>JAIFHY010000029.1:600000-1138531 GCA_022264835.1 Melampsora americana | reverse complement strand
CCCTTCATGTTGTACATACTTCTATAGCTCTCGCTGCTGGCTTTACATGCTACATAACCGATATTGGAATGTAACATATGTAGTTACCGGTCAACCTTGTCCTGTTCACACTCTCGAAGCTCGGCCTTGATCGATCAAAAACTAATGTCTGGGTATGGTGAATGAATGACCAAAGGCTCTGAAGCTTCTCTAATTCTGTCAACCAACGTTATACTTCAAGCAAACTAAAAAAAGTGAGGTTGTTGGTAAGTATCATTAAAAGTGTTGAATCAATCCAAAAGAAAAAAATCATAACTGGTTCATCTTTTCATACATGTTGCTCAACAACATCACATACATCTTTTAAAGATTTTATGTTTCTGAACCAGCCAAGGCTACAAATCAAAAATTTATCAAATGCCCTTGGAAAAATTGTATATCAACCCTCAACAGCTGGGGCTATTCTGACAAATGCTTGCTCACAAATCAAATGGATAACAGGACAAAGGGGAAGTAATTCACTCACCAACTCACTGGCGCAAATGATCCTGAAGGACTTGCACATGGGTTTGATCCAGCTGTGTCAACTTGCTAACCCATCAGGCAACACACATTCAACCCTTGTGCCATCTTCTAAAGAAAAAGACTCCATACTGATAGTTCTGATGTAGAAACAGAACAACAATCCAAAGGGAATGTGATATGATGGTGTGGGTTCTGTTTGAGTTTAAGTTTTCTCAAAAAAAACTCTTGAATTGGGCTTTGCATAATATTTTGCTCCTGATTCTTAAAATCATTCTTGCTTTTTATGCTTCTTTATATATCTTGGTTGCTTGTGTTTCTTTCATCGGGCCAAAGTCTTATCTCAATTTTTTTTTGGCTCACATGTTTCTTTCATTGTTTTTTCATTGCCAAATTTGTTATCTCCTTCAGATCCAACTCATATTTAATGTCAATAAGTGATTGCTCTACTATCAAATCAAATCCATGTATATGTGATTTTGTTCTCATGAACTTTCATGATTAGTGAGATGATGAGTAAGAAAATACATTATCCCACCAAGATAAATGACATTAGTTTCTGAAGACTAAATGAAGTGCAAAAGAGGAGAGGCAGTGACAAGTTGAGCAAAAGAAAAAAAAATGAGTCCTTAAATTTAACTTCCAATGCCAACTGAGGGACTTAGAATGGTGGAGGAATTCATAGACTTGAGGGCCTGGGATTGTGACAAACACCGTTGACACAGGGGGCCAGAGGCCAGGGCCACAAGCTGCCACAAGGTTTGCAGGGCTCACAGTGTTCAACTCTGAACTTTAGCTGTATCAAGTTAGAAATTCTCGGAGATAAAGGGAGACAGAGAGAGACAGAGGGCTGCCATGGAGCAAGCTGTCAACTGGAACCGGTTTTTGACTGGACATCCAATGGAGCATCCATTGGATGCAGATGCCAAACTGGCCTCCAAAATTGTCCAGTAGCCAGTTAATCCGCAGGTTTGGTTGTCGGAATGGTGTCTGGGGATATCCAGCAAAGTTTTCATATATTGGATGTTGTGTATTCATGTAAATGTAGATAACATAGATAGCAAAATTAGCTAGATCAAACAAAACCAAGAGTAGTGAAAAACAAACTATTAGATAAAACAAGACCAAGAGTAGCAAAAAACAAACTAATCACTCTCCTACCATCACGGCTGGGTGAATTCAAAGAACCAAACACACAGTTCCAATCTTTGACACATAACAGACATTCAACGTGTAAAGAAGAAAGACTAGTGCCCTGAGGCCCCAGTATTTGTTTGATCTTATTAAAAACCGCCTCCGATGGACAGCTAGTCGCCGGAATTGCTAAAAGATGCATAGCCATGCTTGCCAATCCAGGATAGATGTCAACTCTTTTTTTCCAAAATTCTAAAACCTTTGCACCACAAAGTTCAACCTTGTCACCTAGGTAGCAAGCAATCTTGTTTCTGATTGAACAGTCTAGTTGAGAATCTTGGGCAGCAGAAATCACATCTTTGAAGTATCAGAATGTAGAGGTGGTGGCAGTTGTTTTTTCAGTTGTAGTTGGAGGGGGGATGGGAGCATCAATCTTGTGCTTGATGCCCTCCACTTCAAACATACACCTGATGTCTGCAAGGATGAGGTTGTATTCTGCAAAGGTTGTTGCTCAATCCTTTGTGTAGATGATGGATACAAACACTCATTAGAAATGCTTCAAAGTAGAAAGAGATGAAATGAACCTACTTGAAAATAGTTCAGCTTGAGGCGTGGATCCAGGATGGTAGCACAGACTGGTGCAGGTTTGGCAAGCACTCTCCTAAAGTAATTCTCAAGCTTGGCTATCACTTTTTTTGAAGCTGGGATTAGTTGATTATGATCATATTTTTGAGCTACCTATAGTATTGATTTCACATCAGAAAATTGAAATGTGAATATGAAACAATTAATCAAAGTTACTTACATCTTTCAGGCCTTGTAAAACTGCAATATACATTGGAAACACTTGATTCATTTTTGGGAACTTTGACTTGCAAAGTATCTCAGTTGCTTTGCTTAGGGGTCCTAAAAATTCACACATTTGCTTGACATAATCCCACTCAAGCGGTGAGAGTGAATATTTCTTGAATTCATTGTCTTCACAGAACTCATTGCATGCATTTTGTAGGCGGAGAAGTCTTTGGAACATCTGATATGAAGAGTTCTGACAAGTTGGAACATCAACAATCAATTGAGTCACGGTGTCTCTTGACTGAGGTTGAAGATGATCAACAGTCGGATCATCTAAAATGTATTCAATGGCCTCAACTTTGGCAGGATTAGGAGCAGGATTGATTGATGGAGCAGTTTCATGTCTTGCTGAGGTAGCTGAAGGCGGAGGCCAATTCTTCCAATTAGCGCGGTCACGTGGACTCTGGACAATGTCTGCAAAAATTTGACCACATTGAGGGCTGGACCTGGTAGTTGTAACGAGTTGAGGCATCAATGATAAATTGTCTTGAGACTAACTTGACTGACATTGGGAGGGTCCACAAAGTTGTCAAGAGCCATTGGGTTTGATGGATGTGGGTTGTCCTCCTCTTTGTCTGATTTCAAAATCTCACCAAATATCTTGAGTCCATCCTTTGCCGCAAGGTTGATAAGATGCGCTACACACCCATGAACCTGGTTTGTGTGATCAAGATCAATGACATCTGTTTGTGCAAGGATTTGACCAGTGGCAGCATTGCTATTGACGTTGTTGGCAGTCATTGCACCCAATCTGTTGACAATATCAAACTTATTTAGATAGTCAACAATGATACCTGCAAAGTTTTCAGTGGAGTGTGCACCTGGAAGATCACTTGTTAGTTAAGTTGATTTGAATTGAATGATAGAAGACAACATGCTCACCTCTGATTTCTGAAATACCAAGGGTGATGTCCATCAGTTCCCACTTGTCAGTCAAAAAGTGAGCAGTGAGCAACATGAAAGGCTCGTCCATGCATCTTTAGTGATGGTGATTGATTGAGTACGTTCCAAGTACTGCTTCTTGATATGATGTTCAAAATTAAAGTATAACTTGCGCATATGAGTAGCAATTGTATTTCTTTTGACAATCATCCCATCAACTTGAGGATATCAAAGCATTAAAATCCTTCTAAACAAGGCTTTTTTGACAATGGAAAAGGCAAGGTTGTTATTGGCTATGAAATAACAGATATCAGACTTGAGGCTGCTGACATTGAGTTTAATCTACAAATTTGTACACAGTAAGTAAATGATGAAAGAGATACAATGATAATTTATACTAAAACAATAAGATAATGGGACTAAGACTCACCGGATGCCCTGTCTTGCCTTTCTTGAAAGCTCCTTTGATTGTTCCTTGATCACCATTGGTGCCATCACAGAAAAGATGTTGACATTTGAGGTGAGTTCTCATTGAACTTGTACTGCCCTTCTTATCACAAGCCAACTTCTTTCCACATTCCTTTCTGTTTATCATTGCAAATTGACACTGGTTAAAATCTTCTCTCAGTACCTTTTTAAAGTACTTCGATCCATAGCTTCTTGGGGTGGCTGTGGTTGTGGTTGTGTCTGTCTGAATATCAGATTTTTCAGCTTGAGACCCTGAAATACTGCTTGGGGTTTTGGCTTGTGAAATTTTGTTCAAATTTATTTGTATGATATCAGATGGGGTATTGTTGATCAGAGAATGAATGGTGGTTGTGCATGGGGAATAATGAATTGAATTAATGCAACCAAAGTCAAGGGCCTAGATTGAATTGTTGATTTTTGATGAGTTGTTCAGTTCAACCATACCAGTGAGGTACAACTGATTGTAATTCTCAAAGGTCCCAAGGTCATCAGAGCTCTGACCGGTCAGAGGTGAAGAAACTTGTTGGTCTAATGAAGGGATTGAATTGTTGATTTTTGATGAGATTAATCGTTGATATGATTGATTGTTGATGGTCAAGTCAATTGAAAGCCCCAAGCCGCAATGTAGATGGAGTCTCAAATTTCACTTCAAATTCAAACCAGGCATTGGTTGTTGTAACACTTAAAACCAGGCCACAATATTTCAAGTATCCCAGATCAGGGCGTTGGGTCAAAAAAACTGGTTGCCAAATAGTGAAATCCATGAACAAAATAAAAAATAAAAAATAAAAAATAAAAAAGGTCACAGGGCGTTTTGGCCCAAAGCGCTGGATATACACTGGAAATCTGGTGTACATCCAGTGTAAATCTGGCCCATCCAACGGTTAACCAATAGTCAGCCGGTTCATCCCTTCGATGGGAGGGTTTTGAAAAAAAAACCAATTGGATTTTCTCTGATTGGTGCAGATAAAATAAAATATCTGCCAGTTTGGATGTTGGAATGGCCCTAAGACTCCAGATACCTGTCAGTTGACAGCTTGAACCATGGATGACAGTGGTACAGTGGATAAAGCCAAGAATGTGTAACAACTCTGCCTGCAAAAAGGCTTTGGGTCCGAAATTCCTGAGAGGGTTTTTTGGAGGAAAAATCTCTTTTGAGAGCACTTCATTTTCATTGTTTTTGACCTTCCTGGGTTCCTGGGAACACTGAATTTTTGAGATCCCTGGGACCCCAAACTTAAGCTTCAGGAGCAATTGAGACATCATCCTAAGTCCCTAGTTGACCTTATCTACTCAACTACCCACCTAATTAAGTGCTAGGAAGTGCTAGGTCCAAGAATCTGATGCCAGGTTTTTTTTTTGAAAATATATTTTTCAACATCTCCTCCACATCTTTGGATCAAGTTCAATGAGCACATTTCAGCTGTCTAAGTAGTATCATGGGCCAAGATAAAAGTTTAGCTGTGCATCATTTGACCCACAAGTGAAATTTGATTTTTCAGGTGGGGTCATTACACATTCTTGGCTTTACCCACTGTATAAGTTAGAAATCCTTGGAGATAAAGGGGGAGAGAGAGGGCTCCGATTGATGAGGGTGGTATTTAACAGTTTTCCTACTGTTCTTCATGAAAGAGATAGATGTTGTACATAGGTGGTTCATATCATCCAATCTTTCTTTGTAGTCATCTTTCAAAAACAGAATATCATGAGAGCCCTACTTTGGCACCATTAAGCTAGACCCAATTGTAAGAATTATCTCTCATGGAAATGCTTTAGTCTGCTCATCCACAAACAAGCCGGATGAGAACTGATGATCATCATGTAGAGCTTTCAATCCATTACTGTCAATTTAGCAGACCAAAGGAGTATATCACTCTACCAGGGGAGAGATGGATAAGCAACACCATGAAATGATAAAAGATCATCTCAGGTAACTAGAGTCAAATGATCTATTCTAAAGAAGATCTCTGTAGCATCAAATATCATTCATTCATCATCATTGATCATCAAAAAGAAAGAAAATCATCAAGATCTACACCTACACCCAATCAAACCCAAGCATACACATGCACACAATCAATCAATCAATAAATGAATCATACACAATCATACACACACACACACACTCACTAATCACATCTCATTTCAATCAAAAAAAAAACCCATTCGTCCATCCAAAAAAAAGGAAGAAGAAAAATCACAAACCCAGAAATAAAAGATCAGATCGACTTAAGCACTGATTCCATCAATCCATCCTCCTCTCTTCTCTTCCTTTCTTTCTTTCTCTTTCTTCTTCTTCTTTTTAAAGAACCTCTCAATTCGATCCTTTCTTCACTTTTTTTTTGGGAAGCCTTTTAACTTCTTCCTACTCCAGCACCAGATCCATTCCCAATGCTCAACAACAAATGATCCTTCCCACCTCCTGTACTTGTTCCAACCCCCCCAAGCCCACTCCCACTCGTACTTTTTTCCCTTCCGTATGGTTTAGGTACCATAGGTAAATATGCCATTGCTTGTCCTCCATCCCTATGATCATACGAATCTAAGGCGACCTTCTCATCTACCACTACTGAAAAGCTATTTGCACCAGGTGGTGATGGATTAGGTTTAGGTGTATAATATGTCGAAGTGGGATGGTATTGATGTCGATTGGTCCAGGAGGATTCATTGGATTCGGCCTAGAATTCGGTCCGGTTGGAGAGATGAACCCGGTGAAGAGAAAGGATTAATTAAATATGTTTTTTTGGGAAGGTGCGTGATGAGAGGCTCGAAGGGCTGAGGTGAGACACCCATGGTCCATAAGACGTTCAGTGCGAAAAGAAAAGAGTGCATGCAACACTTGGAGGGTCACTTTACGCCTCGCTCAAATCAAAATCATTCTGCAGACAAAACCTTTTGGGTCTGACAAACGATATTCCTTGGGTGTACATTGGCTGTATATGAAGAGCAAAACAAAAGAGATAACACCTCGACAAAGGATCATGTGTTGATCATCTTTCAAAAGAACTCTGTAATTCAAAAATCATCACCCGATCACCATCACCACAACATAAAATCAAGCATTAATTTGTGTGTTCATGCCTATCAGATATAAGACTGAGTGTGACTCCCATGCCCCAAGAAAAAAAAGTCGCGGTGCCAAAAGCAAACAGTTCAAGGGTCGCAATGTTAGATGACGAAGTTTCATACGCGTTTTTGACGATTGATGTTGCCGCCAATTAAATGCAAGCGAGCGTGTAATAAGGGTGTGTATGTGAGAAAAGCACACATTCTCAACAACGTTACATCCACAAGCAACCCAGCCTGCAAGCGTCTTGAATGAAAGAAAGTATAGCGAAGGAAACAATATATGTGCCCAAGTGATACGAGCTGATGGAAGTAAAAAAGAACAAGAGGGAAACAAATTCAAATGAAACATACCTGTTCGTGTAGATAATCCAATTGAGAATTGCCCCGATGACTTGGTCTCCGACTCAGGTTGTTAGTCCCACCAGCACCAGTACTAACACCAAGGGCTTGTTGCTGCTGTCTTTGTTCCCAAGCTAGATATTGATCATCCCTTCGTAGCACAGGGGTCACACTATGCGCACCAGCATAATTGGCCAAATCGACTTGAACTTTTTGCAATTGTGGCGGTACAAGATCCATTTGGTCTCCAGTACCTGACCTTTGTCTTCCACTACCCAGATGAGGATCATACATCATCCGAGTATGTGGAAGGAAGGAAGTGTTCGAGAGCGATCCGGATGTGGAAGGCAAAGGTCCGCTGCTACGGGAGCCGTAATAATTCGATGGTTGCATCGAGATCGAATTCGAAGTCTGTTGTGGGTGTTGCTGATGATGATGTACTGGTGCGGAAGTATTTGTAGATAATGGGAGTCGACCGGATGAATATTGATGTTGAAGATGATGACCAGTACTCGCGGAATGTTGTTGAGATTGCTGTGACGGATGTGCCGTTGACTGAAGGGAAGGTTGTTGTGAAACACTGGCCCGATTAGTCTCATGTGGCAGAATATACGGATTTTGGCTTTGCTGAGCAGCCTGCGCTTGATGTTGTCGAAGGGCAGCGGCTTGAGCGTTGATTGCTTGTTGCTGGGCCTGCAGTTGAGAATAGGCAGCGGCATCGTAGACTTTCTGTCCCGACCGAGCAGGGGCAGGCGGGAGACCACCATAAGGACGTTTGGCTGAGGCATCATTGAGACCTGATCCGATGTTGCCGGCCAAGTTTGTGTTATTAATATGCTGATGCGCAGATTGTGTATCCATAGGAATGTGTCCCGAGGAAGAAGATTGCCGTTTGTTGCTGGTTTCAGCGTTTTTGCCACTTGAAGTACCGGTTGAATATCCAGGTCTGGTCGGCACATAGGGCTCTCGCAAGGGTTCACCTTGAATGAACGGATGCAACCTAGCCTGCTGCGGTGTCCACCGCTGATGAGGATTGAGATTCAACAATCCTTTCACAAAATCGATAAATGCAATTCGGTTATGTTTTTCTGAATTTGACAGTAGATAACATGTCCACCGAAATAGATCAGTATGATATAGCTCGCTCACGAGGAGGGAAACGGACATAGGATCACATAGAACAGAATCAAATTCAATCACACTCACCCTTTTCTAAATCAGTCGACTTCATTCCTTTGCGCATGACAGGATACTGACTAATGATATCCTCTAGTTTATCTTGCTGGAAATATCGTTTGCTCGGTTGTTCATTCACATTGTGCTCTTTTGAATACTGCTCCAAGCTTTTCAGTTTATATACTTTCCCACCATTGAAATCATCGTCGAGTACATCGAAAAATTGTAACGTCTGTTTCCCTACTTCCAGCATATATGTAGGTGGCGTGCTAGTTTATTCCCAGATGCAATTCTATGATTAGCTAAAAAAGAAGTTGAGGATCATAGATAAATCATCTACATTTGTAAAAAGCGACTTACCCTAACATCTCAACAATGCGTGTAATTTGATTAAATTCAGATGTGCCAGGAAATAGTGGCAATCCCAAAAATAGTTCCACGCAGATACATCCCAAGGACCACATGTCGATCGCGGAAGAGTAGGGTAATCCTGAATAACAAAGATAGATCGATGATGTTACATGATGGTGAACAGCGGTACTTGTTCGGGTAAAATGGTAAACAAGATCTACCTAGAATAACTTCCGGAGAGCGATAGAACCTGGATTGAATATATGTATATACGGTTTGTCGTTCATGACAAGCTGACCCAAAATCAATGACCTTGATTTCAGGAGACGAGAGTCTGAGAAGTGCATAGCAGCGAAAGTCAAATTTTAACCACGATCATGGAGTGTCATGAAGAAGAATTTCACTAACGAGTTCAGGAGAATGTTTTCAGGTTTCAAATCGCAATGTATCAATCGGGCCTCATTCAAGACCGTTAATGCATCCAATAGCTGATTGGTGAATACTCGCACCAAGCTCGTACTCAAGCCTCTGAAAGAATTCTGCTTGATCAGTTCGTACAAGTTAGAGGAGAGTAGCTCGAAGACCAAGCATAGATGATTGTGATGGATAAATGTATCCTTCATACGTAGGATGTGGTGTTTGTTGTCAGGATCCCATGTGTTGTTAAGCTAGTTTCAAAGTTTGTGCAAGATATGTCAGTCGAACGACTCAAATGAGAAAAGGGGTTAATGGGATAGCGGCCTATAACCACCAGAGCACGTATTCGATTGCAGATGCGTACCAATTCTAGGATTGTGACCTCCATCATACTCTGACTGAAATAAGCTTGCTTGTTCTTGACCACTTTTACAGCAACCACTTCATGATTCTTCATATCCTGACACTTGACCACCTGACCAAATGTCCCTTGACCTAATACGTCCAGAATCAGATACTTGTGTCCACCAGTGCCTTTGCCCCCTTGACTATCTGCAGCATCCTCATTTGATTCACCGGCCGAACCACCGCCGAGGATGTCATTTACATACAGAATGTAGTCCGAGTCTTCATTATCCATCCCATTGTTTCCTGCAGGCTTGGATGGTTTGGTGAGTACTCTTCGTGGGTTGAGACTTAGCTCATAGCGAAAGTTAGGATTGATGAGTCGATAAGTCGAAGCTAAATGTGTGGTAAGCGCCTTGAGTGGTGAAATGTAACCGCCATTGATCGGGTCCAGTCTTCGCTCAGGTGGAACATGATTGACAACCGGTCGAAGATCACTCGCACCTCGTGTAAGCCTACGAAATCCTACTCCTTCACTTGTTCGACGTGGTCGCTGACTTGAAGCCCCACTACCAGAGCGTGAAGCATGATATTGTTCACTGGACGACGAAAGCGAAGTCGATTGCTGATTCGAATGCGAGAGACTATGGCGCAATGGGTTGGGTGCCGATGAGGGGAGAGTATGTGTGGGGGGTGGCGGAGGAATACCCGAAGAAGCCGAAGTAAAGTAAGAGGAAGAACTCGGATTTACGCTGGAGTAAGCTGTGGGTGGGGGCGGAAGGGCAGAGGTAGGATTGGTAGATGAGAGGTAACCAGTGTTTCCGCTGGGCTGGCTAGACGAGTACATTGTCGATTGTGTAGGGTGATGTTGAGGGAGAAGAGAGGCACCACTAGTCGCAGATGTGGGGCCGAGTGTCTGAGCAGTGATGGAATGCAACGCATACTGACTTGGGCTGTAAGCCATAGCTCTTGAAGAGCTATCCGCAGTTCCTGGCCCCGACTCCCCGTAGCCAGACTGTCCAACGCTAGGTGAATATGGTGAGGTGGCAAGTTGTTGGGGATGTGGACGGCGATGACTGTTTCCACGTGGGGAGACCTGAGGAGAACGATTGGAGTATTGAGGTGCTGATTGAGAGTCATGAGATGAGTTACCAGCGAAAGATGGATAAGTAGGCGTAGCACTCATAGGACTACCGGGGCCGGGTAGACTGTCTGAATTCTCGCCAAACTGATGTGAGCTCAATCCAGAGGGATTTCCGGGTACTTGGACTGAAAAATGTAGACGAGGTGGTGGGTTGGCAGTTTGACTTGATCCTAATGAACCGTGTGTGGTGGTAGAGGTAGATTGAGGATTGTAATCATTGTTGTGGTTGTCATTCCAAGAGGTTGTAGTAGAACGTCGATTCATGCCGGGTTGAGACGGAAGGTGATGATGTGAATTAGAAGGATAACTTGAGGAAGAAGAGTAACCCATCGGATTAGCTGTGAATTGACCGTGGCCAAGACTGATGCCGATCGGATTTGTAAGATCGGTAGGAGAATGATATGGATTTCTGATAGTTGAACGAGGTGGAGGGGGAGGTAAATCATCGGTAGTATTGGAATACATGATTATGAGGAAAGGACGACTTGACAGATTTATTACAAGTTGATGGACTGATGTGAAGATAACAGTCGTTTCTAAAGAAAAAAAAAGAACCAATTCTAATACGGTTAGGGGATGGAGTAATAAAGTGAAGATAAAGATCAACTTAAGCTGACTTACATTATTTTATTTATTATTAATTAATTATAAAGTTGGCCAAGACTGTGAAGGTAAGTTTTGATGTGTGTTTGGAATGAGAAGTTGATAAGTTGATAAGCTGATGATGAAGTGGTAAGTTCTTGAGAGTGAATTGGTGAGTCAGTCCACAGTGAGTAGTAGTTGAAGGTGATGGGGTGATGGTGATGGTGATAAGACTGTGATAAACCACTGAACTCCTTCTTTCACTTCTCACTCTCACTCTCACTCTCACTCACACTGTCTGTCATCACATAATCCATTCACTCAGGTTCTAATTCTAATATTTGACTGTTTGAGTCAGTTTAATCTCTTTAAGTGCTCAATCACACTCGAAACCTTCTTCAAGAATCAAGATGATGTCATTCACTGGAACATCCTTTACATCCAAATCTCACCGCCTCCGCAAACCTGATCCATCAAATCAATCTACTTACACAAAACTCCGCAGAACCTCGGACCACAAGTTTGCCCCTATACATAGACATTTCATTGCTGAATCACTTTCAACTTGGAAACAACAAAATGATACCTGATTTGGAGGCTCTGGTGTAGGATTATGTAATCAAACCATGTATGGATGAAGAAGTTTGAGTTTTGGTCTTGGTGATTTGAAGTTTTGATCTGTGTACAGTTCTATACCTTAGCACTAAAAGAATGATGAAGGATGACCTGCTCTGGAGTCAGGTTAACTTGACTTTTGATCAGTGCACTTCATGAGACATTCAAGTATCCAGAACAGAATCCAAATGAGAGTGAGAAGTTCTCATTGTTGATCTCAGATAATGAAATCTAGTTTCCTTGGTTGTGATTTTACAGCTTAAGTCAATTGGTAGGGTAGGGTGTGTAGGGTGTGTAGGGTGTTGGTGTAGGTTTAAACCAATTTTGACCAATCAATTTTGAATTTATCGACGATCATTCTCATCAACAAGGAAAAGAACAAGACTCAAGAAGAAGGAAAAGAAAAAGAAACCGTCAAGAACTTAGAATCAATGACTATGAATCATCATCAACTTGAAAAACCACATCCACTTCATTACACCATTCACTCTTGCTCATCTTGTTCATCAACCTTTCACCCATTCAATATCATTGAAGATTGTCCTTTAGATTCTAGTTCTCGTTGGTCTGGTTCTGGTCCACCTAATCCTTCAATCCGTCATAATCCTAGTACAAACCTAGCTAGCTCATCTGACAATGGTTCTGAAATACATGATCCATCTGCTCTTAGTTATCCTGGTCAATTACCAAAGAAGAAGGAATACATCATCATCGATTTAGGAAAACCTTGTATCGTTAGATCTGTTACTTTTGGAAAGTTTCATAGACCTCATCCTTGTAATGTCAAGTTATTTAGAATATGGGGAAGTCTCGCTCCAGGTGAAGGGAAAGGTGACTTTAAGGCTCTTCTAGATGATCAACAAACTCAATCTTCTATTCCTAACTCATCCGAAGCTCATGATTCATTCATTCGTACCGGATCTCAACAAGGATCACATCCATCAACACAATCTGGACCTTCATCCAAACAAAAGGATACTCTGCTTGGTACAAGTCATCTCGAAGATCGCGTCAATGGGAAATCTATCAATAAGACTCAGAGTGCTTCTCGTAGTCAACTTCAAACTGTCAAAGTTAGAGGTGAACGTCATCGATCAGGTCCTCGTATGGAGCTCTTGGCTCAAGGTGAACTCAAGAATGATCCAGTGTCGGAGACAGTTCAATTAAGATGGCGAAATAATCAAGTGGCGTGGTATAATACCAACACCAACTATTACTCAACCGATCCTACTCAGCATAATCGTCAGTCTACCGGTATCATCATTCCTGTACGTTATCTCAAGTTAGAACCTTTGTCTGCTGCTGGAAGTAATTACAATTGCTCTATATGGTCAGTCTTCATCATTTGGCTTCGCTACCCGGAGAATAACTTGCCGGTACCCTATTGACATCACCCTAATCTTCCGCTTGTAAAACAAGGCACGTAGCAGTCAGCGGTCATGATGAAGAAGACTTAATCATTCCTGCACTTCAACAATATGAAAAGGTGAGAGACAGTCGCCAGATTTCTTCACCCACACGTGTTATATGCGCGCGTACACCCATTCGAATCCTGCCTGAACTGATCTTCGGTATATCTATCTTTATGACAGTGGCGAGCGTCAGCAGCTCTGCGACTTTGTTTGAAACATTTGCGCCAAACTGGACATCTTGAAGCTTTTGAAGCCTTACTAAAGTCATCGGCCCTACCCGACCATTCACCTACACTCGTGGCTCCACCAATCGAAAAACCATTTCAATCTTCTTTACCATCTAAATTATCATCTTCGCCTCCTACAACTGATGTGTTCTACTTTGAACATTCATTCCTCTCTGCCTTACATGATGCACTCATTCCAGCCGATCGTCAACTTCGTGATCATCCCTCATCACTTCAGAAAGCCGAAGAGATTGTTAGAAATGCAGCCTTGGGAGGTTTATTCGATCATTGGGCTCGTGGTGAACCCCCAAACTTGACTTGTCTTGAAATTCATCCATCATCACACGCACTCGGTCGGTGGCCATGTCCTCGAGGTGGTCATCAGATGTGTATTGATAGCAAGCGTCGAAAGATTTGGCTTTTTGGTGGTTTTGATGGTTATGGTGACTTGGCAGACTTGTGGGTATATCATTTACCTCCACTCGATGAAGATAAACTTGATTTGCCTTCAAAACAAAAAATGAAGATGCGTGGTGATCATGTCGAAGAAGTGAAGACGGGCTGGGAGTTAATCTCACCAGATGTGGAGGAACAAAATGGGCCTATGAGCCGAAGCTGTCATAAGATGATCCTTGATGAGCTCACTGGTGATCTATATGTTTTGGGCCGTTACACCGAACGACTAAGGGTCAAACCTGCCACAGACTCTTCGATTTCCTCAAAAGCAAACAAGTCTCCAAACGATTCAACTCGACCGACCTTCTTTCCATCTTCTTCCGCCCCCGCTAATAATCCTCCATTATCCAACCAGAACAGTGACCAGCAGCTGATGATCTTAGATCGAGATACGTGGTCTCAAGACCCAGTGCTACCTCGAATTGGGACATCTTCCTTCCGTTCAACACGTCATCGTACTCAGGATCAAAGTAGTGGACAAGGCAATGAGGTGGTGATGGAAGGAACGAGTGATCAGGTGATGAAGAATGCAGAAATCGAAATCTCCTATACTGGTTATTATCAAAATGATTTTTTTCGTTTCACTCCCTTCTCCGAACCATCTTCGACTCAATTCCTGGTCAATGGCGACGGTCATATTGGTCAATGGGAATGCATTTCTCGTGATACTGAGGTAAGTATTCTCCATTGATCTTGGCCGTCTAACGATTGAAGATGACTAAGGGTGAATGGGGATATCACATTTTGCTGACGTTGGTCATCTTGTTCGGGAATCATTTCGCTTATCAGAGTGACGGTGGTCCTAAACTGATCTTTGATCATCAGATGGTCTTGGATTCTGATACTCGCAAAATTTACGTCTTTGGTGGCAAGGTGATCCGACCAAACTGGCGTCCTCCGCTACCTGGTGATTCCAACACGGACAGTACTCTTCAGGCCAAGACATCGTTGTCAGCGACTCAGTACAGTGGACTGTATGAATATGATCTGAATAGCAAGATCTGGACTAAGTTGATGTACGCTTTCTCTCTTCCGATTTTACTCGCTCTTACATCTGTCTCCTGATCTGAGCTGATTTGTAATTTGCGCTTGTAGGGATGACACGAACTCACCAGTTGAGAGTAATGAAGCAAATGTGATCCCCTCTCGAATGGGACATGCTCTTGTACTCGACAAAAAGCGGCAATCGTTGTGGATCTTGACTGGAGAGCGAGACGGACATTATTATTCGGACTTATGGCGATACCATCTTCCTACTAGGCAATCCGAACTCATCACGGCTGATTATAGCACTCGTAATCATCAGAATCAGGGTAATCCTGGTGATAGTGAAGATTGGAGTATCAGTGAGCAAGTTGGTCCTGAACCTGGCTTCTCACAACGGACCACGTTTGATGAACAGCGAGATGAATGGCACATGTTTTGTGGTTTATGTCGGGATCGAAACGGTACGAGTGGTAGTGGAAATGGAAATGGAACAAAGAAGGGAGAGATGATGTCAAGCGAGTTTTGGAGGTGGAGGATTGAAGAGGGGAAATGGACTAGGGTGGTGATGATGGCTGATCATGAGGGTACGAATGCTCCTCCGCCACGGTTTGCTCATCAGGTTTGTGGATTCTTTTTAGCATCGCAAGTTTTATATGAAGTGACGGAAGAGAAGTTGATATTTCATTCCGATGGTGATCTGTGAGTTAGATGGTCTTTGACGAATTGACAAATCATCATTATGTGTAAGTCTTTCAAAAACGGTTTGTCTTCCTTTTACATTTGAGTTTATGCGAAAGGATGTTGCGATCGGTTTCACAGGTTTGGTGGAAATCCAGCTGATAGTGATAATGAACCGATTCGACTTGGAGATTTTTGGAGATTGAATTTAGTCCAAGCTACTCCAGATGAGGCATTGAGACGTTGCTTGTTTGGGATCAGACGACAACAGTTGAGTCATAAAACATGAAATCTGTTCATTCTATATGAGGTTCAACTCTATTGACCAAGAACCTCAACAATTTCTTCTCAGGTTCATCGAGATGTGTTTAACAACGGATGCAGTGACAGCTCTAACATATCTTCAAGTAGATCTCTCAGCAGTCACCAATCATTGTGATGAATTAGAAGCCAAGATGTTTAGAGCATGTACCTCATATTTATTAACTACGAATGAAAGATCATCACATTATGATTTAGAATTTCAAGAAGAAGAAGAAGAAGAAGAAAGTGAATTATTATCATCCAGGAGAACTTTATTTGAAGGCTTATTGAAATATTTTCCTAAATCGATGACTGAACCTGATGAAAGTTTGATGGATTTAGTGGATGTTTGGGGTGATAGAGAAACGTTTTGGTAAGATGAAGAAAAAGAAAGATTGGGGAGAAGTTTAGAAATCTAGAGAGAAGAAAACAAAAACAGTTGAGGTTTGGAATTGGAATTGGACTTGAGCTTGAGCTTGAAGAGAGAGAGACGAAGGTAAAGGGTTGGGTTTGGTTCTTGTTGTTGGTTTTAATTTTCATCACCTTTTAATTCGCAGAATGTATTTGAAAAAGAACTTATTTAAATGTCATATATATATGATTATATGCATTATCAGAAAATCCCCTTTTTTTTCTTTCGATTTGAGTAAATTTTTTTTGATTCAAGAACCTAAGTTTATGAATTGGAACGTGGTTTGAACTATGGAGTAGGAGTGATTTTTGGTTGTGTTCTGGTTGAAGGACTGGTTTTGTGGATGTGTGGGTGTGTGTGTGTTAAGCTGGATGTAATAGATTGATCGTGTAAGACTTCTTTTTCAGTTGTAGTACTTACTTTTAATTGTTTAAAATATTAATTATTCTAGAATGTTCATTTTGTGATGAGATGATAATAAGGTCTTTGATCGTTTTATCAATTCTTTTCACAATATCTTATCACTTGATAAAAGTTTAGACTAAATGTGAAGATCAGACTTGGGTGAAGCGCAAGTACAAAAGTCATCTTATAATTTGGGGGTTTAAATTGAAGAAAGATGTCAATGTACTTTGGCCTCGGCTCTCAACGCTGTAGAATTCAAAAAATTCGAAAACTGGATACTTTCTGTGGCTTGAAGTTTGTCACATGCAGCAAACTGATCGTTTGTGGATTTTTTTGATCAAGTTCCAATTATATTTTACTCTTTATAACCGGAGCCATCGTATCAATCATGAAGTGAGCGTCTGTGAGGATGAAAAAGATTGGGCTTTGAGTTTTGAATGTATAAATCTGATGGTGATAGTCGTCATGAGTTATCAAGTATCACAACTTACTTATCTTGAGTTAACCTTTAACTGGACTAGACAAAACATTCTTGATATATACCACCTCGAGGGTTTTGAAATCAAGCATTCCGGTAATCGTGGCAAAATTCAACATGATTGATCAGTATCAGAGATCAGAAATCAAAATCAAAACTCAACTGAGATGAAAAATTCACTTTTAATCAGACTCTATACAAAAGAATTTCAAAGGTAAATCTTCTTCTCAAACTCTGAAGCTTTGAATCTTTTCCTTTTTTTCTTAATATTTATCTTTCTCAAAATTTAAAACACGGCTGGTTACGTGATTTTGATATCCTACTAAGGTTTTTTTCTTTTCCCCCTTCTTCCTTTGGTTAAATCTTTCTTTTTTCTTTTCCCATAGGTGAATCTAATTCTTTCAACCTTTAATGGTATTTATCTTCATTCAATTAATCAAACACAACCCAAAACAAAAAAAACACAAGCCCACTTCAGAAAAGAAAATGTCCGTTTTACTTAATTTAATTTCATTACTAATCATTTTGATCATTACTTTATTCACTACTACCCTTAATGGACAATTACAAATCATCAGTCGTCAAAATGTTGGTGCTAAGCTTCCAGATGGTGCTTCATCTACTATCACAGTTGGTTCATCCTTAGCTAGATCTCAAGCTGAGTTGGCTAGAACAAGAGGTGTGGTTGGACCTCAAGCTACTGATGGTGGGGTGATTGTGATCATGACTGCAGAGATTGAAAATTATGCATTACAATTGTAAGAGATTGATTTTTGTTTAAATTTTTTATTCCTCATTTGAATTTTATCGTGTTTGATTTGATCTCTGTTTTAGTTAAACAACTACTAATTTTTTCTTTTTACATTTTTTTTCATTCGAAAATAGTAAGATCTCGGCTCCACAAAGTGAATTATTACCAACGGCTCAAAATGGAGCAACTGTTAAACCTAGAAATGTCGTCACTGGTGTCACTCCTGGTGTAAATGGAATAAAGTAAGTGATCTATTTGATTTTTTTTCTTCTGATTTCAAAAATCAGTTAAATGATTTGAACATTTGGATTTCCATTTCAGTGTTTTATTACATGGTGATGGAGGTGAAAGTTTTTTTGATTTTCCAAATCAAGAATTTCAAAATGGCCTGATGGGAGTTGTGATCATGGCACCTAATGATAAACGGTTTTGGGGTGGAGGCTGTGAGGGAAACTTATTGAATAAGTAGAATTTTCTGTATCCTTCAAAAAAATTGACGAGTTTGTTTTCGTTTGTATAAAATGTGTTTTTCATTTAGCTGGAAATCTTAGAACTGATGGAGCATTACATGCTAGCTTAGTTAACACGCTCATCAGACAGGTCAGTATCCCTTGACGTTGGAATTCAAGTGATGTCTAATCATCCATTCCCTTCTGACAACAGGTTTTGCCAGAAGTTCTCAAGTTCGATCAGAGTAAGGTTTATTTCACTGGTGTCAGTGGTGGAAGTCTCTTGCTAGCAGGATTCTTTTTACCAAGTTTGCCTTTCTTTTTGCAATCTCTTTTCTACATCATCATACACTTCTCAAACCCTTTTCTTAACGTCTATGCTTCTTTTGTGGATCATCAGTGTATGCTGAGACTTATAACACAGGCGCTTTACTCGGATGTGGAGCTTTACCACCTCAAGTTAACTCATCTCAAAACTTCGGTAAAGCACTCACCACAATGCGAATCCATTTTCAAGCATCTCAAAACGAACTTCCTTCCTTACAACCAACCATTGCTGGAGCTGTGGTCACTTATGCTGATTTGGCTCTCAAGGCCGGTGGTAATTCTGCTGAGGTAGGAAGAAGGATGACAGTAGATGCAACGCCTAATGGAGCTCATTGTGCATTTGATGGTAAAGATTTTGTTTCAGGTGTTCAACTTGTTTCTTCCAATTAGTAAGTTAATGGATTTGTTTTTCAAAAGTGAATTGATCAACCCCAGTTCACTTAAGCTGACCAAAAAAAAAATCTACATCTCTAATCTAGCGCAAGGATTATGTTTGGAACAGGTGATGTACCAGGGATTGGGAATGTTGCAACTAGTGTTTATGATAATAATCAAACTTATAAATCAGGTACTCCGGTGGCGAAGGCAACTCAAGGAACTTTGCTTGGTAAAGCTACTAAACCTTGAATCGGATTTGAGAACTATTTGTATCTACATATATCACCTTTTATGTGTTTACAATTCGAACAATCCCATACCATATGAATCAAACCTGTTTTTTGAAACTAGTAATTGCACTGCTTGTCACTGGTGCCACACTATTTGATGGCTTCAACAATACTACAACCAGGAAATCGAATACTGATTTAATTTGATTTGTTGCTCTTGTTTCATAATCAAAAAGTACAAAGATAAGATAGGCAAAACGAGTACAACAAGAATTCAAAATTGAAAGGGGTGATATCAACCGTTCACGCCGATCATCGTGGAGGTTTGCTTCAAATCGATCAGCTGTCAAACAACTACGTCTGAAGGGAGTTTTAAAATACAACTATTGAGAAACTGATTTTATCATCAGTCACCTACAAGACAAGACTGCTATATGTCCTACAAATTGAAAAAAGCCTTTAAGTTGGTTTAATTCCGTTGCGTTGTCCATACGCCTTGCTTGCATATTGTCCACCTATCACAATCACCTATATGAAAAAGCTCGTTAGTCAAAATATTCAGGCCAACACCATATTAGATATACGAGAAGAACTATGGTCAACTCGCATTTTGGGGTTCTTGGGCTTTCCCTTCGAAATGATCTTCAAGAATCTTGCGCGTTCCTTGTGCATAACGAATTTGAGCATCGAGGGTGGTACCCGAGTAATGAGCTGTCATCCCATTTCCGGTCCCATGTGGGCTGGTTTCCACAATTGCCATATATCAGCGTTTCCTTCCATATGAGATCACGATTTAGATGTTGAATTTGCAAACCTCTTCATCTTTCTCCAAGGATGGTCTACTGGAGCAGGCTGTACCTCCCATACATCTCCTGCATAGCCAGCTATATGACCTGACTCAAGCGCTGCTGCAACATCTTCTTTCACTGCCAAAGCTCCTCTGGCCGTATTGACAACCCAAGCACCTTTTTTCATCCAGCTTAAGCTCTCCTTATTCAAGATTCTGTCATCCGAAGCCATTTCAAGTGTCAGCTACAATGAGCTGATGGATAGGGTTTAAATATAGGTCACATAATTGTGATCGAATGGAACTTACCCTCGGGTTTCTTCGTGTAATGGACAGTTGATTGTAAGAACATCCAACTGACTCAGAAACTCTTTAAGATCTGTTACACGTCGCGCGTTTACCTTTTTCTCTAGCTCAGGTGTTAACGGTTGGTAGTCATAGTAGAGAAGCTCAGCGCAATCGAAGGGAGCAAGTCGTTGAAGGACTCTGTATCCGATTCGACCCGCACCAAGCGTTCCGACCACTTTTGATTCGAGATCATAAGCATTTGAGGCAATCTGAAATTTGAACAGAGAGAGTGATCAAGAATTAGTCATTATATCTGAGATCAAGTCTGTTTGAACACTCACTTGTGCTACATTCCAGCCGCCGTTAGAGACTTGCTCGTGGGCAGGCATGTAGTTCCTGACCAAGGTTAGGATCATCCTATAAAAGCATTCAAAGGTCATCCGTTTTGTAAGAAAAGAGTCGAACGTGTTTCAAAACGAATGATCATCATGTCGTAAAATGGAAATCATCAAAGTATGGAACATACATCACCACATGTTCGGCAACCGAGACTACATTACTTCCACTAACTTCTGTTACTGTGATCTTGCGTTCGTTAGCAGCGTTGAGGTCAATATGATCGGATCCCACTCCGGCCGTGATACAGAGTTTCAAGTTTTTTGCTTTTGAGATCAGCTCTCGGGTTAGGTAAGCCGGATGAAAGGGGGTACTTCAAAGATGAAATTTCAAACGAGGAATGGAAAAGTGAAGTCAGAAGTCAAGTATAATCAATCAAACAAAGCAAGTTGATCGAAGAAAAGTGTGAGTAAGAATTCAAAGAACTAACGTGATTAAAATATCAGCATCAACAATATGTTTCGCAAACTCAGAATTTGGACCATCCTTATCATCAGTGACCTATCAGATTATCGCAAATTGTTTTTCATGCCCCAAGTCAATAAACTTGATCTACGTTAAGGTAGAACACAAGAATTAAAATCATCAAAATAAACTTACCACTAACTCATGTCCATTTTCTTTCAGCCAATTCTCAAGACCTAACTTTCGTTCAATCGTACCTAACATCTTGGGTTCTCCCTTTGCATACTCTCCTCCGCTATAGAGTACAGCAAGAATCTTTTGTTTTGAGATTGGCTTGATAAGACGAGATTACAGAAAAGATGTAAGCAGTCTATCTTTTAAAAGCAAAACTGAAAATTTCAATCACCATGTTTCTTTGAAATATGATATTTGGATTAATTGAGAAGAGAAGAGGAAACAAATTGCTTTGATGATTATCAAGAGCTCAAGAAAGTACGATATATATATATGAATATGTGTTACGAACCCCAGTTCAATTGACAACGATTATCCATTAGTCAGCTTGCTTCCGGTTAGCGCTATAGATACCATCGTGTGGCGAGAATGACCTTCCGGTCGGAACTATGCAAAAAGATGACGTCATGAAGGAGAGTAATATGTGATCTGAAATATGAAGATGAAGTGAGGGGACAAGTTGATTTTGATACTACATTTGTACTTACAAATGAGAAGAACGCAATTCATTTGAAACCAGACGAAATTTTCTCAGATCTCCTTACAGCCAATCCAGAAAAGCTTAACCAATCTTGCCCGCAAAACTTATGCAAATTGGTGGGGAAGTCTAAATTGTTACATCCGTTTGTGTTGTGGCCGGATTTTAGGTCGAAGTCAAACAATCGAAAAGATATCTTTTTTAGTTTGAACTTTATTGTACTGTATTTTGAGATTTAAAGGTAAGCTATTCATTTCTCCTCTCTCTCTCTCTCTAAACCCTTTGGTGGGGAAGTTCGATCACCAAAGGTGAAAAATCAGATGCTTATGGTAGAAATCTTTATTTTTTGAGAAAAGGGGAAATATGCCATATCACCAGCAATTGTTGCCATAAATTGTTGGGGAAGGCTATTTCCAGCTATTCGTGGTTTGAAACACAAATAGCTGGAAGTGAAGGAGGGGGCCAAGAGTTAGTATGAAGAGAAAATGTAGAACTTTTGTGTCTATTCCAAAACGGAGACAAGAAAGTTCACTCTGAAAATGGAATTTTCTTTGGGATTTTGACTTCAAAGAAAAATTTGGCAACGACACAATTTTGTCACAAAACTGCCATTGAATTTTACAACGGCTGTAATCCTCACATAGTAGTGAGGCTTGACTTCATCCACAGAGTTGAGCATGAGGGTAAATGCACCTCTGCGCTTCTTTTGAGATCCATCTCATCCAGTAACAAAGAATTTGGGACCTCCATTGCGCTGTACTACTAGAGATTGGCCTCATGCCAAAAAGTGTCAAAGTGAGTATTTTTGCCTTTGGAAAGTGTTTCTTAGCGTAAACCTTTGCGTCTTACATGACTTTCCCAATTGAAAAGGCCATTCAGAGCTATGGGTTTGAGGTTTGCGAGTGCAACATGACATCTGTGAAAGGTGTTGGACTGGATTACATTGATGGTATATATGTGGTTGTAGATTGTGGCCTCATTGATCTCTTCTACAATCCTTCCTCGCTCAATTTTCTTTGTAATCAACCTACATCATTTGTCTATCCATCATTCCCAAAATAAACATTTCCAGTATGTTTCTCATTTTGATACTTAGAGCCCTTTGTAATACTCGAACTGACTTGGTCCTTCAGTCAAACTTTAAGTATATGTGATCAAAATGTCGTTGCCAATTGATCAAGCTGATTGGTCTCCAGTAACCGGCCTTAAATTTTCAAAGGCCTTGCCTGGCATGATGAGTAATTTTATGTTGATGTATCTTGTCTGCAGACGTTGAATTAGCCACTCAAAAACTTCTTCTGGTCAGACTGGTGTAACCGGGGTGATACCAGAGGCAAATACTAAAGTGTAATGGCCAAGCTTGTATTTAAGAATTTCTTATAACTACAAAGTTATCAAAATTTGGAACCTCATGAAAATTATTCCTAAGCTTTTATATGTTCAGAATGCTCTAACAAAAAGTTTTATTTCTACAACAAAAAGGATTAATCATAACAAATTGTTTCAATGAAGAAAGAGAAACAAAACAATAATTCAACATTAATCTAATATATATATAATGAGAGAATAATTATGTAACACTATGACATCATTTAATCTGTAATTAATACTTCAAAGTCCTGATTTCTGTAAAGCCTGTAAAGTGCATAAATAACAACCAGATCATTACACCAAGTGTTGACTGACGTTCTAATGTCTGACCAAGGCGCAGTGACTCACATCTCAGCTGCTCATTGGAAATCAATCTGTTTCTACCAGTAAGTCAAATAGAACATTTCTTGTTTTTGTTTTTCTGGTTTCAAGGTCAGTGACAATTAGCTTGAACACAAGCCAATCTGATTTCATTTGGATCTCAGAATGTCTACAGAGTCTTGTGGCTTCAATGGTTTCTTTGTATGTGGCCACAGTGATTGGCAACCATAGGGAAAGCAGGCCATTACCTCATGAATCCATTACCCTTTTGGTCAGTGCAAGTACTTAATAGTGGTACAAATTGTAAAGTCAACTCGCAATGTAAGCATCTAGTATATATGCATATTGCGCTATAGGCATTGGAAATTTTGCGTTAATTTTTTGGGAACGCAGAGCGCCTGCAAAAATAAATCCTTGATGCATAATGAGTATTGCATACAAGGATCGGCCAAAAACATCTTTTATGCTTACAAAGCAAGTAAAAAAGTGTGCATGTAAGTATATTACCACATTAGGGGTGCATATGCTTACATTGTTTTATAAGTATCAATACAATTATGCTATGTACGGTGTCCAATTGAGTAGAAAATATTTCAAATCAAATGTTCTATTACAAATTTCAGCAATGTTCAGATTTTGTTGTCCCTGATCTCAAAGAAATATTTGTTTCCCTCCACATCTTTGAAATCATTGCCTCAATGATTAATTGTTTAACCATCATGCCTGATTCATCCCTTCAAGACCTCATGACTGAAGCAATGCTTCTTGCGCAACACTGCCCAAACATCCAGCTTGTCACAAGAGATGATTACATTTATGTCACATTCTGTGAGGCACCCTTATTTCCCAGTGTTAATCCTGAAGAAGTTGGAATGGAATTGATCAAGAAGCTTGACAACGTTTTTGGTGTTAGATGTGGAACAAAGCATTTTCAAAAAGGGATACACAGAATTCAGTTATTTGTTGGATACCTAGCAAAATCAAAAGCAAGAGGAATCATAGATGATAATTGTGAAGGCATTGTGAAGGTCAAACTCTTCAATGTTTGCTCAAAGCTGAAAGGTGGGCATGATTTCTCATGATTGTTGGATTTGTCTTTTGTTAAAACAACTTTGTTTTAGAGCTTGGCTCAAAGGTTCCAGATAGCTCAGCACGATTTCTAGGAGCGGGCAAGATAACCACCCTTGCAACTGCTCCCAAGCAAGCACTCCAATCAGCGAGCCTCAACTCTTGGCCAGTAGATCTGACATAAGATGCAAGCAATTCTGATTCCTCCAGCAATAATTCTTCCTTGCCTCATTCAAAGACAAAACACAACATCACTTCCCCCAAGCGTCCTAAGTTCAAGGCATCTCATACTGTGCACAATCTTAAGTTCAAGCTGAAAGTTGTTAGATGGCACCACAAGCACAAAGCTACTCAGATTGAAACTTCACAAAAATTTAAAATCACTCAATCTTCACTCAGTTGCTGGCTTGCTCAACATAAGCAGATGAAGGCAAGCGCTTTCACAGTGGTGGAGCTGTCAAGCGTCAAAGGAAAGCACAGTACCCCAAGCTGGAGGAAGCTCTATTCCATTGGGTCATCAAAGCAGTAGCACATAAGCTTATCATCCGCAATGAAATGCTTTGGGAGAAAGCAGTATCTCTAGCCCCTCTCCTAGGCGTTGAGATGAATTTCTAAAGTGGGTGGATTGACAAATTCAAAAAGAGATACAATATCCAAAGCCGACTCATGTTGGGTGAAGCGGGTACTGTGGATCCTGTCAGTGCTGAAGAAGCTCAGAAGTCCCTCATTGAAATCCCCAAAGATTATGTGCCTTGTGACATCTATAATGCAGATGAAACAGGCTTGATGTACAAGTGAGTCTTGAGGTTGCTTTAATCTGTGATTGATTTGTTCTGATTCTATCTTTTCTTCTAGAATGCCATCTAATTGTACCCTTTCAATTATACAAACTTCTGGACTGAAGGATAACAAAGTCCAAATAACTTATCACTTTGGCTGCAACGCCAATGGCAGCAACAAGCTTGAACCCCTGGTCATTGGTCTCACTAAGAATCCTAAGCCATTTGGACAACATCCCGCCTCAAATTATGGTTTTGATTACGTTGCTAACACCAAAGCTTGGATGACAGCCATCATCTTTGGTGAATGGTTAACCAAGCTTGACGCTCAATTCCGGAAGGAAAACCAAAACATCCTCCTGCTCCTTGATAACTTCTCCGGTCATGTGGTTGCATGTGAAACCATCAAGCTCACCAACATGACTAGTGTCCTGCAGCCATGTGATTCAGGCATCATCACTGCTTTCAAAGCTCACTATCGGGGTGCTCACCTAAGCCAAGTAGTCAGAAGATACAAAAATAATCCCACATGGACATCAAAAGAAGTATATGAATTAAATCTCCTTGAAGCCATGCAAATGGCTGCACAAGCTTGGGACAAAATCTCTTGTGAGATGGTCAAGAAGTGCTGGAAACACACCAACATTGTTGCAGCCTTGTCATCCAACACCACCTCAAACTCTTGGTCTGATAACTTTGAACAAATATTAGCTGATCATCTTGAACTTAAACGTGCAATCAAAGCAACTGCAGAACAACTGTCAGCACTAGGAGATTGTGAAAGATTAGAGGAAAGCAGAAGTAGCTCCCGTATCAGTATCCAAGAGCTTCTCAACCCCGCAATTGAACAACAAACTCCAGAAGCCGACACACCAATGCCCTCTCTCAAAGAGATTATCAAGAGAACATCAAATGAAATTCCTATTGACATTGAAGATTCAGATAGCGATCACAAACCAGAAGTCTACCGTGAATCTTGGAACATGAGTCAAATCTCTACAGCAATCAAAGAGATAAGTTATGCCTTAGCCAGCCGGCCAAACAAACCCAATAGCACAATAAACTGGGCAGCTCATGTTCAATCTTTGTACAAGATCAGTGATGATGTAAATCATCTACGTGTTGCATCACTGAAACAAACCAGTCTTTTGGAATGTTTTGCTCCCGCAGCTTTGACTTTGACTTTGACTTCAGCTTCAGCTTTGATTTCTCAATCTTGAACTTATTCTCTATGCCGTTTACTCAATTCCACTATATCACTTCTTATCTACTCATTATCCCTCCTTTCACTCTTTTTGTTTTCTACATACTTCCTAAATCACCCACTTTTGAAAGTTGTTTAAGACATTACTTTGAATTTGAAGATCAGCGGCCTATGCTTCCTTTCTACATACATACTGCACTCCACATGCCCTATGCTATGGTATGCGCTATGCACACCAGACCAATGCTGTGAAATATATGATTATGCCATTATGACTAAAATCCCAGCATGTAAGCATAGAATAGTTTGGTTTATGCTTACATTGTGATATATGTCTACATCGCAAGTATGCATCTCACCTTGTTAGCATGGAGTTCCCTGTGCTGAACTCTATGATTACATTACAAGTTGACTGTAATTGGCTGGTTTGTTTGATTTTGTCTCCAAAAATACAGTGTGTCCAGTGCTTGCACCCTTACACTATCATTTTACCCAACATCTGCGCATGCAGCAACCTGCTAAACCACGTGCAATGGAATTGGTGGGTTTTGTTTCTAATGATGATGGGTCAAGAAGTTGGGGCTGCATGTGGTCATGCCTCTACTGATGGGTTTTGTTTGGAAAAGCCTACTATGGCTTCTCATTGTACTATCTCAGGAGGACTTGTTGATGTGAACAACATGGGGATAGGTCATCCTAATAACCAATCCAAGGTTCAAAGTGGTCAGTGCGCACCAAGGGCACCAGGGGCTATGTGGAGACCCAACAGATGCATGTAAGTATGCTTTTGCACCCATTATATCTAGACACATGCGCAATAATCTCATAATTTTATCTTGTTTGTCTCATTTTCCTTTTAGCCATTTGTCTTGTGACACTAGTCCAACAGCCACCTACATCCATGATTTATCTCATCCACCCTGGAAATCTCAAGAAGACTATGGTTCAATTGTAGACTGGCGTTTTAGCAGAGTCATCACAGACAACAAGGTTCTGGTTGAATTCAATAGTGTTTGTCAAGCTGCAATGTCAATGAATGGAGTGGACCACCAATCTGATCCCCTCCCTTGGTGCCAAGATGACAAGATACCTGACCACAAAGCGGCTGCTTCCCAAAGGTACAGTCTTGATGTACTTTGATTTGATTGACCTGGTTCATCATCAGGTGAGGATGAGTGCTTGAACAAGCTTTTGGCCAATTCTGACAAATTGCCTGTGAAACCTGTTCCCTCAGGTGAGTCTCAAGAACCAACTTGGAAGGTACTTATTAATAGTTGCTGATTGGTTTGCAAAGCTCTTTGCTTGTGCTCAGCTTGCAGGCAAGTGCCTACTGTCACTTCCACTTCTGACAGTCATCTCTCCCCTTTGCTGCCAATTGCTCAAACTGGGGACAATTCTTGCATCCAAAAGGTTTCACCTGTGAGACATTGGTGGGATGCCATTGACATATCCCACACCTGCAATTGTTTGAATGAGTCACCTCTTTCTGGAAGTGATGACAAGGTTGATCAGCTCTGCTGATGATGAATTCAGTTTTGGTGGTGTTTGAGAAATGGTTGAAAACTTTCAATTCTTCTCAACTTTGAATTCCCAAAAAACCTTTCAAATTCCCTTCTTTTTCCAACTTGGCTTTGATGCAGGGAGGTTTGGGAACGTGGATCTCAAAAAAAAAACTGGGGCACTTGAGTTAATTCCCAGTTTCCTAGATTTTGAAATGAAGTTGAGAAGTTCAGAAACTTGGAAAGAAAAAACCCAATGTCTAGTTTGTATTTCCATGATAGTGTGGTATCATTGCAATCATCACTTAGCAAGGATAGATTTCACAAGTCATTTGGTATTTGATTGGTGGTTTCAGCTACATTAGGGTGCAATCTCCCAAATCCTTGATTTTTGTAACCCAATCCATCCCTTGATTGATATCAGCTGTAAGTTGGATGATAATAAATCAGTTGTTGAGGCAAGACATATTTCAAATTTTTGGATAAAGGTTATGAGTTTGGCTCCCAGTTTCATCACAGATGGAGTTTGGAATCTGTTTGATAGGGACTTTGAATGTATCAAAGATTTGTAGCATGCTGCTCAGATGTTCAAGGATCAGGTTAGAACACCAAATGAAACCAATTTTGGCTTGCTTGAGAATCAATCTTCCATCTCTTAAGACAGTTTGATAACCAATGATAGGCTCGAGTGCCGGCGTGACTGTTACCTTGATGCTTCATGAGGATTACAGGAGCACACGCCGGGTTGCATAATCCTTGCCCGATGTGGCCCGCTAAAATGACGAACATTGGTGATGGTTCTGTCTTGCTTGAGGCACGGTCTTGGATGACTGACGAGCCTGTGTGGGTGTGTGTTTTGATCATCTTACGTACCTCTGTGTAGTAGGGTAACTTGTATGTAGATGATCCTTTGACTCATGAGAAGTTGAAACTGATGATAAGATGGTGTGAAAGGCAATTTGAATGGAAGAGATGGAGTTTGAAAGTCTGCTACGCTTTTAATGACTCAGATGACGCCATAGTCAGGTAGCTTGATGAAGATTGATTGAAATCCGCTTATTAATCCCGTTCATTTCAACACACCCTTTGATCGAGAATGAAAGTGATTTGATCATTGATTCTCATCAGAAGCAATCCAAGTCATCATCGTCCACATCCAACCAATTTTAACTTTCATTTATGAATTGATTTCTCGTTGGATGACTAATCGAGAACTTCCTTATCACCCCTGACCATCTTACATTCTCATTGAACCACATCCCTGGTATCATTCACACTATCACATCCAACCGAACTTGATTCAAATCGATAGTTTGATGAATAGATCACTTTTTTGAATGTGTTTGAATCCTAAACTTAACATCGTTCGTTGAAGGTGAAGTCGAGATACATAGGCTCGATTTAGATTCAGAATTCGTCAAACTTTCTCTAGTCTTCTCGGTCACTTTTGTCTTGTTCCTTTTACATATCATCTTGATCAAATTGAATTTCACACTATTAGAACCGATTTGAGAATGGGTTTATTAGCACTGGGTACGCCATTCGATTGGCCGCAATGTAGTCTGGTAAATATTCTTCATTTCCTTTCTTCTTACCTCATGACATCATCTCTTGGCTCATTGGTTGGTTTTTAACCCTTCATATATGCGCTTCATTTTCTTTATTTCAAGTACGCCAATCATGTTCGGCGTAAGGGAATTGCACAACTGATCAAGCTTTGGAATCAAACTCATTCTCAAGTCGGTCATCCATTACTTTGGGGTGATGAGGTTGAATATTTCTTGATCTCAAGTGATCAAGATTCAAACCATGTGAACTTGTCATTATCTCAACTTCAAGTACTTCAACAACTTCGTTCGATCAACCCCTTACACTTACCTAGGTCAGTTAACCTCTTCCTTTTCACTTAGATTTCGTCTTGATACCTATCTCTTCTAAATCATGGTCTGACTGTTTCTTTGATCATACAGCTCAATCGAGGTCTTGCCAACATTCCATCAAGAGTATGGAAGGTTCATGCTAGAATCCACCCCGGGCAAACCTTATGGCCCATCACTTGAAGATTGTCTAAAGGTTGAATACAACATGCGGTTCCGGTAATTCCTCATGACTTTGTACTTTCAACAAGTCATTTGCTCTCAATCTCAATCTTTTGCCTGATGCTTGCTTTTGGCTTAATTTGATCAGGCGCAAGTTAGCTCAGAGTAGCCTCTTGCCTCATCAACATTTAATCACCCTTACATCTTTTCCCACACTTGGTGCACCTGGTACTTTCACTGAACCTTATCACGCACCCTGTGGCCCAGTTGCACAGAGCTTATTTCTCCCTGATCAAATCATCAACGAGCATGTTCGATTCCCGTATGTCAAGGTCCACTGCTATCCTATTCTTCTCCATTTGAAAATTATTGTTACTGACATGAAGATATTTATATGAATATTCAAGCACTCTAACTGCCAACATTCGTCAGCGTCGTGGTTCGAAAGTGGCAATCTACCTTCCAATCTACCATGATACACGCACTCCGCGTCCATTTCGAGATCCAACTATACCTTCCACTCCTAAAAAGATCCAGTCACCTGATACGGTTCACCTGAACGGACATCGTCCGGATATCTCAATTCCTGATGATATACCGGATGATCATATCTACCTTGACGCAATGGGTTTCGGAATGGGCTGTTGCTGTCTTCAACTGACGTTTCAAGCACACTCTGTCTCTCAAGCGCGTACTCTATATGATGCTCTTGTACCTATTGCGCCAATCATGTTGGCTCTTTCAGCCGCGTCCCCGATTTACAAGGGCTTTCTCACCGACGTTGACTGTCGCTGGAGTGTCATATCAGGCGCGGTGGATGATCGGAATCAGGATGAGCGGGCCGAAGGTCGAGGGGTACGTTTTCATTGATTTTTGTCTTCTGTCCTCTATCCCACAAATTTGAAAAATTTGAGATGATCAACAAAAAGCTGAACTTGAAACATTATCCGACATTCCTCAGAGGCTCCCTAAATCGCGTTATGATAGCGTCAGTGTGTATATCGCCGATGATCCAATCCATCGATCAGAGTATGATGACATACCAGCACCGCTCGACGCCGGATTTGAGGCTGAATTACTTTCAAACGGACTCGATCGACTCATCGCTCGGCACTTTGCTCATCTTTTCATCCGTGATCCACTTGTGGTGTTTTCAGAGACGTTGAAAGATGTCTTGCCCGATACAACGGAGCATTTTGAGGTACCTGTGCTTCCCTTTGGTCTTGCAGTCAAGTAATGGCACCCTATCACGTTACATCTTCTATTACGGGCGACTTTACGGCTAGAATTTGCCACAACAATACCTACGTTTGAATGACAAGAGGATTGAATGTAGTTTACAGAAAATTGATCAATCCCCTTCTTCCCTCGTGTTTTTTTGCGAAAGAATAGAATATCCAATCTACAAATTGGCAATCACTGAGATTCAAACCACCACCTTCAATGGATTCAGAGATCGGATGGAGAGTCGAATTTCGAACAATGGAAATACAAATTACGGATTTTGAGAATGCGGCCTATTCGACCTTTATCACTTTACTTGTGAGAGCAATATTGGCGTTCGGATTGAATTTCTATATTCCACTTTCTAAAGTTGAGTCGATTTGATTTCTCCTGAAAAAGTATTCTTTGACTAATGAAGTTGAGTTTGTCTAGGTGGATGAAAATATGAAACGAGCACAGCGCCGAGATGCATGTAAGACTGAACGCTTTTATTTTCGTAAGGAAGTTTATTCCAGCCCAAACAATCCCAAAACAACAACTGTACAAGATGAGTACGAAGAAATGACAATGAATGAGATCATGAATGGGAAAGGAACTTTTCCAGGGCTGTTGGGGATCGTTGAGAAGTATATTGCAAGTCAAACAGGAATGAAGGAAAGATTTAAAAAGTATTTGGATTTGATCGAAGGTCGAGCTAGTGGTATGTGTCAATCTGATATCTTTGCTTCAAAATGAGTCAACTGATGATCTTTGATGGACCCATACAGGTCGATTGATGACTACAGCGAATTATTTAAGGAAAGTGGTAAAAGAAGACCCCAACTATCATCAGGATAGTGTGGTAAGCGATCAAGTGACTCATGGAGTTGTGATGAGAGCCAAAGGAATTGAAGAAGGTAGTATAGTGGCAGAAGAGCTCTTGGGTGTTGGATATGTTCCTGTTGATGTTTAGAAAAGGTTTTGGAAAGCATTTTTTCTCTATTTAGCTTCTGGAAGCCATCTTTTATTGGGGCATTGGTTATTTAGTTGGGTACAAGAAATAATGTAATATGTGATTATCTGTAGCGTTTGTTGGGTTTTGTGTCTCTTTTTTTTTGTTGGTTATACTTACTTGGGTTTGCGTTTCTGAAGGTTATACATCAATTCATAGACTGTATCTTTTCTTGAGAGGTATCAAATTGGTTTACAAGACCATCTTATCATTGGAACTGCGCACAACAAAAGTATTACATTGGTGGTCCCTCTCACTTTCTAGCGGGACCGTTCGAGACCGTTTGGGATGTATTTGAGCCGGAAGCGATCCGATGTTTCGACCCGATTGATCCAGTTGGATGATCCGATCCGATGAACCCATCAGCTTGAGGAGTGATCAATGAATGCATGTCACAAGCAATCACTGAAAAAACTCATCACCAATTACGATCACATTCACCAGATATCACTTCAATCACGATGTCCTTTGAACCTCAACCATCGTCTTCTCGGTTAACCTCAAATGCTCCATCACCATCAGATCATCAAGCCGAACCTGAAACTGTATCAGATGAGAATATGCCTCCAATGCAATTTGAACGATCATTCGAATCTCAAGCACAAGTTGAAGCTATAATTCCAGCAGCACCAGTGAAAAAGACAAGAAGATCACACGTTGCCATTGCGAATGCAAGAGCTGATAAAAAAGTTGGAACGACTATCTTACCCGTTACTCGGGTGACAAGAGCAGCAAAACAAGATAAAGATATCAAGATTGTTAGTAAAGAAGCTGTCTTTTTAATTTCGATTGCTACTGTTAGTATACTTTTTTTTCTTATCTTTTTTTTCCTTAATCATGAAATCTTCTTTGGTTTAATCTCAAAGAAGAAGAAGAAACCCCCCCCCCGAGCTAACTTTTCTTCACTTTCGAATGCATGAACATATTCCAAAGGAATTCTTTGTAAGAAAATTAACCGATTCAGCTTTTTTGAATGCCAAACTTGAAAAACGCGTCTTTGTGAAATATAATGATGTCGGTAAATCAGAAAAACCCATCCTATCTTTTCTTGATCTACAGAGTTGGACGTGTTTTTCTAATCATTTGATTATCAAACTCCGTTTAGCCAAAGCAGTACAGGCCAATGACGAATATATCTGGTTGGATGACGTGATCCCGCTTTCTAAACCACTCCTTTTAGTTCTTAATGACCCTACGATCCCATCAGCCTCTACTGCACTTACCAACCAATTACCTCAAGTCACACTTCCAAAATCAATCGATCCTAAGAATGTCTTAGGCTCATGTCCGCCTCCTGCTGATAATAGCATCGATCCCAGAGTAGCAGAGACAGACACGATGGAAATGGACGATGTTGATGAACTAGAAGAGCTGTGATATTTTTCGAAGACAGCAGCCAAAGGGAAGACTACAGCTCGTCAGCTGGGCGGCAGAGATGGCTTCAAGTCTAATGATGATTATGATTGCGGGATCCGGAAACAGTCTTCTGAGAGTCAATTTTGTTTTGCTGGACCATGATGATAGTTTCAGGAAGTTCAAGAAGATGAGATGAATATGTACTTTTTCAACCAGGGAAGTGAACTACACCAGTTCTCAAATGATTTGCTCAGCATAGTTTTCGATGTGATCTTCTCACCACCCGACCAAATTACTTTAGCGAAGACGATAGCTTTTGAAGTGTGAATAAGCCTGTGATTGCTCACTGTTATGGTCGAGTCGTGTTGAAGCAGACTAAATACCCAGCACTCCGGATCGAACCTAGATTCAAGATCCTTCTGATTTTTTTGGGTGTCAACATTAAGTTCCTAGACGCCTAACGGATCTGTGTGAGAAGAGCGCCCTAACATACTACCCAATTGCTCGAAAGGAAGAAATCCGTCAGATCTTCTGCTGATCTTACAACGAGTTTTGAGGGAGTCTTCTTCAGGTTAGCCCGAGATACTTGAAACATATTTATCATTTGTTCATCATCAATAGGTAGTAATGTGGGACTTGGATGAACAATCAAATTGTAAAGAAAAAACTTATATTTACAAGAGTCAAGAGCTCAATCAGCTGTCTAAGAGTAGAAAAACCTTCCATATCAGATGTCACAGAAGTAGGGAGACTGACTCAGAAAAAAAAAGGGTTTCAAGAGTGGGTTGTATTGTTCAATTTTTTTGAACTCACTCCTGATTAGGACCAATTTCTTACAATGAGATTTTCTAAGATCTTGTTTCCTACAGATCAAAACTCATAACAAAAACCTTTTGTGATCTTTGACACACTGATTTAAATTTGGCTGAAGTCTCAAATGGTCATAATTGTGAATATGTTTCTAAAAAGAGTGATTCAGAATTTTAAAAACTCAAACTGGAATTTTTTTTTGGATCAAGTTGTAAAACTCATGAAAAAGCTACTGTGATTGCTTTGATTTTTTTTGGAATGGTATAAGTAACTTGAGACATAGCTTGAACACAAAACCCCTTGTTTGGCTGGCAAAAAGATGTTAACAGGGTCAAAATTATTTTAGGGTTTTTGTGTAAGTGACTCATACAGATGATCCTATCACCTAAGTCAGATGATCTCAAGTAAGCCATGTACAGTTCATATTGTGAGCCTTTGTACATGAAGAACATATCAAGGATGTGACAGGAAATGTAAGGAACTGTACATCTGTGGTGGAGGCAACATCATACAAGGAACTTGAACCTTGGTCCCCAAGTCAAGCAATCACCAAGAAACTGACCCAAGCCATTGACAAGGGCCAGAATTGCCTTGAATGGATCCCTCCTTCTCCATCAAGCCTGCCATCCAATGATGCCTTGTATGTTTACCTCCAAGCCAACTAAGTCTACACTGGTAGTTTGGTCTCACATGTAAGGATAACACAACTCTTGAGCCAACAAAGCATACTGCAGGATTTTGCCCTTTTGGATTTGTAGATTTTCTTTACTGATCAGCCAAATCTTCCACTTGGACTTACCTGTGACAATATACTAATTGAACCCACAATGTGTGTTAACTTACATCAAGGGCTTTTACAATGATTGATAACCTTTTTGCTAGTCTAAAAGACCATGTAGAGATCTACAAATCAATGATGAGTCTATATAGCTTAGCATCAAGTTGGAGAACACATTCCTCTTGATCATATCATGTATTGTGGGCGTTGTATATGTAAAGGAATTTCTAATTTTTGACCAAATGTTATATAACACTTACTCATCTAGAATAATACATTCCCTTTTTCTTTTGATCTTGTATTATGTACAATGACTTTCACTAGTACCTAACAGCCCCTGTCTTGCAAAAGCTAAAATGATCTGCAAGGATCTACAGAACTGAATGCTGACGGTTGACTGCAAAGAAATCTTGAATGTGTATGGTACAGAAGACTCTGCAATAATGAGATAATCCTACCTACCCATTCTGGCCAAGACCCATTTCTTGGTGCTCAAATAACCTTATGTAATATCAAATTCAAACATCAAAATTGGTCTCTTCTGTCTTGACTTGAATCATGTCACACCTAATCATCTTCCCAGCCTGTAGCTCACAAGTATACAAACCTGAATTCTTCCTTTTGAAAAGCTTCCTATGATCCAAACCTCATGAATTGATGACGTTACCTACATAGGTAGGATTTGTTTCTCAAAAACAAGTCAGAATATTGGCACATGACTTGAGGTAGGAAGGTCTTGTAAGCTAGTGGTAGCCACCCTTCTTGACCATGGCTCTTCAGATGATATTATTCAAAGCACCGTTGCCTCCTCACAAGTTGTATCATTCAAAAGGGCTTCTCTTGCTTTTCCTGTGATCTCTGCTGTGCGCTCATTCGGAACAATGAATGTGTTTGACGAACCAAAGAATCGTTCACAGGTCTTCAGCACCTCTTCGTGTTCTTCTAGCTCGGCAAATGATTGGAGAAGACTGTTAATGAGGATAGTGAGAATGATCGGACACTTTACGGATCCAATCAATTCAGGAGAGTTGAGAAGAGATTCGGCAAATCTCAAAGACTTATCGAGATGAGAGCGTGATGAAGGATGTGAAAGATTGGAAGGAGGTTGATGAATCGAAGGATTTGTGGTGATCAGTTTCCTATATTCGGTCAATCCTCCTAGATGACCAATGACCAGATGGTATTCGAGCCATTCATCTTCATCTGACACTAGGTCATAAACTTTCGTGCGGCTTATTCGGCCAAGAAGCTGGATCACATCTTTCATTCTTCCACCACCTGTGCGGCATAGCACACCGAGGGTCGGTAGCAGATGAGGTAGACCTAGTTCAATCTTTTGACCCACAAGTTCACTGACAATCTTGAGACTCAGAGCTGGCAGCATGTGACGGTAAGACAGTGAAAGTAGGCTGAGAGAGAAGCCTTCGTCGAGGGTCTGAGAGAGTGCCTGAGCATGGCTTTCCGAGAGGTGATGATAGCAATACAAGGTGGAATCTGGCTAGGAGTGACGAAAAGCGCGTCAGTCAAGAACTAGAGTCAGACTGAAGAATTTTGTAAAGGATCGGAAAAATCCTACATCCGATCGATCGACAGAGGCGCGCAAAAGTACGATGAGACTATTAATCAGCTCCTTTTCTTCGGCAGCAATTGGTAAGAGGTATTTGTTAGTCAAATCAATTGCGAGACGCAATTCACCATTTTGAGCAAAGAAACGAGTGAGTCGACTGATAAGTGATCGATTAGGCTTGATCGTATCAGAAAGACGAAGGAGGTATTGACGAAAGCAGAATAAACATTGACTCAAATTATTCTCAGTGATACTAGCTTGTATGAGAGCTTCTAGTAGAATAGGCGGTATTTGATTAACACAGAAACCGTTTTCGGACAAACGCGAAAGAAGGACGTCTGGAGCTTTTCCACAGTTGATGAAGGCTGAGAAGAGAAGTGACCAAAAATGAAGATCAGCAGTAAAGGTATTGAGAAGGTCAGGTCTTTGATCGAGTTCTTTGATTAGAAGATGGATTTGAGTCCAGAGTCCGTAATGACCTAAGAGGTTAATAAGGGAGTAGTAGGCTTGCTGAATGGTTATAGAAGAGGGTTGATGAAGGTGTTCTTTTATTGATCGACATGTTCCCAGCAGGGCAATTAAGTCTTTAGATTGAGTATGAAGCTTGAGCTGCGACTGGAGTTCAGACAAGGTGTTGGTATGATTGTTTTGAGATAGTTTCTGATCAGGATGATGATCAATGGCAGTTGAGGTCGTAGCAGTTTGAAAAGATTGATAGAATCCACGATACGGCTGATTGAGATGAAGTCTTGACAGGCGATAAGATCGTGAGGTGATCAACATTTTTCTCATGATATCGATCGTTTCGAATATTAGACGATTAGAGTTCAGGTTTGATGATTAGATAACATCCATCTTCTGGGTAATTCTCATCAAGTTGATAGCATCACTGTGTCCATGTATATCGTTCCTCGTGTTTTTGATTAGCCTCGAGGTGATGTCTTTTGATTTAGGCTAGAAAGACGCTTCCAAGAGAGAACGGGTCGAAGTCACGTTATGTCACGAGGTAGAACATGACTGATTTGGATAGAGAATATGAGGCGAGATGATGGTGGAGATGAAAATAAGATATTGACCGTCAAAATATCTCACTGATAGAAAACATGTTCAAGTATTTAACAACAACTTTTTACTTATGGCATAACTCAGGCTAAGCTTTAAGGTCCTGGGTAGTATTGTCCTAGATTATGAGTTATGGACTTTGTTAACTTACAAAAGGTCCCTCCTCTAAAGTTTGGGCCAAAAAGAACTGACTTCATCTCATTCTCACAGCATGAATTTATCAACGACTTCAATCAGCTATCGGAGAATGTTTGCAGCTTGCCCATCAAAGACACCTCAACTTGATGTATATTTCAAACCTTAAGCTTCACTCGTGTTGTACTTCGCTTCGAATTGCCATCTATATTCATAACCACGCCCTGTGGAATGGCTATGCTTCTCTGCAGAGACGGCATTGATTCGACTCGGCGGGTCGTGTCGCTCTGAGTTACATCGAAGATAAATGCTTGAATGTTTGCATTAGATTGCGTTGGATGTGTAAAAGTTGCATCTCCGTCGACTGCTTACTATTCTTTTATCTCATCGAAAGCAGATCCTTTTGTTTGGAGGTGACCAGTGATGACCACCTCTTGCACTTTTCTACGCAGCTCCTTGGTCTTCAAAATCAATTGCAAATAAACATTACCATTACCCGGATGAAACATAGCATCGTATTATCATCAAAGCCTGATGTTTCAAAATGAACACGCGGTGAAACCTTGACGCTACCTAGTACGAGTCATATCCACGTACCGTTTCTATATCTATACTGAAACTGAACCTCCTCTTCTAGTGAGAGTGAGCAGATAGACTTCGGCATGAGCTGCGAGCTTGCGATTGCATCCATGTAAATTGAACGTGTAGGGTCACACATCTCAGAGCTAGTCGAAGGAGGCGGTAATTAAACCCTCAACTTTCTTCGCTTGTATATGATTATTCTATTTGCATAATACCCTGCCAATTTCTCTATCATCTTGCTCGTCGCCCGTTTTCAGCTCTCTGTGGTTTTAACCGGTCATCAATTTGTCAGTCGCGTTATAATTTGACACTTGTTGCATTCAGACTTGTTCCGATCCCAGTAATTGCTGTGTCTTCCGACCCGGGTAAGAGCTCATAGAAAATCAATAGAAAATTCATTGAAGGAGAAAAGCTTCTGCTCGCTGGATGCCTTCTTTCCACTTATTGAAAGTATACACTCTACTATGTGGGGTTATCGTACCTTACATAGGATTTGTGAATGGAGAAAAGGCGATCGAAAATTCACCTTCGGGCGGCTATGCCCCCATCAAGGAGGATTGTCCTACAGACTTCAAATTGAATCTTAATCATACTGTTTAGTCTCAGTCTTTTTCTTCAAATTCTCTTCTCTGGTCCTTAATTCTCGTGAAACTGGCCAACATCTCACTTGACAATCGTTGTTGATTTCTTCCTTCCAGGCAATTATAAGTGATGGTGAAGCGTCATATGTTCAAGAAAAAGCCTCAAAATCGGTGCAAGAATGGGTCGAATATCTCACAAGGGTAAATTTGACGGATTTTGATGTAGCGGATTTTTTATCACCAGCTACATCAACTGAAGGTAGCGCAGTGGCTGGCCAAACTTTGCCAAATATCGGATTCGCCGCAAGTGGAGGTGGACATCGTGCGATGTTATATTCTGCATCAATATTGGCAGCTTTTGATGGAAGGGAAAGTGACGCGAGAGATTCTAGAACAGGAGGGATACTTCAATTAATGAACTATATCTCTGGCCTCTCAGGGTTTGTCTTATATTTTTGATCAATGTTTTTCTTGCTTATGACTTGATCAATGGGATGGGTGTTTACATCACTTTTTGTTTAGAGGAGCTTGGATGCTTGGATCTTGGGCTGTCGCAGACTTTCCAGACTTTCAATCTATGCAAAATTCATCTTGGAAGTTAACAGGCGATGAGAAATATGTCAAGATGGAAATTGGTCAAGAATATCCAGCCATAGCAAATGATATCAAAAGAAAGAAGCATGCAGGTTTTCCTGTTAGTATTGTAGAGTAAGTCATTCCTTCAATTGAGTCCTTTTCTACTCACCATACTTCACCGAACTAGGTTTGTGGCACATATTTTTGCTAAGCAGACGAATTTTTGAAACATTCTACGATTAGCCTGTGGGGTCGATTTGTAGCTGGAAAATTGATGTGAGTGTAAGATGCCTCTCTGTAAGGACTGTTGTAGTCTGATGACTAAAAGATGTCCCATCCTTCAGCGATGCTCCTAACGAAGCTCAAAGTGTCTTGTTCACTTCAATCAAAGAAACAAAGGCCTACCAAGCCCGAGAAGTCCCGTTTCCGATCCTCATTGCGGTATCTCGGTCTGGCCAGACCTTGACATTAGATAGCGCAATATGTTAGTCTCTCGTACAATTCCTTGACAAACGACATCTCTTATGTGACTTACTGGATCATTGTCTTAGACGAATTTACACCGGAGGATTTTTCGGTTTCACATCCAGGACTGAATAGTTCAATCCCAATGAAGTATCTTGGAACACGTCCACCAACATTACCTGATGATGATCCAGAATGCGTAGAGGGCTTTGACAACATTGGGTTTGTGTTGGGCTTAACAAGTAATATTTTCACCACCCGGGATGCTTCTAGCGCCTCTAACTCGGTTTGGTCCAAGATCACACATGCCTTGGGGTCTCAGTCGATCTACGAAGGATTGGTACCTAATCCCTTTCAAGGATTTGGTGATCCGAATACCTTTCCCGATCACTATACGAATACTTTGATGCTAGCTGATGGTGGTTTTGCTGGAGAAAAGTTACCCCTCTTTCCATTAATACATCGCAATCTAGACGTAATATTTGCTAGCGATGCTGTAAGTTACTTCGACTCGCGGATCTTTCTCGTTCGGTATTTTCTCGCGAGAGAAAGCCTTATGGTATTTATACTGAATATTGGGTAATGGGTTCTCTTATAGAGTGTTGATGGGGGTACACATCCTCTATCGGAAGAAGGAGGATGTCAGTCATTTTTCTTTCCTTCTCTTGACTCGTTGCATGATAAAATTCTGGCAAGAGCGGCTGAATGTCCTGACTCCAAACATCCAGATCCAAATGGTACATCTCTTTACATGACTTACTTGAAGACTCAACAGCCTCAATATCACGGATACCGATTTCCAGAGTAAGTCTTAAGTTTATATGTACGATTGTTTCCATATCTAAACTCATGTATTGGAACACCAATTTCCTGAAAGAATTCCCAATGCTTTGAACGGAACATTTGCGGAACGGGGGTATAATAAACGACCTACCTTTTTTGGATGTGATGCTACACCGGAAACACCAATAGTCGTGTATTTGCCTAACTACTTTGTAGTAGCACCAACTGACATGACAACTCGGAAAATTACTTTCACTGTGCGTTGCATTTTCTGAAGACTTCCATCTTGACAAATCAGTTATCTCAAGTATCATGTGGATTCCAGTTTGACATTCGTATTCATTTAATATGTGACCGGGATTTTCAGGACGAACAAATCAAAGGATTCTTCAGAAATGGACATGCTATTGCAACTCAAGCGCTTTCCAGAGCACAGAATGGTGATCATGGTATTAAAGGAAACCACAGTCTCGCATCCGTTGATTGGCCTTCATGCTTGGCATGTGCTTTGATTGATCGGCAGAATACCCGAAATGAAAAAGAAAGGACTCCACAGTGTAAAAGATGTTTCCAAGACTATTGCGGATGATGGCCAATGATCTGGGTAATGTGACTGGTATTTTCAACAGGACCAAATTATCTCTTGGGATTTTCTTCAATTATACGAGCGATTTTATTGGAGGAAGTTTTCAAAAGACAAGAGATTGATAGATTATATTTACTAGTGTTTTACCATGAGGGATAATCATGTGATTTTCGAATTGGACATCTGGGTTTGTAGATGGAATGACGAATAGTGGCCGATGAGTCATGATCGAAAATTATACGAAGAGAGTAAGACTGGTGCTACGCCCAAGCATCGACGTTTTGAAATCTAATATTCAATTTAATCAAAAAGACTAGGATTTAGCAAAAGATGATTATCTGAAAAGTCCAGGTGAGGAGTTCTGTGGATGTTTTGAAGTCTTCGAACAGGGACCTGATAAGGTGCAATAGCATGAGTATGAGCAACACAATAAAACAACAAGTCTATTTCAGACTTCTGACAGATTAGATCTACAGCCAAAAATCATTGGCACTCATGTGCAGTTGGTACAAACATGAGTACTCCTACAAGCCAATTTGATTAAGACCATAACTTGAAAGTAGAATTATATATACCATCCGCAAAGCACTGGTAAATCTCTTGCTTGATCTGAAGTTTTAACTCTGGCTGTTGTACTGTGATGCATATCATATTGGAATATCAATGTTATGATTTTGGTCATAGCTATCAATGTCAGCTCATGATACTTATTGTGTGGTGCAATGGTTAGGATGAATTTAAGGCACAACTCACCTTTCTCCACTCAATTTTCCTCTCCCAAGTTGCCACATCTGTTCTGTAAGGGTGTAGATATGGTCTTCCCTGGAGCAGGTGCAATAAGGCCCCTGGCATTGTTCGACTACAACTCACAGTTGCCCCATTGAAAGCTTTCAACACAAGTGTCGGATTAGGGTTCATGATCCACACCGTGTAGTATGTGATGCACCTTGGATTGACGATGAGGAGTTGAAGGAGTTTAGGAGATTGCTTCAAATGGAATTTAAGCTAATCTTGCATGACTGAATTAAGCAAATCGAACCTATCACACCAGTGAAAGTTGGGTTTATGTAAGTTGTGAATTCTCTCGATTCTCGATCAATTTCAGACCGACCACCACACACATCTCATCATTCACCAACAAGTCCAACACAACACAACACCACCACTGACTTTTCATCATCAAATCAATCCATACTACAAAATAAAAATAATCACTTTTATCAATGGCCTCTTTGCGTTCTAGATCAAAAGAAAACAGTCAAGACTTCAATTCTTCTCATTCATCAAATCAATCAACTAAACCTGAAGAACTTTCTCAGCATTGGCTTCAACTTCGAATCTTCAATCTTCCCTTTCTCCCAGTACTGGCAGCGGGCTTCCTCTTCATCACCATTTCGATCGGAACATGTTACTCCTATTCGATTTACTCTAAGGATAACCCTAATTTACCAATCCATCAACTCACTCGAATCCCAACCTCATCACTACTTTCAACTCATAACGCTCATCCTTCAGTTCCTAGTTCAACTTTACCTTACTTTGCAAAAAAATCAAACTTTTTCAATCAAACGTTTGTTAAATTGGGATGGGCATGGACAAGTTTGGCAGTCTGGGCTCATCTGATTCTATTTGCTACCCATCATACAAATCATACAAAGTCAAATGAAGAATCTGAAAAAGAAATGAACGCTTCTACACAGTCTACAAGCAAATCACTGAATCAAGTTGAACCTAATCACGTGGCTCGATCAATCACACTTTACTGTACTGCTACCGCTCTCTGGATCTTTCTCACACAGTGGTTCTTTGGAAGTAGCCTCATCGATCGACTCTTAGTTCTTACTGGAGCAGAGTGCATTCCCAGCATGGTACATTCAAATGAGGGACCTGATAAGCTCAAGATCGCCACTACCAAACTTTCCAACGCTTACTGTGAGCGCAGGTGGGGCCAACGCCTACCTGGACTAGATTCTGTAAGCAAACATTGAGCTCTGTCATGATCGTCGGCGAGGGAATCAAATCATGGACTGACATCCATTTTCTATAGTTCATCATTGCAACTCATCGGCCCTACTGGAGTGGTGGAATAGATATCTCTGGGCACGCCTTCTTACTATCCTTCTCTATCCTCTTGATCCTTTCCACACTTGCCCCCTCAATTCAACTTTTATGGTTCTCTAGACCAATGCCAAACCCCTATCGAATAGGAGTCTATGCCAACTTAACCTTGGTAGGAATTTGGTGGTGGATGTTATTAATGACTAGCTTATACTTTCATGGACCTGCTGAAAAGGCTGCTGGTTTAATGGTAGGTGTAGGGGCTTGGTGGGTATCAGAGATGACTGTAGATAAGTTGATGGGTTAAACTGTATGCGTACATTCTTGTTGAAACTATCCTATTATTAGACTTTTGTTTGTCATCTTTATTTCTTTCTCTGATGTTTTCAAAGTGTTAAAAGCCTCTTATAATTAATGGGTTAGTTCACTGAATCCTGTTATTGCAAACCTGAAAAAATAAATGTCGTTCAAAGCCTTGTATCCGAATACCTTCATGTCAAAGAAATCTCTGGGTTTAGAAGTATCATATGTTTGGTAAATAGGAACTACATTGAAAGCCTTGATCCACTGACTGCCTATAGGAGGGTGACAATCATCAATGAGGTCAGATTGATTGAGAGTGTACAGCCAGAGAAAAAGTGGGGTAGCAAATCTTCAAGCAAAATGAAGTCACAAACAATCTTATGACGCTTACATCATTGAATATACTTTTCAGGGTGAGTTAGTCAGAGGAGAAGGTGATTGTTGATCACTCTTTATCCTTTGACTTACTCAATGTAACTCCAATGATTTATAAATGAATGATGACTGACTGAATTTGGAGTGAATAACCAATAAAATTGAAAGAAATCAGAGCCGATCAGAACCAAACCAAGAGAAAACAGATTGAATAAAAATTTAAAATCAAATACATAGGAGACAAAATCCGAATTGAGAATGAAGTACAGTCATTCGAGATTAGCTTGGCCAATCTCGATTGTTTTTTTTTTTTTTGGCCAATACAGGCAAATTTATAAGCATAATTAGCCTTATAGCCAATTGAGGTGAACCCGGTAAAGAGGCCTGTTTACCTTTGTTTACCTCATTCCACACCCTCAATCCACTTCAAAACCCTCAACACCACTTCAAAACCCTCAATACCACTCGACTCGCTCAATACCATTCGATATCCTTCCAACTTCCTTTCGATATCTGTTTGAATCATTCCATACCATCTTCAATCCTTTTCATTATCTCATATCCGATCAAATCCTTTCAAACATTCGATATCCTTTCAAAACATCCGATATCCTTTCAAAACGTTCGATATCGATTCAAATCTTATTTTCAATTCTCTCAATATTTAACAGCTTTCGTATCCGTTTCTTCTCGACAATCTGAACATGCTAAGACAACCTATGAATCAACAAATGGAATTGGAGCAGGAAGAAGAGAGAAGAGCGATTGAAATGTAAGTAATGATTTACTTCGTCTGTAACCGATACTCAAGATACTCAACTCACGTTGTTTCTTCCAGCGCGAACAGGCAGGCAAGGCGGGCTGGACCGGAAGGCTTCAGTCCCGAGCTCGACGAAGGTGGATTACCTTGTTATTATTACACGTAAGTTCTTCTTTCTTTGATTCCAGCATTATACGGTACTGATTACCCTCATGCCCGGTTTTTAGACCAGGACATCACTGGGAAGATGTCAGATTTGGTGGTAAACGCCAATATCTTGACTCCGAAGTCATCCATATCGATCCATACGAGCATCCAGGTTTTCGTGACTTTCGCTGTAAGTACCATCCAAAGATCGATCCTGGTAAGTGGTAACTTTTGTTTTTTCAAACTTTTATTCAGAGCTTTCAAACTGATATTGTTTCAATTCTAGCTCCAGATGTCGAGGTCTTTTCCCACGGTTTACCGTCTTACAATTCGATCGACTCTCAAGCTCAAACTCCTGGATCGGGCGTCATGCTTGATCTGGCATCCAATCATAGGGATCCTATCTTTGGAGACCAGCATTTCGACCGCCGAGTCGAACTTGCCATTGGAGGTAAGTTGTTTATCTTGTTTATCTCACTTTCAAATATTAAACACTGACTATCGTTCCATTAGTTCCACATGTTGACGTGGATCTAACCCAATCACTGAGTCCAGTCCTTGAACCCGCTCGTAGACCGTGTCAAGCTTCAACCGGACCCATAGTCGCCCCTGCCAATAGCATACCCACTCGAAGCAAAATAGGCTATCACGTCTATAGCCCCAATCACCAAACCGATGCTGAGAAGCGCTCCGGGGTCCCTGTAACCTACGTGGACTACATCACCAAGGTACCGTTTGAGGAGTTGATTCAACTTCATGGCTTTACTCTCAACGATGTGAAGGAATCCCTTTTCAAGGCATGTAACGAGAACAAGCAACCTTGCGGAGACCTCCTCAGGACCGCTGATGACGAAGGTAATCTTATTTTCAAGGGGTATGTTTGTAATGGTGAGGCATTCAGCAAGACTTCCATGCCAGTAATTCCAAACGAAGAAACATTCGAAGGTTTGAAGAAGATGATCATCCTCAAGAAAGGAAAGGAAGTTGGATTCCGTCTCCTCATGGAGGACCCGAAGAAAAAGGCTCGAACTGTCTCAAGAGTAAGATTTCAATCCTTTTCTCTTGACATTCTCAACTCGATACTAACTAATTTTCTTGTTTATTTCTCACAGGACATGCAGTTCAATCAATCTGTTGCCCACCGCCATCCAGATGCGTTGGATACTGGTGATCATAATGCAGTTGAGATGTCGGTAAGCTCAAAGTTTTTTTTCTTTTTAAATTTCCTTTTACTTAATTTCCTTCCGAAACAGAGCATTGGAGTTGACAAGGCCATTCAGCATGAGCTCAACAATCTCATGCGCTCCTATTGTCATACCAACATCGGTGGCAGGGAGTGCATGGGTTTTGTTAAACCGGACGATTCAACGAGTGTGATTTATTTGTCTCACTCGTTGTTTGATATATGGGCAAGTGATATAGTAAGTTTGTTTCATTACTTCTTATATCACCATTTGAAATAAAAACTAATGTCTTTTGATCGATTTGACACAGGTACACAAGCGTCATGGAGCTACCCAATTGAAACCACCTTCTCGCCTGTTGTTTAAATACGGACCGATCGACCATGCGAAAGCGAAATCGAAATCGAAATCCACCAATCAATCAACACCTTGTTCTGGCTCAGCTGTATCTCAAAATACGAACGTCATGTCTGGAAATGGTCCGTTTCCATTCAACACCAACATTCCCCAACAATCTTTCCCTCGATCGGATTCTCCAGCCCCAAGACCCCTCCCTTTATTCAAACGTTACCTTGAGTATTGCGAAATCAGTCCTGAAGATGAACATACTCGTGATCTGTTAAAAAATTACAACATAGTCAACTTCGAGATGTTCTTTTCTTCAGCACTTAACTTAGAGGCAATGGAGAAGCTTGGATTTAGGTTTGGGCCTCGTGTTCGTCTTCACGAAAACGCGGTGTTGTATCGACAGACCCTCAAGGATGAAGCCCGTGGACGAGTCTAGTCTGATCTCATTCCATTAAACAAATTACTGACCTTGTCCTATAAAAGGGCCTTATGTTGTAACTATAGTACAGTACACTATAAGATTACAACTGGTATACATGATTATCTGTCTGTTTGAGTTGATTTTGTAATGCAAATGTTAGTCAGTGAAAAAATTCTTCTTGCCAGTATGATTGCAATTCCAAGTGAGGTTAAGAGACTATTTTCCTTTTAATCAAAGAAAGAAAAAGGAAACATTGAGCTTCATTAGTTTCAATGACACAAAATTCCAGATGTACAGTGAGTTTCAACATGTTTAGAGATTAAGATATTCTTAATCATTTGTTCTTGAGTTTCCTTAAGTTTTGAAATGTTTTCAAGACATTGCTTGAGTTTGTTTCTCCAGACTATTTGTTTTCAATTTTATCCATACTCACAAATGTTAAATTTCTCAAGGTTTGGGTCAAAGGGTCAATACTCAAGGAATTGTATAACAAAAATTCATTTCATTGAGCATTTTTGATAATAGAGCGCTGTAAGGACATTTTTTAATAACACAATATTTTAAACAAAAAAAATGTGAAAGTGAAATACAGTCATACTCCTCATCGTCATGATCCATGTGGTCTGACACCACAGGTTTTGTATAAGCTGATGATCAAACTGCTCGTGCAGACATCACTGATAACCTTCTTGAGACATTTCAACTTGTCTTGAGCGACTGAAAGTAAACCATTACGTCGGAGAGAAGCCTTGAAGATATCGAATATTCGCTCAATCGGATTGAATTCCGGTGAGCAAGGTGAGTTGTAAATTAATAAAATGCCGGCATCTTCACATGATGCTTCAATCGATCCACGGTGATGGATAGTTGCATTATCCATCACCAGAACTGAATTTTGATTCGGGTATGGCTGCATGACAGGCAACTTGAACGACGGTTCTATTGTCAGCTTCAATTTTGAATATGAAGCAAGAGAATCGATGGACTTACTAGAACATGCTTTAGAAACGCTTCGAATTCGTTTCGACGATAAGCGTTGACCTTGGCATTGACTGCCAAGAGTCCCATCTCGCAGATTGCAGCTAAAACGCTGTAGTGAGTTCCGTGCCTCGACCGTTTCAAAGCTTTTGGTTGTTTGCCTTTCTTGGACCGAACGTGATTACGTTGCACATCTGGTAATTTTAAACCAGTTTCATCTTGGTACAGGTTAAGAAGAACAAAAAGAAATCAGTGAAAGTTCTTCCAAAAAAAAAGAATGACAAACTCACCTAAGAATACCAAATACCCGGATGGGATATGTGCAATAGAAGCACTGAATTTTGCTTGTAAAACTACTGACTGGTTGGGATCGACTTTGGAAACCTTGTGAACAGTCAGGTAAAGTCGCTCCTTGAGGTCGTTTGCAATGGTTTGTCGACAAGCCAGTAGGTCGGTATGATCGTACATGGCTTCTTGTATCTCGTCGAGGAATAAGGTCGGATCGTTATCGATGAGTTCTAGCATAAACTCTTGATCTTCGTCAGAGTAAAGGGTTGGGCGGCCTCGTTGTTCGTAGGTAGCCGGGTTGCGAACGACCGCGTGAGTATGAGTGTAGAGAGTATGCCATCGCACGAGAGACTTGTTGGAAATCGTAGTAAGGAGGTCTTCGTTGATCGACTGAGGGGATTGTCCAGATAAGAGCTTGTGAACAGCAATCACTTTAAGCTGAGGACTGTACTTCACATATCCCATTGCTGGATATGTTGGATAGCTGAATTGGAACGATGAAAATGAGAAAGAAATGAAATCGAATGGAAATGGATGGATGAGGGATGAGGGATGAGGGATGACTGAAGCGGTCTGACGTGGCAGGCTGTTTGGCCTGATCCGTTTGAAGGCTATGCTTATAAATTTGCCTGTATTGGCCAAAAAAAAAAAACACAATCGAGATTGGCCAAGCTAATCTCGAATGACTGTAGGAGAAAAGTCACTGGGGTGTTGAAGATACAATTTTTTTTTTCACATGAAAGATAGGTAAAAGAAAGAAATTAAAAAAAACAAAAGAGAAAAGTAAGATGAAAGAAGATTGAAATTAAAAAAAAAAGGAAGACAAAGTGAAGAATAGAAAGGTAAAGTGGTCAACAACCGATGACGTCAATTATGACATGCATCCTAACTTCAAATTAAAAGATAACTCAGTATAATATTGATCTACCCAGCAATGGTCAAGATCTCAAGAACTTACCGTGAACAGCAAGTTACCAACAACTAGACACTTGAACTGACTCTCTCAGGGCTTCCATGTCCAACACCAAGGAAACACTACAGAATTCTCATTCCCAATTCTGAGGTCATCATCTGTTCATTACAATCTTTGATCAATCATCTGGTCATGTCCAAACTTGCTGTTCAAGTCATCAATTTACAGCACCCAGCATTTCTTCTTCTTGAAAACCTGACCATTCCTTTATGGAGTAGTCAGAATATTTTCTTCAGAGTGACGTTGACCATTTTAAGGCTTTACGAAAGACCAAACCAGAACTTCAAAACTCTTACTTAGTCTTACTCACTCTTATCGCATTCAGAGCTACAACAAGTTAGGTCTTAGGAGCTCAACATATTACAACACTTTTCTTCCAACATTTCGACCCTTGAATCCAATCACATCACCAAGCAGGCTTCTATATATGTAAAGAACGGAGGTCATCCGCATCCTACTAGGTCTAGAAGATCAGTCAAATCAGGCTCACTGAAGGAGAAAGAGAAAAACAAAGTCAAACGGTAAAAACAAGATTTAAGAGGATCAGATTAAGCTATAGAGGCTTAAGCCTTTGCCTTTTTGCTCTCTACTGAGTTTTCCAATCCGATCCCAAACTTTTCAGCTCGTTTCCTTTTCCGTTCTTCCCATTCTAATTCAGCCGGAGTGAGTTCACTGGTCTTTGCTGGTGTAGGATTAGGTCCATTGGATCGTTTCGATCGATCTCCACGTTCACCTAAGGCTCGGTCTAGTGCTTCGATCTTCACTGCAGTAGGTTCGCATCCGAATTTCTTAGCTCTCTCTAATTTTTTAAGTTCTTCCGATCCAGCTTTATCATCAGATGCAGCAAGGCCAAAGCGTTGTGCACGTTGAGCACGCTTTGCAATTTCGGCCTCTACTGCTAGCTGATGGCTTTCATCGGCCTTGCCGTTGGTCGTCGCTTCAGAAGTAGTAGTAGGAGCTTGAACGTGTTTGACCTCTAAGGTCTCGGATATCTGCGGAGTATTGACAGGTGCGACCGAAGCGGCAGGTTTGGCGGTAGAAGCTCCTCCTGAGGTTGATAAAGACACGGTGGCGGAGGGAGTGACTTGGGAAGGGATTGATACGTTGGTATCTGGGGATGCAGAGTTTGGATTGGCTGATAGAAGACGACTGATCAAGTCAGCCTTTGTTCCAGATATGGGCAGGCTAGCTTTGGTACAAAGGGCCTATGATAATGAAAATTGACATCACTTGGGATTAGGTAGATTCTGGTGAGATTGATGGAGATGATGAAGAGCATACCTTTAAGTCGGCCACCTTGAGTGCTGTTAAGGAGCTTTTGGATGGTGTGGAGTTGGTAGACATGATGAAACTAGAGTGTGATGTCGTCTTTTAAAAATTGGTAAACTGCACTTGATCAACGACGCGATCGATCAGCTCGATTGTGTGTATGTAATTCTCAAAGCCATGATCGTAGACGCAGACTATGGCTTTATACATCTATCAACTAACCAATCACGTGACCAAGATTTCAACCGTGATAGCTTGCGTCCATCGCCACTTTCCAACCGTCCACGCGTCGCCAACCGTTACCCTGCTGATCAAACACAAATCAGAAGACAAGTGAAATCCAGAATCGGTAACTCAAACTACTGCTCTATCAAAAAAAAATTGAACCTAATTTCCTTTGAGGTAACGCTAGTCCTTTCGCTGGGGGTGGTGATTTTGACAACATGGCGCAAATGAAAAGAAAAGAGACGGTGGATTCCTCAATATGTACAATCAAGTTCTCTCATTGTAAAATGAAACTTGTTCATATGATGATTCAGAATGATTTTGTTCTAGAACAAGAAAAGAGGAAAATAAATCTATGTCAGAATCAGACGGATTCACAGAAAACCTCAATTCAAATGCCTCCCAGCTTGAATGATCATTTTGGTTGCCCCCCCAAGTAAATTCTCCCCTGTCCCTTACATGGTCCTTTAGCACTAACAATTTCTAGAAACATCACCAGTAACCTACCCTCAGAGACAGGTGCCAGTATCACTTATGCCTCATGTGCCTGTGAAACCCCTACTCCTACTTTCCCCATTAGAGTTGAGGAATTCAAACACAAACAAGCCCTGGCTGTCAAAGCTGAAGTAGTCAAACAGGCACATCAAGAGAAGATCAATCAGTATAATGAGTTAACCAAATATTGGGTAAATTATATTGAAGACTTGTTGAGATAAGATCAACAAAAACATACAAGTTGTTGATCAAGATGCTTGTAGCCAATTTACCCCAACCATTTCACCTATATATATATATCAATTTGCACATCCTCATTCTCTCTTTCTTTTCTCATCTCAAAATAGATGACTGTGAGTAGACTGATGCCTTTGACTTCATTTCATATCTTCACAAAATACTTATCTAACCCCTCTTCTTCAATTATAGTTTATCTCAAGTCTTCTTTATCAGATTCAGATCAGACTTTGAACCCATTTGTATTTTCCGATATTTAGTTACATCTTCATTTTTCCTTATCTTTAAAAAGAAGACTTTTCTCTCAAGTTTTCTCTATTGGATTCAGATCAGACTCTGGACCCATTTGTATTTTCTCAAATTTAGACTGTTTCCCAAGACTTTCACAGTAATGTGGTTGTCAAGTTAATGGCTGAATCAGATACTGAAGATAGCCCAAGCAGGAGGATATGACATTGTAAATTTGCACAGACCTTATCCTGTATTACCTGAGCAAGAATAGGGGAATGTAAAGCTATACATGAGCTGACATGATACAAACACACATAAGTGCACCAGTTGAAAAAAATTACTCAAGGTTGTAAATGTATCTCAGGTACATAAATGGTTAACATTCAGTGTTCCTTGAATAGATGAATGTTAAGTGCCTGAGACAAAACATATGAAACGTTAATCAACTAGTGTGAGTGAAAAGATCTACTGAAACAATCAAGATTTTGACAATTGTATATAAAATAGAAATAAAGTGAAGCTAGTGTTAGTGAAAAGATCTACCAAAACAATAGGAATCGTGACAGTAGAGAATAACACAAGTTCAAAGGAAACATAAACTATGTATCTGAAACAATACATCTGTGGTATTACAAGAATCATTTTGACAAAGATACTCAGGTGAAACCAGTCTTAATCTAAATCTTCCAACTGGATCAAACCAAAAACAAAGCAAGATTAGGCACGATGGATATGTAGCAGGTCCTCTGAAATCTCCTAGGGAATCATCTGACCCAATGTTGGCTTAAATCCATAAATTCATACCCCCAAACAAGAACTTGCAGATTTGGTAGGTATGACATCAGTGGCATGCTGTTTTCCCTCCTTGACATGCCATTTCATACAGAATTAATTATTTTATCAGTATCTTTCATTGGCATGTCTTTTTCTGAAATTTGGTCAATTGATACATATTTTGTGGTCAAACATAGCCAACATGTTGGCTTGCCAAATTCCTCTCTGCCAAGGCTGTCCCTTGCAGGAGAACTTATGACTAGTTGTGAAATCCTGGCATGAAAACTCCAAGGATTAAGTGTTGTTGAGTGAGTGGTTTTTCACGTTTTTGTGCATTCCTCACAAGCAAAACTCACTTGACTCCACAGGGGAAAATTATCCAGCGATATTTTCTACATATTCTTCCCTGTCCATCAAATGGACAATCCTCCTTCATTGTGCTTCTTTCAGCTTGGTTTTCAAGCCCTCATGTCCCACCAGTAATTTGATGTATTACTTGTATTTAAACTGTACATGATTTAGAGGAAATCTTTACCATTGTACAGGCAAGTGTAGTAAAAAGCTTTAAACCACTTTTTTTGGTGACATCACTGGGAGTGCCTATGATGTTAGTCTATGAGGTCATGTAGAAAATAATCCAGAACAACATTCCCTGTGGTGTAAAGTGAAACTTGTTTGTGAGGAAAGCGCAAAAATGTGAAAGATACTTGGAGTGTTTGTCCCAGGAATCCACAATTAGTCATGAGCACCTCTGTGAGGGCGCGGACACTGCTGCAGCAGAGAGGGCTTTGTTCAGCTAAGCCAAATTCTTGACCCCCCATTGATATGTTTTTCATTGAATATGTAGTTCCATCAGGGCTTTCCATGGTCCTTATGTAGCTAAGCTTAACTAAGCTCCTCTAGATCACTCTCAACACATGAGAGCTCCTGCCTTATGCTTTTTCTAGTACTGGTTGGAGCCTGTCACCCTTGATGGATTTTCAGGAATTTGAAGTTTTAAGTCACCAAACTTCAATGAAATTTCATTTTGCACAGCAACTGACTTAGTGAACTGTGATAAGTCCCTAATTCACAAGAGCTCATTTGAGTCACCTTTCAGGAAGAGAGTACTGGAAATTACACAAGCATATGTACTAGGATCCCAAGCTGATCTCCTGTGCTGGGCTTGATCTTAGACAAGTTTTGGAAGCCTCAAAATGGCGTTCAAAGCAAAAATGGCCAAAATTCTTGCTTGTCTCACCCCAAAGGTGGGATATAGTCCCTAAGACCCCCTTTGAGGGCGCAACAAATGTGCTTGCTAGAGCGGCTTAGTTAAGCTTATCATGATGCCAAGTCACCTCAGCCTTATACAAGATGCACCAGACTCAACAAAAAGTTTCTGATTGAACACTGCATCATATGATATTTAGATCAAGTCTCTGTGAATCATCAACTAAAGCAAAACTTTTCAGCATGTCACAAATTGCTAGAATAGCTGTGCTGAATTAAGCATTAACACAAGCACAAGCAAGTAACGTCAGAGCAGTATGTCTTGAACCAGACTTACACTCTACACACAGAAGGCCGCGGAAAGCTCCACTTGAACCTTTCAACATATTTGGTATCATTTGAGTTGTCGAGTTTTGATCATTTTACCAACAAGACTAGTATGAAAATGGCTTGTTAGTAAGTCAACTTACAGATGCTCCTGGTATGATTTTTGAAATCTTTTCTGCAGGCACTGGTACAGCACACCAACAGTTTTGGTACTGAATGGTATCAAGACATAGCTCTGTTACCTGTATACCAGGGCTCATGTTTTGCCGCTACAATGTTACGAACGAAATTGGTATGGAAGCTCCAAGAGCCGGTCCTTGAGCTCTGGATTTTTGGGTATGAAACATCTCAAAATCCGGGGTTCACATAGGTTGTGGCTCAGGGGGAGCTTTCCGGGCTCCTGCGCACAGGGCAAATACTATCCTGGTGAATTGATTGGGTGAGACTGAAGAGCGATCGAATTTACATCCATGGACACTGGCTATAATGCCGGCGCCAATTACCTGGCCATGATGAAAAATGTCATAGATCAGCTGAAAAGCTAAACTTAACGAAGTCCCATGCCCGCCTTCGCGAGGGGGGCAATAATGGATGGCCTCGTAATCCGTCAGAATTCGCCCCCCGACCGCCTTTTTCTTTCGAAGCTTCCGTCAGCTCATGACCGGAGAAAACGGCGCCTTAGAAATTACACGCTCAGGAAGGGAAGGAAGCCAAGTAAGTCAAGTTATGATGTGATATAGATTTTACCAACGAACTTCCGTGATGACCATGCGGAATTTTATCCCGAGAATATAGATGAGACATTCGAGGGTTATCAGATCACCGCTGTGTTGAACTTTGTATGTTAATCTCAAGGTAATTTGATTGTAAAACAATATCACTTCAATCTCCGGATCTGAATATATCCTCGGTGCGCATATTCATCCGTTTTTTATAAAGTGCCTCCTGAGCCACCGGCTATCAGGCACTTGTATGCGTAATGCAATATCGTTTTTAGTTGTAGGTGACTAGTTATTTACTGATGGGAATGTCATATTAGGATGTGTAAAATTACATTGTGTTCGGTCCGGGTTCTTTATTATATTTCTATTCCAAGTTGTTGACGTCATATTCCTGTTTACCACATTCTTCTTTTCCATTTTACCATCCACAAGTACTTCGAAAATATTTCTCATCTCATCCTTTCTCAGTTTTTTAAAAGAAAAAAGAGCAATCGAAAGAGGAAAATTAAAAAGTCAAATAGTAAAGAGAAATAAGAAGTTCTTTTTAAATATCAAAAGAAGTTTTTTATAATCTTAAATAAATTTTTTAAATGTCCGAGCATGGAGCTAATTACGAAGCTGCAGCTGAGGTCACCAGGAAACTGGCCGAGATCGAAAGATCTTATCAAGAGGCCGGTGGCTCTCTTAACGTTTCCATGCTATCGATCAGGAATTCTTTTGCGGAAGTCATTCCGTTTCATTCCAGAAATTGGTACCGGCACTGGTCCAATTTTGCTATCAGACTTCTTAAACTCGATAGGGATGCTCATAGACCCTTATTCAAGAACCAGCTTCCGGTTCCGGTCTCATGCCCGAGATCTGAAAGCGATCCAGTGTACATCTTCAGTCCATCCAAAAATACTGTGTACCCCCCCGATTTATCCAGGGCTCCGACTCCTGTTCCTACAACTACATTTAACACTAGTTCTGAATCGAGAGATATTCCTCGAATCCTTTCTAGTGAAGAAAGAATTGCTTCGCTTTCCAAACAAAATATCGAAAATCAGGATAGGATCAATGCCCTTTTATCTATTCATGAAGCAAATGCAAAGAAACGTAAACATCATAAACGACGGGATTCTTCTTCAGATTCCGATTCTGACTCTTCCACTAAATCGGAAAAGAACCGGAGGAAATTCGCATTCATTTCAAAAAAGAAAGATGCCATCGATGTTACATCCGGTTTCACACCTGGGGCTTTGTTATTTTATGAAGACGTCAAAGCCTACGATAAATCGATTTCTCAAGCTGTTAGAGAGTTCAATAATACTTCTAAACCAGCGGATTTCTCGGATGTCCTTACAAAGGATCTTCTTCTGGGAAAGTTTATTGATCTCAGAAGGATTAAGGGAGAGTTGCTTAACCCAAAGAAAGGAGATACTTTGTATACATCAGCGGGTAAAGAGAAAGGCCTTGAAGTATCAAAGTTTCTACATTTGGAAATTCTTGATCTGGCGGAATGGCTATACTACTTTGGTATTTTCAAAAAGGCTGTCAAAGCTGCTTTTCCGGATTGTGAAGACTCTATCAAACAATATGGGAAATATATTAAATCTCAATTTTGGTCTGCAGGAATTATGGCTAATTGGAAAAACATCGCAGGTTATGATGCAGCCTTCAGAACTCAGGTGGCTAATAGGAAATATATATGTTTTTCTGATTGGGATCATAAAGACTGTGAAGTCCTTAAGTCCCAGTTTTTTGGAAATGCCTATGTTCAGCACAATTTTATTCCACTGGCTTCGAGTTAGTTTTTTAGTTCTTATTCTTTATATTAAGTTATATTTCTGATGAATATTTTTAGCCTCTTCTCGAATTTATAATCAACAGCTGCCTCGTCAGAAGCAGTTTCAACAAAGTAGTTCATCCTTGAAGCCTTAGGGCTCGTTTGGTACGAGTTATGAAAGTTCGTACCTTTTGAAAGGTACAAACTTTCCGAGCTCGGAAAGTCGAATTTCGGTTTAAGTCGACTTTTAATGAAAAGTTGACTTAAAAGTACCGAAAAGTCGTAATCCGTTTGGAAGGTGAAGGATGATTGGCTTGTTGACCAATCAAAAGTCAACTATTTTTTTTATTTATTCATATTCTCATCATTACTTTCATCAAACCATGACCAAATGTCTGATTCCTCAGACTCGTTGAAAGAACTGAATTTCATTCTTGAAGACAACAAAAGAGGTGGGCTGAGGGTGGTTTATAAATACGGTGTTGGTGTGGTTTGAAGTGAGGACAGGGGAGTATGGAAGATAGGACTTGTATATTTTCGAAAAAAAAAAAATTTTGGTGGAATAAGTTGCAAAAAGCTACTTATTGGAAAAATAATTGACTACTTGGTCAATTATTATAATAGACAAAAAAAGCTATTATGGTACCCATAATAGCTTATGAAAGGACCTCAAAATCCGCTGCCAAACAGCCTTTTCGAAATTTGGCTTTTCAAAGTCAAATTTCGAAATAATAGCTTAAAAAAAGCTATACCAAACGAGCCCTTATTCTTCAGGATCTACTTATTCGCCTTTATATAAACATAAAGGTACTTTCGAAATTGAAGACTCCAAAGGTTGCAGGGTGGAGGAACAGTTTTGTTTTAGTTGGAACCAGACGGGTACTTGTGTTGTCGGGCCTTCTTGCAAACGCATCCACCTCTGTGTTAGTGGGTTTCTCGTTTATTTTGATGATTTTTTGGTTTTTCTTTTTCTTTTTTGTTGTTCAAACTTTTAGCACATTTTCGATGTCTGACTTCTTTAGTTCTTTAGAACGTTCGAGGATGTCGTGCAAAACACTGCGGACGCGATCACGCCTGAGGAGTACACCTCAGAGCGTTTTTTGCGTGGTTACCAGTGGGATGGAGTAGCTCCTTTGGGGTTTTCTTCAGCAATCGAATCTAGTCGAACTGCGGAGCCTTTTCCTGATGCACCGTCCTTGGAAGAAGATTTAGATGCTGCTTTTATTCTTAAACAATATCCGTACTTATTTAAAATTAAAACTCCGTTGAAAGTCGATAAGATGGAGAATCTTTTACGTAATCATCCCAACAAACCCTTTGTTTCTTCAGTCATTAAAGGTTTGAAGGAAGGGTTTTGGCCATCCTCTTCTCTACCTTCTTCGAGTATCGTGGATCTTCCAAATCATCAGTCTTGTCTTGATAATCAAGAGCTTCTAGAAGATCAGTGCAAGGAGGAAATTGAAAAAGGTCGTTACTCAGAAGAATTTTCGACATTGTTACCCGGCATGAAAGTGATTCCATTATTAATGACTACTAAGAAAGATTCAGCAAAAATGCGCGTGTGTTCGAATATGAGCTTTGGCAAGCCGTCGCCAAATGATTTAATTGATAAAGACAAGATAAAGGTTTCTTACGATTCTCTCAAGTCATTCGCACCATACTTGATGAAACTGAAGAAGAAACATGGGAAAGTTGTCTTATTCAAATCTGATGTGGAAGGGGCTTTCAGAACCTTACCTCTTCATCCTCAATACCAAATTCGACAAATCCTTCGTATAAAAAAGAAGTTTAGGGTGGATCACTGTCTTACGTTTGGTTCTTCGGCCTCTCCTCACATCTGGTGTGGCGTGTTTTCATTGATTTTATGGATTCTTGAAGAGGTTTTCCATATTTGCTATTTGAACAGCATGATGGATGATGTCTGGTCAGTTTCGGATGCGAATGATTTCGTGACGTTCAAAGATCATCGAATTCCCGGTCCTCAAGCAAAATTGTTAATGGTTTTTTACATCTTGGGAGTTCCTTGGGTTTGGAAGAAGCAAGTATTTGGGGTTTCTCTCGAAATTATTGGTCATATGGTGGACTCAGAAAAAATGAGTATTTATTTGGAGGAAGATAAGAAAACCCGTATGGTCGAAGCTATTAAGAATTTTGTTGCTTTTCCTCATCATTCATTACGAGACTGGCAATCATTACAAGGCTGGATTTCCTGGGGTTTTAATTCGATGCCCTTAGGTAGATTTGCATTGCAAAGCCTTTACAAAAAAACAGGAGGTAAAACCGAAAGATTCAATCATATTCATTTGAATAAAGAGAACCAGGAGGATTTACGCTGGTTAATTAGTTATTTTAATGACAGTGATGGGGTCCTGATCTTAAGGTCTCAGACATGGTCTCACTTTCAAGCTGATTCAACGTACTTTGTTGATGCTTGTCAATCTGGGATTGGCGTTTGGCAACCAAGGGACCGCGCCGCTTATTATTTTCGTCTACCTTTACCGTCTAGGAACATATTTTGGGCGGAACTTCTAGCCGTTTTAGCTGCTGTGGATTTGGGTATCGATGCCGGCTCGAAACGAATTTATATTCATACAGATAATAAATTAGTTTTTCATTTATTCAACTCTCACCGGCCGAATCAATTGGTCAGGCCTTTATTCAGGCACGTCATCAAGAGATTAATTATTGCTCGTGCGGAAGTGAAAGTGGCTCACATTCCGGGCATATCGAACTCTTGCGCTGATCTTCTATCTCGAAATCTGATTGATTCGGTGAAGAAATTTTACTATCCTCTTTCTATCAAGGTCCTTAATATCGATCCCATTCTCTCATCTGGTGGAACAGAAGTCAATTTAAATTTTTATAATTCCTCTTCTTTACATTGGCACCGTACTTTATAAATGGATTTGTCCAATATTACTGTTAGCCAAATTAGAGCATTAGCTGAGGAGAATCAACATTCTTCAGTGGCGGATATTACTATTAAGAAATACGAGTGTGGATTCAAAAGTTTTTTTCGTTTCTGTAATCAATTCGACTACATTTTTAATCCAGATGCTGATACTTTACGAGATTATATTTCCTATACATCCCTTAAAATCTCTCCTAGATCGGTTCGAGTTTATTTAGTTGGGATTTCCTTTATATTCAGTCTTAGATATCCGGATATTAACTGTGATTCCAGATCTATCATTGTTAGAAGAACTATGAAGAGATGTATACGGAAATATTTGAAACCGGTTGTCAGGAAATCTCCCTTAACAGTCTCTCAGTTACAATTTGCGGTTTCTTCTATGGGTAATTCTCATGATGACAGGTTATTTTTAGCTTTATTATGTGTGGGTTTCGGAGGCTTACACCGTTTGGGAGAATTGACGGTGCCGGACTCTAAGAAACTTTTCGACGCTAGGAAAATTATTCTTCGTAGTAGTTTTTCCTTTTCTCATTGTGGCAGGTTTATTAAATATCATTTACCTTATTCTAAAGGCGATTCTGGATTTATTGGCGTTCCGGTCATAATCCAACATTTCAAAGATTCATCAGCTTGTCCGATATCTATTATGAAATCCTATTTAAGGTCGAGGGATTTTCTCTTTCTTTCTTTACATGAATTGTTTCTCACTTCCTCGGGGATTCCACCTACACGATCGTGGTTCCTATCTCGTTTCCATAAGCTTTTCTCCAAGGATTTTTCGGGACATTCTTTGCGTTCAGGTGGTGCAACAACGTTAGCTCAGGCCGGAGCTTCTATGGATTTCATTCAATCAGCCGGCCGTTGGTCTTCGGAGGCTTTTCGAATCTACGTTCGCGGCCACGTTGCTTTAAGATTGCCTGACTCGCAGAACCATATTATTGGGCATGTATCCCATGTTGGAGCTTCAGTTTCTTTTCCTTCCTAGTAACGTGAGATTTCTTTCTTTCTTTTCTTCCTTTCAATGGTTGAGAGATTCAAAGATCTCATATTTCTTAAGTTATGGTCATTCTCATGGTTTACTTATTTGAAACATAATACTGACTCTGTGATTTTTCTGTTGGCTATTGATAACATTTTTTGTCCTCCCTTCTTCACCACTCTTTAGACTACGCTCTTTTAAATAGGCGGGTCGGAGAGGGTGTAGTTTTTGTTGTACATGATGTTAATATTATTCCTTTTAGCCTTAGTGCTAAAAGGACTTAGCCCAGTTTCACTTAGTTAGTTTAATTATGATTTTCGTAAGTACTATGATTGACATTTCTAGTTGTAGGTGACTAGTTATTTACTGATGGGAATGTCATATTAGGATGTGTAAAATTACATTGTGTTCGGTCCGGGTTCTTTATTATATTTCTATTCCAAGTTGTTGACGTCATATTCCTGTTTACCACATTCTTCTTTTCCATTTTACCATCCACAAGTACTTCGAAAATATTTCTCATCTCATCCTTTCTCAGTTTTTTAAAGCCCTCCCTTCCCTCCCATTTTTTAAGGGTAATTATTTTGTTGTTTATCAAGTTTAAGATAAAATATTAGTGTTACAATTATTTTCGTACATTTGTTAAAAATGTTAGACCGCTAGCCACCCCGGAGGGTGTAGTTTTTGTTGTACATGATGTTAATATTATTCCTTTTAGCCTTAGTGCTAAAAGGACTTAGCCCAGTTTCACTTAGTTAGTTTAATTATGATTTTCGTAAGTACTATGATTGACATTTCAACATTTCAACTTTTTCTCGCATTGTTTAATTCCATCTTTACTCCGAGTGTGAGGTATAGGTCACAAGCTTACTATCATTAAACAATATGTAATTAAATTCTATATTACATATTGTTAATAATTTCCTTACTCCGGGCTCTCAGCCTTATGCTACCCTCCTCAGGTTACCCTAAGGTGAGAGTACTGTGGGGGGGGGGGTGTCCGGAGTCAAGGTGTGTACCGGGACTATTTCGGGCCCTATCTCTAGGGCCCAACCAAATCTCGGTGTCCCGGTCCACCCTGGACTCTGGGCCGCGTAAAGTGCCTGAAGGGCACCGGAGGACTTGGTCCTAGCCTAGGGATGGTGGGTGGGTCAAAAATAACGAAAAGAAGTGGGAAAGGGGGTGTTAAGCTCTAAGTAATTAGCTTCACGGTGATGAAAGCTTGTTACCTTTAGAGACTAGGTGGATTCGGAGTGACGAGGGGAGAAATTCCTTCTCTCCCCTGTAGCGTCTCTCCGCGACTATGGTCTCGTATGTAATGTTACATGTGTGCACCTAGTCTCCCTCACCTCTACGTACCCTGGAAGTCCTCCACACGTCGTGCCTTTGGTGTGAAGTGGCAATCCATCTTTACTCCGAGTGTGAGGTATAGGTCACAAGCTTACTATCATTAAACAATATGTAATTAAATTCTATATTACATATTGTTAATAATTTCCTTACTCCGGGCTCTCAGCCTTATGCTACCCTCCTCAGGTTACCCTAAGGTGAGAGTACTGTGGGGGGGGGTGTCCGGAGTCAAGGTGTGTACCGGGACTATTTCGGGCCCTATCTCTAGGGCCCAACCGAATCTCGGTGTCCCGGTCCACCCTGGACTCTGGGCCGCGTAAAGTGCCTGAAGGGCACCGGAGGACTTGGTCCTAGCCTACCCGGCCTTGGGGTATCGGAGAGCCCCCCGAGCTTGCTAGGACCCGACCTCTCCGGTAGCCCGATGGTTTCGGCCAATTCAGTTACGCGGAGGCGTTACGCCGATCCCTCCCCCTCTGTATGTCATCTCTGAATTGGCGTACAGGGGTGAGTGTTCAAACTCTATTCTCACGGGCTCTGTATGTGCACCTGAGATCCTTTGTCAGGATATCTCTCGTAAGGGATGTCTCCTTTCTCGCTCTGTTCAACTCTCCCGCTCACATTTTCTTAGTTTCTCATTAACTTTCTTACTATATATTTCATTTTATCTCGACCTGCCTCAGCCAATCTCTGTTCTCTTCTATATCCTTCTGCTCGAATTCTCTCAGATACAACTCGTAAGCCTTTGACTTCCATCTACCTTTCTTTATTATGGTTTCTAACGGCACTTTTTCATTCCATAGGAAAGATGCCCCTCCTACTCGGAACGAGTGCCCTGTGAGACCGCCGTACCCGTCTTTGATCCAGGCTTTCCTCAATCGACCCATCACTCCACCTTTAGTCAGCAGGGTTCCTAAATTACCGTTATCGTTATAACTAAAGAGTGGGTCCTCTCTCGTCATCCCGTTACCGACGTGTTTATGCATCAACCGTTTGATTGCCCCTACTGGATCAAGGAGCGACTTGTGCTTTCGTAAGTAAAGGTACTGTATCTCTCCCGGTTTCGATGTCTTCGCCTCTCTAATCGCTAGCCTTGCCACCGTCCTGCATTCTGTCCATTCCAGATCTCCTAGCCGTATCATCTTCGACAATCTCATGGGGACTAGTTCCCCCAACCGGGCCATTCCCCAGAACGCGACCAATGCCACCGTCACTGCCAATTCGCCTGCTTCGTCTCCTTTCTCTAGGTGTCGTAGTAGGCTCACCAGATGCTTTATTTGGACCGGGTTTTTCTGAGGTCGGTGTTCCTCTTTTGTATCAAGTAGCCTTAACGCTTTGATGCATAAGTTAATCTCCTTCTGATCTATTTCCGGGAATTTTAAATGGTGGAACAGGTGCCACGCCCTCAGACCCAATAGGTAAGCCTCGATCGTCGACGGCTTTATCTCTTGTAACGTTCTTTCTTCCCCATCTACCTTCGTTCCTACCCACTGGATGAACAACCTGATGTTTTCTGCGCTCGCTGGTAGGATGTGATGTTTCTCGAGCCCCTTCGATTCTCCATACTTCATGAACTTCGTTATCGCCAAATTGTATTGGACTAGCGTGTCGGCCGACCAGCTACCTCCCTTCAACATTAACCGCTGCACCGGATCTCCTTCTAACTTGTACACTCCGTTTGCGTCACCTACAAAGTTTTTAATCTTCTCCACCTCTATCACCTTCCTCCTCGCCTCGTTCGTGCTCATGTTTGTTCTAGGAATTCGAGCAAATCTTGCGGGATCTCGATTTTGACTTCTTCGTGCCAGCTAAGTCCTTCCCCTACTACTCCTCTCGATAAGGCGTCTGCTTCGGACTCCCCCGAGGTTACTCGCTTTTGTTTGATGGTGCACTGACTTGTGGTTAAAATTTTCTGGATTCTTTTCCACTCGTTGTTCACCGCCCGATCTTTCGACCTTGCGTTTCGCATCGCCGCCTCGGTGGTCGTATTATCCGTCCACACCATGAAACCTTTCCCTCTAACGTCTCTGAGTTTCAAGTTCATAAGTAGCCCTAGTCTTACCGCCACTGTCTCCATCCATGCGATGTTACGTTTCACCAAATCCGGGCCTACCTCATCCCATCCTGGTTTCAGCTTGAATCTGGCCCAATTCCTGCCTATCAGCACTCCTACTCCGTACGACGTCGACGCGTCACCTACCCAACCCACTTCTTCTATTGTGGTATCCGGGATGATTCTCATGTGGTCGAAAGTTTGCAATACATTCAACCACTCCTCTAGGTCGTCTTTAACTGCCTCGGTGATCCCTCTCTTAGCCTCCGGATTCCTCCACGTTTCCTTCCAACCGTGGAGTTCCTTCATGTAGCAGCGCATGTCAGGGAGGATGTAAGTGGCATGCCCCAAGCGTCCTACAAGTTTCTCTACATCTTTCTTCTTCCACTTGTCGCCCTTCAGTAAGTCTTCAATTTCTTTAATTCTCAGTTTGATTTTTCCTTCCGGTAATCTGACCGTCTTGTGCTTTCCATTCCAGATGAATCCGAGGTACTTCTGCTCTTCTGCGAAGTCCGAATATTTGGTGTGATTCATCTTGACGCCCATACTCCTGCTTAAGGTAAGTACCTGCTCCATCTTCACACCGCTTCCTTTCTCCCTGATTATCAAGTTATCATCTACCCAACGGAAGATCTTTGGGATGTCCAGGGCTAACATCATGATTTGTTTCCAGACGTCTGCGGCTCTACCGAACGTTCCGCATCCTGCTACCCCGCCGAAACCTACCCTGGTATCCACCCATAACTTGTTCTGAAAGTCTAAAATCAGGAGATATCTCCACTGGGACGGGTGCGTCGGTATTTGCCGGTAAGCTCTTTCCCAATCAAAAATGGCCAACTCCCACTCCTTATCACTGTTTTTCAGGAATACCGCCACGACAGCAAAATCGTCCCACGTTGTCTCGAACTCGTCCTTGTCTACGAAGGAGTTCACGGACGGTACGCTTTTATCATCTCGGGGGAAGGATAGGTTGCTTATCATTCTAAAGGAGCCGTCATTGTTGATGACGCTCCCCATTGGGTTCGATCGGAAGAATCCGAATTCGTTGTACACTTCCATGTGCGTAAAAGGTCCGTAGAGTTTACCTTCCATCTTTTCTTTTTCTATCATTTTCTCTATTTTATCTTTCACCCGTTCGGCTGACGCTTGATTGGGGGGTGTATACCATCGCTGGCCTTCTATCGTGTGGTTGGGAATCCCCTGGTCAAAGCCCTCTTTGAAACTCTGCAGCACATCTCCCCATTCTGGCATCAAGTTAAATTCTTTCATCAGTTCCTCCCACTCTGGAATGTTTAACTCACATTCCACTTTGGAGGGGAAACGGCTGTCACTAGTGGTATCTGACTTTGGTACTTGGTACCCGGGTTCACTCCTCACTCGGGTTACACCTGAGCTGTATGTGCAGAGAGAGCGATCATTTTCTCAGTCAGTCCATTTTTCTCTCTCAGTCTCTACATTTGGTGGGGTCTCCTAACAAGCTCTGGTTTTTTTTTTTGTTTTTTTTTTTTTGCCTTTCATCATACTTTCATGAAGGTTCTCCCAAGGGAACCTACGTGATTACATCTGTCCTACTATGGTACTCACTTCTTTGGTGCGTAACCTCTCCCGCTCTCTCCTTTTGCATTCCCTTGGTTCTGATGGTTTGCGACCTCTTCAACCTGCCTACCCCTTCCCCAACCGCCATGGCCTCCACCCCTTCCTGTTTCTCTCAATCCTCCTTCTCCACTATTTCCTCTAGCTCTAAAGTTTGACCAATAATTATGAATTTAATTCTGAGGGTTGCCTCTATAATTCGGGTTTACCCCTGGTCGATGGTTAGCTGGTTGGATCGGGGGGTAGATCATTTGACCAGCGGTGTTTGGTGCGAGAATAAGTGGCGGGCTGTAACCTGTCAGGGTGGGGTGGTAACTGGTAAGTGGATCGCTTCTCGCTTGTGCCCACAGAGCGGATCTGATTGACTGATTCCCTCTATTTAACTCATTTCTCTCTTCTTTCGTTCCTCCTCTGCTAGGGTCATCCCATGCCATGGACCTTCCTTCCCAATTCGTGCCGTCTATTGGGTCGATGAACCTCTTCGACTGTCCATGCGCGTAAGGGTTGTCGAGGAAGAAGTCGTCATTTCTCATTATGGTCTGGCGTTCAGCCCTTCTCTCGATTTTCTTATTTCTCATCCCGATATCCGCCATATCTTCCTCGTCACCTACCCTAAACGTAAGGTAAGATTGTCTCATTTCAATATCGTATCTAAATGCCATGACCCAGCTTCCGTCGTTTTCTTTTTGAATCTCTAACACGTTCATGAAGTGTCTCTTCATAGCTGATACGACTTCATCATGTCCATAGAAGGTTAGGTAATCGAGGAATAGGTCCTTCTGTCTATGCCATTGCGCTACAGTGGTCCTCCACTCGCTTGGTACCGGGGAACAATTGTAAGCAATTGACTCCGCATCTTTGGTTTTATTACGTGATGATTTATTCGAGGTTAGATTTAGGTCTTGGCGAAGCCAAGTGGGATCGAATATTGAGAGTGGTATGTATCGGGAGAGATCTTTCATTGCTGATGCCCAATAAGGTGAGAGGGCGACCAGGTCTTCATTCAATTCCTTCCCTTGCACCACTCTCACTTTCTTCTTACTAACTTCTCTATTACCTTCTTTCCCGTTTTTCTCGCCTAAAACAACTGAGCTATCCGCTTGGTTTTTTGCTTTGAATTCTACCCAGCTTCTCTTCTCTTCGGACAGCTGGTCGTATAACTGCCTGTCTCCGGCTTTAAAGGCGGTTTCAATCTCTGTATCTAATCTCTGACAGATTTTATCCTCGTTCGACATTGGAGGGTGCAGATCCCGTTGTTCTTCCCCTACTTATCCACGGAAATTATATATTGCATGTCAGTATGACTTTTCTCTTTCCTCTTATCCACTTTTTTTTTTTTTTTTTTTTTGGATTTTTCCTTATGGATCTTTCCTTTGGATCTCTCCTTTGGGATCTATCCCTTTTCCTCCCGGGGGAGTTTTTATTCATCTCCGGAGAGGCATTCCCATTGCTGGAAGGATTTTTTTTTTTTTTTTTGAAAGGTTGCTTACCATCTATTTCATCATCTAAGTGTATCCCTCCTACCACTCTTGCACCGGCTGCCCTACTTATCTCCGAGCCCTCTTCGGTCTCTGCCTCCGACTCTTCCTTTTTCCTCTTCTGGTGTTTCTCTTCGGCGTGGATGGCCGTCTCTTCGCGGTTTGCTATCTTTCCGTGTACGGTCGATGGCTGGCCATTGTTAGTTGATGCCGGAAGCACTTCGGTTGGTATGTCGACTCCTTTCCCCTTTGGCTTCTTGATTCTCACGGGTCCTACCAACTGCGATTCTAATTCTGGAGGTTGGCCATTCTTCCTCTTAGACTGTCTCGTGGGATGTGCTTTCGGTTTTGAGTTCTTCGCGGTTCTTACGCTCCCCTGGATCTCTACCTCTTCGTCTATCGGAATATCTCGGTCTAACTCTGCATTCTCCCCTCTATCAACTCCTTCTTTCCTCTTTTCCAGTCCTTTCCCTTTCTCTTCACCTGTTTCCTCCACCTTTTCATTTCTTTCTTTGATTTCTATACCGCCGCTTCCATCATTATTCCTTATCTGCTCTTCGATTCTTCTCTGGAAATCTTCGCTGTCCATTCTGGTTGTAAATTCGATTATTTAATGTCTTCAGTACTGTTCTTTTTTTTTTTTTTTTTGAGTTAGAATGCTTTTAGATATGTATATATATATTTCTGTTTTATATGGAATTCGTAAGTTCGCGGAAGGTTTTTAAAAATAACGAAAAGAAGTGGGAAAGGGGGTGTTAAGCTCTAAGTAATTAGCTTCACGGTGATGAAAGCTTGTTACCTTTAGAGACTAGGTGGATTCGGAGTGACGAGGGGAGAAATTCCTTCTCTCCCCTGTAGCGTCTCTCCGCGACTATGGTCTCGTATGTAATGTTACATGTGTGCACCTAGTCTCCCTCACCTCTACGTACCCTGGAAGTCCTCCACACGTCGTGCCTTTGGTGTGAAGTGGCAATCTATAGACTATAAATATCTTTCAATTCCTCCTTGTCTGTTTCGTTATACTTTGTTTGAAGCTACGTAAATACAAAGGATCAGTCTTGTGCGACCTCACCTCTAAAAAAATTGTAACATACACTTGAACCGAGGAAAATCCGTCCATAGCGTCCGACGAGAGACGGTGAGAGTGAGAAATACGAAACATAATATCCTTCGACGAGCTCGTTTTCCTCGAGAGAGGGACTCGGTTAGTTCAGGGAAAAACTGAGGTGCGAGAGTCAGAGATGATGGGCCGAAGTGAAATTGTGCAATGTTTCTGAGGTCTTTGGGATCCTATGACAGGGTGCACCGAAAAATGTAGAGAACTCAATTCTTTCCTCATTCTGGTCCTCGTTCACATTTTCTTCATGCATACGATGAACTTAAATCTTGTTCATCCTTCAAATAAAGTCATGCAGTCGCTCACCGTTGTATCTATTCTGAGCTGAGATTCCTAAATTTGATCACAAGAAACCTTACCACTCTTTCGATGAGCAAAAATGAGCAAAAATCTTCACATTGTAGAACTAAAGATTTGATATTTTCAGTGACTTGAAACTGTTCAACCTCACCCACAAGTTCAATATCGGCATAGCTTGCACATCAGTCAGAAGACACGCCCTACTTTCAGATGGAGAATGACAGTCAGTGCTGAGGATTGATATCTATCAGTCTCGAAGGATTTTTTCCTAAGACCATCTCAGTCTATACCTAGACTCTTATCAATTTCTCGAACTCGAATCTTTCTATTTCACAGAGTTCATAATTCAGAGTCTTTGAATAACTTGAGGCACGCTTTATAACTCTCAGCGTTACACGATAGGATTAGCTTAGATCCGTCGTTCAACTCTGCTCACTTCCTGAACGAGATTGCCCAGGCCTACTATCCCAAGTGAATTCACCGAGTTCCTGCGCCAGCTCGGCTAGCTTAAATTCAGCTCATTTTTCGACCCGGAGATATAGAAAGCTGACGTACATATCAACATCCTCCTCAACTCCTCCAGCTCAGTTGTCTCGCAGCGGCGCGGTCTATGTATGTAAGATCGCTTCCATTTCAACCACATCGCTCCATCCCAATTAAACCCACTACACCTGCTCTAGTTTGCCCCTACAGGATGAAAAAACTAGACCATTGAGAACTGATTATACAAGTCCAGTCCTCCCTTCTTTCCGAATCTCTTAGTGTTACTTCTTCCCCTGTGCGTCACTTTTCGTCGTGACCTGGCTTCAGCTTCCGTTCGGTTGCCAACATCATCCGAGTCTTCCTCTGGTTTCAGAGCCACCTTACTCTACTGAACCACTAACTACTATATCTCTTACCGTAGTCAATTCCCCTTACCAAATCACCCCCAAACATCTCGCCTCTAATTATCCAACACTGCTCGCGTTTGCGCAGTTATATATACTGCGACGAACACTCGGACAATCTTTCGTAAGCGCCATTGGAGTCCATCGTCAAAACCTGTCCCACTTCTCGGTATTGCGGTTCCTCCCGCCCCCCTCTTTTACAACCTCTTGTACAAGTCCCAGCGTGGAGCTTCTTTGAACATTGCGTACTGACGTTTGGGTACGCAGATTTTTGCACGTCTCCACAAGATTTTCCTTGAGGCCTTTGAACCGATCAATTTCTTTCAAAATAGGAGAAGGAAGGTGCGGGGAGAGGCAATAAAGCGGCAGTGATCCACCCAGGCGTGCTCCGCACTTTTTCAAGCTTGATCATCCGCTGGGTTAACGTGAGTTTAGCCTCCTGATCGATGTCTCATTCCTGTACCATTCACCTTGCTAAGACATTGAACCTTGGATCAAATTATACATCTTTCTTACCGGATGTTTGACGGGGCTTCTCACTTCGTGTTCCATCGAATGTCGCCCACTCCATTTACTCACCAAACCATTTCTACTTGCACGTACGTATCCATACGACCTATCTTTTGGCCTTTCAAATTCACATACGCGTCTCGGAATGCTCGCCCGAAATTACTCCTGCCTGCGAAATGGGATACGGAACAAAAAACTGTCACACTTGATAGCCGCCACAATTTTCAAGACTATAACTCACTCCAAAAAGGTAGTAATCCGCATTCAAGGCACATTCTTTCCGTTCTTCAACCTTGTTGGGCTTAGCGCTTAACTCGAAAAGTGCAACCCTCGACAATCTCTTTGCTATGGATCGTCTGCCACTACCTGGCCCACGGCCCACATTGCCGTCACTCCGATCCCAGGTGGGAGAATACCTTCCCGAGCCTCACCCGCGTGAATTATATCAACTTTCTCACGCACCCGACTCCTATCAATCTCATCGCCGACAATCAATAACCTCTTTAACGATGTCGCCTGGACGGCGAAGCTCTTTCTCAAGGCCACATCTCCCCGATGATCGCTCCTTGTCTTCATCAGCAGGACCTCATCCATCGTCTGCCATGCAGTCTGGTTCGGGTTCATACACCAGCGGAGCTTCCCAGCCCCCCATGAATGCTACAAGATCAACGTACGTGTAAAGTCCTTATGCTCCAATATAATTCTCTTCTGTAGTAAATCCTGACACCCGCCCCTTGCTTGATGCACTTGTTGTCCTCTCACATAATTCAAATTCATGTGGTATACCTTGAACCCGTGGAATTCATCAAAATCACTCATTGTACAACAATACCCGTATTGTACCACATTGTCATGTTCCGTCACTCCATCATTTCTTGATGTATGGCTCGCGATTTATCTATGACAATGGGTATCCCATGGGATTTAAATTTTATGATACTGTAGCGTTTCGGTCGCCTGCACCAATTGTCGATCTGCACACCTCGCTTGCTCAGAGACCCGACCTTGTAGGCGCTGTGTTCAAACAGGTCGATCAGCCACGTGTATTGATGTAGAGGTTAGTCGCGTCTCAATTCAAATCGTCTTTCTTAGCCATTCTTATGCCCATGGAGAGTAACGCGGAGGTAGAGGAAATGGCTGGTTTACACTCCATACCTTTGTCATACTCTTCGTGACAGCTTCGCCATTGGAGTAAATCTATGATACTCATATCAAAGATTGAGAAGACGACTAATTTTAAGATTCTAAAATGCTGATCCTGAGACTCTTTCTACCGTATCACACCTCATTGCAACAGCCAAGGAAACGCGGTCGACCAAGGGCCTCTGAAGCGCCTCCGATCACCAATACCATGGCCACAACGATGGCGCATAGTCTAACGGAATCCTCGCGTTCAGGACGTATGAGGTACCCTTCAGAGGACTTGACGATCATCATGAGCACTTCACTTCGATGTGCACGAGTCTCAGAAAGACTTACACATATCTTGGGATATGTGAGTTTTAAAACCTTCCCATCAATCTTACCTTTTGTTCATAGTCAAATTTTCAATGTTTTTTAGGATCTCCAAACAATGCTTGAGCAACCCCTTTCGACTTTCATCAGCCGCGAAGAAAAGCAGGACTATGCGCGTTTCTCCCTCAGATTACTCGCCTATCCTGGTGTGGCTTCAAGACCAGTACCAGTGTCTTCTCAAATACTACATCAAACTCCTTATAACGAGCTCATCACACCACTAGCTGGAGCTCCTACTCATGTACACCCCTTTCGGATTCGTACGATCGACGGCACTTTACTTCCTTTCCGATTCGAATCTTACCTTGGCGCCGGCTTTGGTGCACACCCAGCCAAGCCAGATAGTCTAAGACTGGCATACGTAGTCCTTCGACTGACCTTGCTTACCAATGATGAATCATCGCGCCATAGCTCAAGCTCATTCCGTAGTCCGTCTAGCTCTGGAGAATCTTATTGCACCAATCCATCAACATCAAATCGATCATCATCTCGTTCACGAGGCGATGGTCGAGGATACGATGACATAATGTCAGACCCAAGACCATATTCCCAATCCGGTATATACCGTTAATCAACTCAATACCCACTCCTTTTGTGTTTGCTTCCTTTTCTGGGGTATTTGGTGTGTTTGTTAGAGTTAATCTTCTAGTTAGAATTATAATTCCCCGAGATTTATTAATAGTAATGCATGATACCCTTCTACATAGAAGAAAAAATTAGAAGCAAAGAACTCATCAAATGCCTGAGAAGATCAAATGTAACCGAATTAAGCTAGAGGCCAAAAAGATTGAAATTGTATTCTTAGGGTTTCTATTGAAAGAGTTCATTATATTTGAAGTTTCTATTGCCTATAATTATAATTTTTCAGTAAGACACTTGACAAAGCAACTGGATTTTTCTTACATCAGGTTTTTAATTGTCTAATCTTATCTTATATGATCTTGGTTTTTTTATTGGATTTGAATTATTGTTCCTTTTTTCTTAAAATCTCTGTATACATATCTTAGAAGATGTTAAGTGAATTCTAGAATGATCAATGTATTGTGATAAGGTATGAATGTTAGAAAAACTTCAATTCATAGATATCAGATTGATAGAATGGAAAAGTCATACAAAACATTTGTCCTACACAAAGTTCCTCTGCAACTTTTCCACAAAGGTTTCCACAAAGCCAGAAAAGAAAATTTTGGCTGTGTTCTGGCTTTGTCAACTTGTGGAAAAGAAACTTCTTTGAATGCTATTTGCTCCCGGGGTCCAAAAGACTCATGATACAAGCATGCATCAAGAGATCTTCATTGTGGTACTTGATCAGAGTCCAGAAAGCCAGAACATAATCTGGATTTTGAGCTTTGTGCAAAATTTGTTTTGAAACCTTCGTGGAAAAGTTCCAGAACAACTTTGTGTAGTATAATGTTTTATTATCAGGAATTCTTCATATGATTCACATGTTTGTAGCAAAGACAAACTCAGTGAGTATGCTTCTTTGTTTATATCTTGGAACAAAAATCAATGTGCATATAAATTGGTCTCTTCTCAAATTCTGTAAAGCTCCCTTCATCACTACACAGGTGTAATAAGGCTTCAAATTTTTGAAGAACTCAAATGAACAATCCTGCAAATGAATTCAGCTTGCCCTTGAAAATCGAGAATGATTCAATTCTCAATTTCACTTTCAATGAAGCACCAATATTTTTAGTCCTATAATCTTTTCACCCATGATCTCAGGGAAAGCTGGCAATTGCACCTAGGGAGATGTTCACTAATTAAGTTCCTACATGAACATCAAATACCACTTGTTAGGAGTTCTGCAAGGTTGTCTCAATATAAAGGTAATTCATCTATAATGATATAACCTGATCCAAGAGTAGATATGATTGGTCAAAAGCTTCATCTGTTTTTTGGTTTTGGATACATTTGAGATATCCTAGATTCAATCTTTGGCCTTTATTTTTGTCAAATTCTTTATCCAAGATTCAATATCTATTGGTGGACTTTTCATTCTGGATCTGATTGAGAAGGGGAAAAGACATTGAACCTCTTTTCTTTCTCAAAATCATGCCTGGGATTCATATGTTTGATGGGAGATAAGATTAAGAAACTGGATGCAAAATTCAGTCCTTTAGGAGTTTGGTGTGGGTAACACAATGAGATCAGGACAATGTATTTAGAGAAAGTCATAGCTTGTCAACGAGCATAGTTTCATCATAAGATTTGATATATCACAATACCAAAAGCGCAACAACAGAAAGAAAGTCACAAGAAGTTTACAAGTCAGGCAGGAAGAAAAAAAATCCAGAGATCATGCAATTATGATTCAAAGCTGCTGATCTCTAGAGTATTGACCAGCTGGACTCCTTGCTCAAGTCTCTAGTGAGAAATTCAACTGATAGATATGCTCACTTATCTTGGAAGGACATATCAAATTTCAGGAAACACATTGTAGATGGACAGAAGAGCTTCTTGGTACATCAAATGTTTGAAGGTGGAATGTAGAATTTCACATAGTATGGATATCTTGAAAATTCAGAAATATTGCCTTGATACTAGGGGGTTAAGAAGGCCAAGAATGATGCAAGCGTTTGGTCAATTTTGGCCCCCCATGCACTGGAAAATTTGAACACTTTAAAAGATGAAAAATATGAATTTTCTTCAACTGAATCTCACACTGCAGACACATTTCACTTGAAACCCAATTGAAGAAATTTTCTGTGTATAGGTCTGCAACTTTCTCCAATGGGTTCTGTTCACAATAGATTTGCCACAGGGTTTCTGGATCTCCTTGAGTGTGCCTCTCTACAAGCTGTCATATGAGTATGTTTCTCTGACATGTAACATGTTCTGTCAGACCTTGGTTCAAAAAACACACACCTGAACATCAATACCCTTTCTCCACCATGAGGCTGATATAGAATTATCTCCTCTTGGATCATCTGAAGCAGTGTTGGTCTAAAGGTTTGACATCAAGTCTCTTTTTGGTGCTCAGTGCATCTCTCATGGGGTATCATGGGGGTAGTAAGACAACAAAAGCAGAAGCTATAAAGAAATCAATAGCTGGAAGGGTAGTTTGAGGATATATTTGTTGATTGAATAATTATATATGAAGTTGTGGAAGAACCAAGGGCAGGCAGGCCCACATAGTTTATATCAGATAAACCATGTTCAGGCCTTGTGTAGTACTACTAATAAATCTACATGATCAATGATGATGGCCAAGGCAAGATACAAAGAATCTGGAAGTGTTGTTAAGGGTTGAAGGACTTTTGTGTGTCATGAGTTCTAATACTCCCAATGGTTCGAGTTTTCTCTTTCTCTTTGTTTCAATTGAAAAACATGATTATAAAAATGTGACATGTAGGTGTTAGGATGGCATATGAAAACATGTAACCAAATCAAATTGACCCGGCAAGTCACTAAGCAACACAGGTTAAATCCTCCAGATTTCATTCATGGATCACAATGTATATATCAATTCTTTGGGTCTTTCACCCATTTCACACCACTGAGCAAAAGATTTTTCAAGTTTGTGCAAAAATTAGTTTCAGGGAACACTCAAAGGTCAGATAAGAATACTTACATTACTCTTTGTTCAATGGTTGAAGGCGGCATGTCTGCAAATTGACATGCAGGGCTCCTTGATTGGTACCAATATGTCTTTAGTCCCCCATCAAGATCTCTTATCAGCAATCTACTTCAGTTATAATACCAGGATTTGTGCATTGCCTACATTTTGTCCTCTGGGATGGAAGCAGTGGAGATGGTGGCTGTAAAATTGATGAAGAAATCAGTTTGAATGAGAATAAACAAAAGAAGGGTGACTTAATTAAAAAACCACACACAAATCAAAACATAAACAATCAGAGATTTTGGAAAGACATGATGATTTGGAAGTAGTCAAGTGAAATGGGATGAGACAAGCTTTTCCAAGGATCATTCAAGTTGAACCCATACTACCAATTCCAACAAAAATTCCTATGCCTCCACTTTTACTGGCCAATATGTAATTCACCACCCAAAGTTGCCTCCCTTGAACTACTAAAATCCTACAACTCTGAATTCTCAACCACCTGAATTACCTCTCTGGAAACACACATTGAAGTACTAACTCCAAAATCTCCACTTTTTCCTTCCTTAAATGTGACACAATGAGTGTATTTCCTAGAGCTTACTACACTCTCTGCTCCATTACCACTATATCCATCCAATATACCTAACATACAAAGAGTGCAATAACTCCACCGGTCTTCAATCCCACATTTCACCCACAACAATCACCTGCTCAACCAATTTCACAAATCTCCTAGGCCCACAAGAGTTACATATGAGTAGAGCCACACTTGTCTACACCCATTACATCAAGCTTCTTTGGGAAATACCTCAAATGCAGCAATCTAGAGACTCCTCACAATATTCATGCGCTTAGTCCCATCCCTTTGAACTTTGCATTGTGCAAGCTACCTTGGGTAGTCTCAATTAACATCTGGCTTTTATTTTAGCTCCAGTGAAGCAGGTCAGAGTGGTCTCCTATTGCATACATACTCTACAATCACCTGCAGAAATTTGACAAATGATTTATTGGCAACTACCAACCACAGACCCCATCTTTCCCTCTTATTAGCAAATCCCTTGACAACCTGCACCACCAATTTTTCAACTTCAGTAAATTTGATCATCATCAAACCCTCTAAGAAGCTCCACTGGAAATTTGTCAGCTGCAGTGATTTTGATAAGTACAGCTCCAGAACTACACTCCACTGGTAAGTAAACAGGTTTCAGTCTAGCATTTCCCACATTGGTCACATCACATTTCAATCCATTTAATGCCGATGGCAATCTCTCCTAGTAATGTTACTTTCTTTGTGAGTTTTACAGGTACCCAAATCTCAATACCTGCGGGCAGTGTTCTAATTGTGATTGACCCAATTTGCACACCAATGGCCAACAATAAATACCGGATTCCCTCCATACTTAAGATCCCTCCATATCTAGCATTTCCCTAATTCAGAACAACTTGTAATTTGAAAACAAGGAAGTCACATAGTATTTCACTCTCACTGACTGTGCTCATAATTCTCCCAAGAAAGAGATTTGATATCTACCCGTCAGCTTGTGTTCATTCACCCTTTGATAACCACTGTAAATTTAGGACATTGCTATCTGCCACCCACAGGGAACCCATGTAGGCACACCTTTTTAGCGCCTACGTGGGGTTCTCCCATGCTTTTACGCCTACATTCCCCCAAAGTTGGATGTAGGCGCTGTAACATTACACATACATCTGTATCTTGAAATGTAGGCGTAAATCTTTTACGCCTACAAATGTAGGCCCAGCATTTTTACGCCTACATTCCAATCTCCCATGTTGAGAACCACACGACACCTTTTCACCTACTGCAAGATCATTTCTAAAGTTGCAATTAGTACATCAGAAGTCAGGAACACTGTTTTGAGTTGTGATGAGTATATTGGGAGATGGAAAATGTGTTTTGTGTTGCAATGAGTATATCAGATTGCATCCCCAAACAAACTTTTTATATCCTCTGATATACTTATTTAGCCAATGTCAATGCAGCTTCAAGAAACCTGGAGCCTGAATATCACCAATCACTACAAAAGATGTCATCTTTTCTGGGTGCAAGAGAAAACTATGGATTTGGAAAAACACTGAGACACCAGGAAGAGAGCAAAAAATTCAAAAAAAATGCATTACGTTCCTAAATGTTGGAGCTACATGATGAGTCTTTTTTTGTATTTTACATGCAAAAATTGTTCAATGTACTTAAATAAAGCTCGAAAATCATCAAATAACCACTTGTAACAATACATGACATTGGGCCCATGTTTTTGAAGCTGGCAATTTCAATTCTACAAACATCAATAACTTGTGCAGTCTTCATGCATAACTCTCAATTTTGGGTTCATTGGAAAGACACACTTTCCTTCTACAATTTCTATTATTGTGCCACATATGTAGCTCTGTACTGGTCAACAAAAGATTCTACATGGCCATCTATGCAGAGCTCTTCAAACAAGAATAGAGTGTGTACATGTCAAAATAACACCTTACTGCATCAACGAAGTATGAAAAGGACTAGTTCAGCTTTCAAATGAACTAACAATTGAGATGTTTGAAGTAGAATTGCATAATTTATTGGTGTTTTTAGACTTCAAAATGTTGTCTTCACAATCATGGGCACCAGACTATAACTGTACCAGTTCACACACAGGTCAGTCTGGGCACCAGACTGTCAAAGTACAAGACCATACACAGACCACACCGGGGAGAACATTTGGTCACATTGCAATATGTGAGACATGCATTGATCAGAGTCACAGACTGCATACACAATCAAAGTGACTGTGGTTGTGTGTGCACACTGTGACAATGATCAACATGTTCCTCATGTATCAATATGTGACTAATTTTACCCCCAGTGCCAGTCCAAGAACCAGACTGTACCTGTACAAGTTCACACACAGATCAGTCTGAGTACCAGACTGATAATGCACAAGACCATACACCAAGCAGTCACACACAAACCAGTCTGAGTATCAGACTGATCCACAAGACCATCCACAGATCTGTCTGAGCATGATTGTTACCGGTGGTTCTTTGATGATTTTTAAGCTTTATTATTAGTACATTTACCAGTATTTGCATGTCAAATACAAAAAAATACTTATCATGTATTTAGCTTCAACATCTAGGAACATAATGCATTGTTTTTTTTGTAATTTTCTTGCTCTCTTCCTGGTGTCTCAGGATGTTTCTACAACAACAGTTTTCTTTTCCACCCAGAAAAGATGACCTCCTTTGTAGTGATTGGTGATATGCAGGCTTTAGGTTTCTTGAAGCTGCATTGACATTGCCTATGTGGAGGCGTCGTATTGTAGTGTCTCAAGTGGATCACTTAAGCTGGAAGGTCGTATCGCGGGGCATCAAGCTCCATTTTCTTTCTAACTTAACTAAGTCCCTCCTTGTCGCAGGCGTCTCCGTAGCCTGCGGAGGAGGGACTTACGACTTATGCGCACTTCGTTGCATGATTAGAATCCCAAATTTCGGATTTTCAAACATTTGAGACTGAAATGACAGTACGCTGTCCACTGTCGACTCCCTCAAGATTCTGAATTGAGCAAAATATTTTGGCACATCTTGTACATAATCTCACTGAAACAAAAACAATGGTAAATGGGAAGCTCTTCCTTCAATCAAAAGAAGAAATCGTGTAACATTTTCCGAGATCAATCGTACAACTGCGGACATGGATGGAGACAAGAGAGGTGCAAAACCTTTCGGTCATGGAGGTAGAGAGAGAATAATAGAGAGAGGTAGTGATTAAGAGAGAGATTGAGGTAGTGATTAAGAGAGAGATTGAGGGAGCGATTAAGACAGAGATCAAGGGAGAGACCTCGATTAGGAACAATTTTTGAACTTTTTGAACCAGTTCCAAGTTCCAACAAGGAAACTTGAATCAGAGTCGTCATTCTGATTCAAGTCAAGCTCAACGAACGGTGTGTCAAGTTTATTTTGCGATGGCCGCCATCAATCCACCTGCCTTCGAGTCTGAAAGACAGAAAACTCTCCGTAGCTCAGCTGTGAAGCATCTTACACCTGAGAAATGTCCACATAATAATCGACGACCTACGGAACTAATTGCACCTGCACCTGTGACGGCGGTTCCTAAGCAAACTTGTGCAAAAGTAGTTCTTCCCGTCAAGAAGTTGGATTTGTCCGACGAAGAATTGGGACAGTTGATCGAGGAGAATCATTCAAAGAGATATGGATGTAAAGCAAAAGAACTACAAGTCAAAGCTGTTATTGCTTTGGTCAGGGGTCGCGACACATTTGTATTGGCGGGCACTGGCTATGGAAAAACTCGAATTGCGGAAATGTTTCTTGATCTCTTTTCCGCCGAGTCAAAAGCTACTCTTCTGATCTTCAATCCACTAGATACGTTGGGTGACAATCAGGTAAGCAAAGCTTATTCCTGATTCTTTTTTTTGTTTATTGTTTTGTTTATTGATTGTATGTTTGGGTTGTAGGTTGCTGAGAAAAAGAGATGGAATATCAGTGCTGTGAATTTGACAAAGGACAGCTTCACGGAAGAAGTTGAGAAGGCCATCATGGCAGGTGTATACACAGTGGTTTATGTGGTAAGTAATATTTTTAAATAAATATACTTCATTCTACACAAGCTAATGTGAAGACCACATTATTTCTGGACAAAGAGCCCTGAGATATTCCTGAACAGCAAACGCTTTGAGCGTATTTATTTCAGTGCAAAATTTCAAGATCATCTTATTCTGAAGGTGATAGATGAAGCACACATGATCTACTGGTGGGGAATGGTTCAGAGCGGACGAGCTAAACACAGCGCTGCGTTCACGCGGATACAAGATGGAGGTAGCTTTCGACCTTCGTATGGCGACCTCTGTCTCCGACTACTAGCTACAAACAAGATCCCTCTGCTATTAATGTCAGCAACTTGTGCCCCAAGGCCTTTTTCTGCAATTTTAAACAACTTGAGCATCCAGGAGGCTGATCTTGAGATTGTACGAGGTGAACTGAGTCGATCAAACATCACAATCATTCGAATCCAAATGGACCACGGCTTACGGAATGCCGTAGATTTGAAAGCTATCTATGCCAAGAAAGGAGACGTCCCCGATGAGGACTTGATCAAGTCACTTATCTACTCAGGAGCAAGGAGTGCTACCTTTGACGTTATGAAAGCGGTTAACAAAGCTCGAGGTACCCCTTTAGGCGAGCACAATCCAGATAGCACCCTGATCCGCAGGTACCATTCATGCATTGGAAAGAAAGAGAAATTACGGGGGATTGAAGCTTACACAAATGACGAATTCCCTCTGATGTCGTGTACCAATGCTCTGGGACTAGGTCAAGATTGGCCGTCAGTAATGGAGGTTATTGTAATGGCTCGCACAGCCCTTCCGGAGCTGACTCAACTCTTTGGACGATGTGGACGAGGCAACAGTCCCGGTCTAGTGATTCACTTTGTGGAAAGGATACGTACAGGTGGAGCTAATAGTGTGAAAGATGTTGATGATAGCAAAGAGATGACTGAAGATCAGCTTATGGATACTTATGCTTTTACTCCGATATGTCTAAGAGTTGCACTATCACTAGGGAACACGTGAGTAGTCCTTAGTTTTAAAAGTTGAACTTGAGCCATACTAATACGTGTTTTCAGAATTGGGACTATCCCCTGTAATGTAGATGATCCACGAGTTATTGCTGAGCAGGCACGTGAAGTAGCTGAAGGTTTCCGGATATGCAAGTGCTCCAATTGTCACCCAGAGGCTGCAGAGAGGCTAGTTCAGAACTTACCTAGATTGACAAAGACAAATTATAACTCGGCTATGGAAGATGTTTTCAGTGTGGAGGGCTTTTTGAATCCTGAAGAGATTGAAGCAAATAAAAATGCAGCTCAGGCTGTTAATGGTCTAGAGACATCTAGAAAAAAATTCTCAAAAAGAAGAAATGGCACATTGGATCCAGCTTTGAAGGAACTTGCTAATGAATTAGTTTCAATTTATAAGCTGCATCACAACAATGTATTTGGAGAAGATGATTGCTGTGAAAGTGAAGACTATTTTGGACTGGATGAGGCAAGAGCAATAGTGAATTCACTTGACAAGATTAAACATAAAAACGATATTGAACAGACTATGGGGGGAGATTTGATTGAAGGAGGTGTCAAGGTTGTCTTTGATTGCATTGAAGAATGGAAGACACGCGATATTGCATTAGAATATTCACATAAAAAAGCCAAGTCATTAGAGGCGAAAAAGGAAGCTGATGGTAAGCGTGTCTTAAAAGAACTTACAAACCTCAAATCGATTCCAGCTGGTCCTGCAGGAGCGAAAAAAATAAATACCAAAAGAAAAACTTCAGCCCAGGTGCAAGCTATTAAAGACGCTGGTGCTCTTCAAGCTGCATACAATAGGCGGTGTTTAAATTGGTTAAGGGTGGATAAAGTCCCAGTCGATCAACTCGATGCAAAAGAAGAGGCTTACCAAAACAAGTGAGCTGTATTCTTCACTGTACCAATTGACAAAATCTCCATCCATACTTCCCAAACCGTGACACAGATTGGTCTCATTAATTTCCTCGATTTCACCTTGTTCTTCCTCTTGTTCTCCCTCTTGTCCTTCACTGTAGTTTGAAGCAACAGGCCAGTGGCAGCGCTCAAGTTGGCCCTTTTGAAAATCCTCTTTAAGCTTCTGGATACCAAGACGATGGATATCCCCAAGAGGTTTGCCAACTAATGTTGAGTTTGGTTTAGATTGGGTGATTCTTTCACTCCGGGCCATGTTGAGGAATCGCATCATTGAGGCCGGCGTGGACTTGTTCTTACGTGATTGACGCACATCATTTTGACCTGCTCTGCCTTTCATTGTGTTTACTAGTTGGGAGAGCTAAATACAGAAGATGGTTCAGTTTCGTATGCGATGGAGTTTGTGTGTGATGAAGAAGGAGTGGAAATTTATTTAGAGATTTCCACAGCTTGAAAGATGTACCAGGCCCACTGTAAGGGAGAAGGTCTCCTTCAATCGCTGAATGTCCGTTCCAGGTCCCTGGATCAAACCAAATTTAAGATTGGAGATATCAAAAAGTAAAGAGAAAAAGAAAACCTACCGCATGATTGTAAAAGTACTTCAGCCAGTAGTTCTTGATCTCCAGATGGAAATCTTTTGCAACAAAATGACCAGGTCGACCAGTTGGAGAGATCAAAAGCGAGTGCAGGATGATATGTGAAAGAGCCTTTGGCAAAACCTTAGTGAGGAGTCGAATTAGTCGAGGGAGATACCGGGAATAATGAGATAGCCCTTTGATCCCCTGCATTTTCACACTCCATGACTTCCACATGAGTAGCAGCCGACCAATATCACCATCCGACATTGCACGATTTGCTTCCACAATTGTGGCGAAGTCGCGAAGTCGCAGTAGAAGCTGAAGTCTCTTGCTATCACCTTTGCAGCGTGCAAGACGGATGGCTCGACCGGAAAGGTAAGTGACAAAAACCTTCTCAATTGCTTTCTCAAAAAGCTCGACCGACATGTCAAGGTGATTGTGAATTGTATCTACAGGGAGATCAAGTTCATCGCTTGAAGATTGTACATCATATACTGATCAGTAAGTGTGTTCAATCATGTCATAAAAAGAAATGAGCGGACCCACAAGATGCAACAGGTAATAGTCGCCTCATGTATCTGCTCGATCCATCGTATCATCGAGGTAAAGTCTTTCTTTGCAGTCGGTCTGTCTTTCTGCCCACCTAGCTCAACCACCGTTCGCCATGCTCCTAGATCGTTCTTGTTATCAGGATTCCCCCAATGATGCAATAAGATCGCTTGTCCGATGTTCCACAGTGTGTGGCCCGCCCCAGGAATCATGATTAGATGAGATAGACTTTCATCTTCAAATTTCGAAGGAGTTCTTTGGCTTTGTAAGCCGTGAAAGTTGAGACAAGTTCCAAGATCGCCTTCTAAAATTTGAGGTCTACTTGAGAAATCCTCAGGCGAGAGGCCAGTCTGTTTGGTCAGCTCGTCGTAAAGCGAAGATATACCATCAGACCCGTTGTCTGATGAATCCATCAGCTTGAGCATGTTGATATTGGGTCTTTCTGGCTGAATTTGATCGATCGCTACGAGGTTCAATACTAAAAGTTCCTTGTACTTCTTGGGATTCTTCATGTATCGTAAGAGAACGCGAGCTATTTGGTTTTTCAGAGTAAGATTCCATCGTTTGTTTTCATCTTTGCTTGAAATTAAGTCTCCAGAGTTTACAGGCTTTTCACAATCAGCTTTGAGAAAACCTTGAAATGCCGGAACCGTACACTCTTCAGAATTCAGATCGGTAAGTATATCAGGGTTTAGGTAATGAATATAACCCCAAGTGCCATGATAAGTTTTGCTGGTCGCCTCCAATCGCCTACTATGTACCCTCTCCATCATATCAAGATTATCAATGCATATGAGGAACCCAAACCTACCAGCAGCTTTAATTTTACTCTTCATTTTCCTCGCATTTTCCTTGGCAAGTATTAAAAGACCTCGTAGAGCTGATTTTCGAGATGCACTGAGACCGATCTGATATAAATACTGATTCACTCGTTCAGAGACACCACAAGCGAGCAAAGTGATCGTATTTTGAACTTGGAGTGCATTGCATCGGCGATTACATCCAAAGGCGAGCATCTGTACAATAGTCAGAGCAATCTACAGATGATATATAGTCAGTGCTAGGGTCGAATTGGGGCCAGTGGAACATTTCTCACAGCTTTCATTCTGGTATTTGTGTTTTCCGCCTTGTCCTTTGATTTGTGATACACATACGCGTCAGCTGATTTGATTGTCAATTGAGATTCCATGTGTGGGGGTAAGTCAGAGTCTGGTTCCAAGTCGGAACTTGTATCGGAACCTGAGCTTTCGGAAGTCGTTTCACCAGCTGCCATCTTATCAACCCCTAGTTTAAAACTAATCAATTCGTGAATGAAATCCATGCTTTCGACGATAGAGGCCTCTCTTTCAACATCCTTCTCGTGGTCGAAGAAACTCTGATCTAGTTTGTTGATATTGATATAAAGACTCCCAGTAGGTGGAGACTGCGCTGCCACAATCACCTTTGCCTATGAACAAATGGTGAATAAGATTCTAGATCAGCCATGCATTTCATACCACATACATATCACTGACTCAAGCATACCTTCTTCAAAATCCAGTCATTCCATTTCTTTCGACATTTGGGCTTTGCATTCACCAGGTCAGCAATGGCATCCAGAACTTCCTCAGTAGTTTTCCATCCCTTCTTCACTGATCCCCACTGTTTTCTACGTGTGACAATATAGTTGTTCGTGGATTTTAAGTAAGATAGAAGGAATTTTTTGGTGTTGGTTTGTCGCTTGTTCAGATAACGACATATTTGTTCGACTAAATCAACCGGTTCGCCAGGGGTCCGTGGTGATAAGTTATCGAGAGAAGGATCCAGTTCAAAGCTTGCTTCTGATCCTTCCGAACTGCTGTCCATTTCGGTTGTGGTTTGAATATAGCAGAGAGATTGAGACGTGAGGAAAAATGATGAAGTGAAATGCGTTGATTAGATCAGAAGAATTGCAACTGATTTGGCCTATGGGTCAGTAGAGAGAATCCAGAACTGGATTTAACTCACATACACATGTGCATGTACTGTTTTCGCAGCAAGAAATAAAAAAAATAAAATAAAAATGGAGATTCGAAATTTATCTTTATTTATCTTTGGTCCTTTGGACCCATGACTTTGAAAGCACTTGATGAAGATCTGAAGATGGCAAAAGATGGGCAATACTTTGCTTCATAGTTTTCCCGGAAAACATTGAGGGTTTATTTGGTCCAAGACTGTCTAATTGAGGATTGGAGATAGCCCCTGCCAAATCGAAATCCTATCAGGCTGACTTACGCTGATAAGTCGTAAGTCCCTCCTCCGCAGGCTACGGAGACGACGCCCTGCGACAAGGAGGGACTTAGTTAAGTTAGATTTTCTTTACATACTGCCAATGGTGAACGGAAGAATCTATTGAACGGGGAGGAGTTCCTGAATCTAAACATAGGCTTAAATTAACTAAGTTCAACTCTGCTTGCGGGTGTGAGTAAGTTAAAACATATGTAGGCTGCATTTCCTTCAGATTCGTGGTTCCAGCAAATGGTAGTCTTGGGATCTACTTATCCTCTATGATGTAAGCTCAGATAAGCAAGATAAGTTTATAGGATACATCAGGTGTAGAGAAGATACCCCGTGATGCAAGACCAGATGTCCAACTGAGCTGCTCAAACTTAGCAGGTTTAAATATAGTCCAGAAGCAAGCGTCAATGTTTGTAACCAAGCAGTTCGCGATCTGCCCAGGACGCATCGTGGGAGGACCTTTGGACATGAGAGGCTTGACGTCAAGAGGTGACCGGCCGGGTATGGAGATTGAATGCATTTATGACTTCGGGGTAGGAAAAAGGTTTAAGAGAGAATGGAAGAGAATTAAAAGAAATTGAATGAATTATATAAAAAGAAAGAAAAGTACCAAATTAGAAAGAAAATCAATTTAATTTAAAGCTTTGGATTTGGATAGTATAACTTACTTACTACAGATATCAATCAACTTTGATCCTCCAGTCTTGATAGAAAATTAAATTCAAATCTCAACTCACTTACTTTATTCAATTCTCAATTCATCGCATTCATCCATCCACTTCAAGTCTTCATCTCAGCCTCATCAAACTCTTTCACATCTGATTCACTACCTATCCAACATGGGTGCTGGTCTCTCCAAGGCGCTCGGTTAGTTATCATCCTCATCACTCTTTCTATGATCTGTTGACCTCTTTACCTTTATCGATCTTTCAATAGCCAAGTTGTTCGGAAACAAAGAGATGGTTTGTCTACATCTTCCAGGACTCCTTTACAAGCTTTCGATCTTATGGTGTTAATTCTCTTGTCTTCGGTCTATGATCATTTCAGAGAATTCTCATGCTCGGTTTAGATGCAGCTGGGAAAACAACGATCCTTTACAAACTCAAACTCAATCAAAGTGTCACTACAATTCCTACTGTCGGTTTTAATGTGGAAACAGTTACGTACAAGAACGTAAAGTTTAACGTCTGGGATGTAGGAGGTCAAGATAAGATTCGTCCACTTTGGCGGCATTATTATACTGGTACTCAAGGACTGGTCTTTGTCGTTGACTCTCAGGTAAGGCGGCTTCTCTTGATCGTTCAGGCGAATGTGTCTGGCTTGTGCTTTTGACTTGATCGACTCACAGTACTAACTATATTCTATCTTGTGACGCGTTTTGATCATTTCGGATTCATTTATAGGATCGAGAACGTATAGAAGAGGCACGCCAAGAGCTGCATAGGATTCTCAGTGATCGTGAAATGAAAGACTGTCTATTACTTGTCTTTGCCAACAAACAGGACTTACCAGGAGGTATGCGGTGACCACATCTTGGAACAGCCCATGAATCAACCAATTTAACTTTTGTTTGAATATCACATCCTATTCTTTAGCCATGTCACCAACAGAAGTCACTGAGCGTTTAGGTCTCCATCGAATGAAAGATCGGTCGTGGTACTGTCATCCTAGTAACGCGCTCGCTGGTGACGGTCTTTTTGAAGGTGCGTGACTCGTGAAAATCAATCCTTGGTGTACCTCACCTCTCATAAACTCAATCATCATACCTTTTGGCATTTTCTTGCCGATCGATCGATTCACAGGACTATCATGGCTGAGTCAGAATGTCAAGAAGCCTGGAACAGCTACTACATCATAGGTTGCTTTGTTTTCTTTGTTTTGATGGATTCGCCGAGCAAAAGCTTTTCGATCATCACATTTTTCCCTTACAAGTTCCTTGACTTACTTCTTCCTACTTCGTTTTGTCTCGCGATGAGTTCTCAAGTAAATGAGTTCAACTCTTTCTTTTCCCATCAGATCAATCAAATTCTCTAACCGCATGTGTGGATCTCACCTCAAAACTTGTGATATGTGAGAGTTTAAGTTGTCTGTTGATGAGGAACATTGGGCTATCATCTATATATGTGTGTGTGAAGTGCTCACCACTTGAGCTAGAGTACTGGATGAGGGGAGTGGCCCCTGGGTTTTTTTTGGTTATGAATTTATCTTATTTGTTAATCACTTTTCTCAACTTGTTTTTCAATATACTATGTGATGTTTTCTTCCTGACTGATTCTATAATTAATATTCTCATCACACACTTATTAATCACCAAATTGCATTTTTCAAAATGGTTGATCACCTGTGTGGGTTGAATGTCTCCTTTTGTTAGTGTACATCTTGGGTTGATCAACGTGTGCTTGTTCATGTTGTGTTGTTTTCTATTTTTTTTAATAATCAGATCTTACCAATCTCTTTTTTCTTTCGTTCTTTGTCTTTTTTCATCAACTCAAAACTTATTCAAACTGATTACTTTGAGTTTTCACAAATTCATTGATATGGTCCGATCACCTTTTGAACTTTAGAGTTTTTTTTAATATTTATTGTTTGGTGTTCTACAAATCATTAATCCTTATTGGTTTTCTATTTTTGCTTTTTGAGGCTTTAGTCATCAGAAATGTGTTGGTGTAGGATTTGAGTGATCCTGATGCCCAAGTAAAAATATCAACATATAATTATATAAAAAATGATCATGAATTGAGGATTCACATCATAAAGAACTTTTACCATTTCTGGAGCAAGGTGATATTCATGTCATGAGCAAAAACAAGTGTGCCACTATACTATACTAGATCTGAACTATACTTGGTATAGTATAATTCCAGATATAGTATAGTATAGTGGAAATATACTCAGTATAGTGGAAATATACTGCAGTATAGTCACTTTTTTTTGAAACATTGTGTAGGCATCTTCCAGGTATATTTGGTAAACCCAACTATACTGGGAATATTGTTTGGTATAGTATAGGTTCAATTATATTGGTATAGCTGTCAGTATAGGATAGTTGAACTATACTATACCTATACTACACTATACTAGTATAGTATAGTGGCAGCCTTGGCAGGAACCATCAGCCCTGAGCCCTGATCTTAGGGTCATAGACTGACAGCTTTAAGATAAAGATAGAATCATATTCTTTGCATTTTAGTTCAAGATGTACTTTAATCTCCAATTGAGTATGAAGCATTCACAGTGGGGTTTTGGTCAAAAAGACCAAATCAGGGTAAGTTTTCAAAGATCTTTGACTCAAAGATTTTTTTCCAAACATTTTCTTATTAAGAATGTTAGTTTAAGTGAGGATTTGGTATGATGATGTAAAATTTGATGAAAGAAGAATTTATGAACTAGATCTTCAAACATAAGAAAATAAATAAATAAATGTAAGTCAAACTTAAAGATTGTATGCTTTGAATCAAGTAAGAATTGGTAAATATTAGGGCAAATTCACTTAGGGCCAGCAATACAGGTGTGAGTATGAGTGTACCCAACTCATATTCACTTCTGCCTAGTTTTGTCCCTGTGGCAGAGTATCAATACCCATCAGGGAACCAAGGGAGTTGTACAGCACAGCTGTACAACTTACTTGAAAGTCTATCTGGGTAGCACGTACAGTGGGTGAACCTACGTACGTGTTCCAAACCACCCTGAATACTCAAAATCTCACCTTTTGGGTCAAAGACAGGGCACTCAATTTGAATGTTGGGCAATGCCACCCAGACCAGTGAAAAGGTGATATTTAGATGAATCTAGGAATATGGTACTGGTGATGAGAAATATGATTTTATTTTCTCAAGGTTCCAGATTTTTAGACCTAGGTGTTAGATACCTAGCTAAGTACCTAGCTAGGTACTTCAATAGGTACTTAGCTAGCTCATCAGGCCTATGGAAGGGGGTAGCCAAGCACTGCGGGTTGATACTCAAGTTCTTTAAGGCTGAGCTCTGCGCTGAGCACACTGCATTGTTGGCAATGTGATACAGGAGAGTTGTGATTCTTGGGTTAGAAATAATATTCTGGATTCTAAAATTAGGCAAGAGCTTATTAATTTGAAAGAAACTCCAAAGTAAGATAATTCAATGGGTTGAGATTGCTGATGTTGGATGTTGACCTCCCACTCTTGTTGCTTTTGTTGGGCCCTCTTTGCAGCACTGACCACCATGATGATCCTTCAAAAAAGGCAAAAGAATGAGCAAAAAGGAGTCAATTGATGGAAATGAAGGGTACTGAGAAAGGTGAATATCACCATTCCAACTTGACACCACAAAATGCAACAGAGCTTTACAACCATAGACACTTGGCACTTCAAATAGTAATTGAACACATTTTTGGTGTCTCAAAGATGAGATTTCAAATCATTGCTATGATGCCGTCTTATCCATACAAGATACAAGTAATGATAGTTGTAGCTTGCTGTGTCCTGCACAACATCATCCGGATTGAATTGGGCAAAGATGGTTTTTACGCGGAATACATGCTGAAGGAGCATATGGAAAAACAAATAGCCAATGATAACGGCAAACCAGAATGGGTAGAGCCTAACCCACATCAACACACTCAAGCATCTGAGCAAAGAGACAAACTTGCCAAGTGGATGTTTTGTGATTTTGTTAATTCACCAGTGGCGCATAGGCAAGCTTGATTCACTGGAAACTCATTAGTACTTGTTTCAATAAATGATTTGTTTGTTGGATTTGTCAATTTGTTTGTGATTGTTGTATATGAAGATTTTCCCCCTTGATGTTTCTTTGGGTGTTCTGTATATTATCTTTTGAATGTTGCTATATGTTTTTTTTCAAATACTTATTTGTAAATCAATGGAATTGTTCTGTTAGAAAAAGTGTAAGCAGCTTGAATTGGCATTACTTTGTATTTTATATAATTCTATTATGTAAAATACAAAGGATGAAAAGAAATAACATAAGATAGTAAGATGAATGGGGAAAAGAAGAAGCAAAGTAGATAAAATAAAAAGAAAAAAAGTCAGACAAAACTGTTGACATCATTCATTCTGTAAAAACAAAGTAGATTGTTTTTTTCATTCTATAAAAGCAAAGTAGATGAAATAAAAAGGTAAATTGAAGGTAATGATAAATCAGAAGCGATTGAAGTAGGAGGAGTGTTGTAGATTGATCAATTAAAAATTGAAGATTGTTCATTCTATACATCAACCTATTGATTAACCTGTTGATACTCTTCTAATATACCAGCTTCACTCTTCAATCAGTCCAACCTATAAGCTGATTCCATATGAAAGAAAAATGATGCTGTATCATCCTTTTTTAATTCATTAGCTACTATGATGATGTGATCATGTTTCAATTGCTTTGCACATTCCTTATTGAAGATAGCCATTGCTTCTTGTCACATTGGGTGCTGGTTGGATTTGATTCTAGCAAGGGTCCCTTTATCACTATTGTTCTTCTCTTCCATACTGGTTACTTGATCAACGGCCTTGCTAATTGATTCAGCAACCAGCTTCAGCCCGGTGGTTTGTGATCTTTTAGCTATCAAAGTGGACGCTCCAACTGAGATTCCTTTGCTTTGTAAAAACCGTTGCTCTGAACTCTTGCCTTGGTCATCATTGTTGTCATCTTCTAGTGCACGCTTGGCTGCTGTGAGAGCTGCTAGAGGCCTCGAAAATATCTTAGCTGGTTTGCTAGCAAACTTAATTAATAAACAAGGTTGGATTGATTGATCAGAAGAAAGAAACATAATTGAACAAAAAGAAGGAAATAAGAATCTTACATCTTGAGTATTCTTCTTTTGTGAATGAATGTCTGCCAAGTCAGAATCACTTTCTTTATGTGAGTCAGAAATGTGAGAAACAGATCAAGAACAAGTGTGATCTTTGTTTGAATTGTTATCAGATTGAGTGCCTAATTCAGACACAAAAGGTAAATGTGTCAATTGTGATAACTGTAGCCAAAGATTGAAATGAGACAATTGAACTTACCTTGTTTTTCCTCATCTGAATTGTTGGCTATTTGTGGGGCTACCTTCTTCTTGCTCTGCTATCCATAGCCGTCTTTATCATTGGCCCAAAGGTGCTTCTCTGCCATGATTGTTGCCACCGCTTTATAGGCTGGAAAACTGTTGTGTCAAATTGGTATGACATCAATGACTCCAGCCTATCAAGCAGATGAAAGAAACATATAAGTAAATATGAATATATGAGAAAGAGAATCAAAAGTTGTTTTTGCTTACAACCTTGATCCAATGGTCCCACCATTCCTTGTCTGCATGAACTTCACCCATGACATCATTGGTTCCAGGCGCACCAGATAGCTCCTTGATTTTATCAAAGGCCTTGAAGGTAGGCTTTAACTGCAAAGAAAACAGAATAAAATAAAATCAAAACATGAAGAGAGTCAGCCGGGTTAGAAAAGAAAGGAGAGAGATAAGAAAAGAAAGAAATGTGTATAACCTTTTGGACATGATTCTTTAATCGTGAGAAAGGTTCATTTGATTTGAATTTGCCGTTGTAGTTCTCTACCACCTTTTTCCACACATTTGTCTTGAGGCCACCGTCATTACCTTTATCAAGATCCAATTGATGGTTGATTTCATCAATGAGATAGAAGGTATTCTTGAGAGTTTATGCGCCACCAACTGGCACTTTTTCTTCACTCTCCTTCTTATCTTTGATTTCAATTGGCTTGTCTGATTTTGTCTTTGATCTTGAGGTAGAGTTTGATTTGGGTTTGTTTTTTGATGACAATTTTAATTTCAATTTTGAGTTTGGTGGCTGAGGATCCACATTGTCATTATCAATATCCTCAGAACCAGAACAAGGCATGTTGGATTGATGGAAGATGTTGGAGGATGAGTAGTGGGATTGGTCAAGTTTAAGATTGGTGGCGGAAGATGTTGGAAGATGAGTTGTGTTGAACTGAAATCGAGGATGGGTGTGTGTGGAAGAGGGCTTTGGGATCCTGCACAGTAATCGGTGACTTGTCACAGATTGGAGGGCTTCTGTACGGTGGAAGGTACCTTGTCAAAATCAAGAACAAGGTGTTACAGAGCGGTGTTACATGACTGTCGAGAAATCAATAATGTGACTTCTTGGGAGAAGAATGTGATAATAGCAAATTCTAGGGATGTCCCAAGAAATTGCTTTTTATAAGCATTCTGAAATTTTTAGAATGCTTGTATTTAACAAAACAAACACAATTCAAATTTGATTATATTCAAACTGAAAGTTGTCAGATATTGTGACTTTGAAGTTTAAACTAAAAAGGGGTCTTGACAAATGAACAGGTAGGTCTTTTGTTGATGTTCAAAAATAATACTTGTGATGATTAGATTCCTTGGGAGAGTTTTGTAGGTTATGTTGAAGTTCCAGTGTTGAAGTATAAGGTCATAATAGGTTTTACTAGTACAAAGATAAATTACATGGAGTATGGATGCATGATGACTCATTGAGGTGTATATGAGCTTTTTTGGCTTGGTTGCACTCATACATTGAATCTTACTCAGTTGAGTATGCATATCAGTATAAAGGCCCAATCTCATCCAATTTTTGTCCTCAACAGCTGACATGCCTCACACCTCTGAATACTGTTTTTGAAGCGTCAATTCAGGGTACCTATGCAGCTGTATGGGAAGTAAATTATGAGCTCTGTAGAAAGTGAGAAAATGTTGGATTGACTCCTCCAAAACATCAAGGTAGGTGGCAGGTTTTCATCTGGAGGAGGATCAAAACCTTGAAAAATCTGTCCCAGGTTTGACATCCAAAAACACCTGGGATTGGAAAATTTAAGGTGAATATGGTGTCAGTGTTATATAGGTGACAGAACATTGAGATTGAGTTGGGTTCTAGAATTTCTCCCAGGGTGGTAGTAAGAAGGGACTGGTTGCATGGTGGGAATAGAATGACCTGATCAGAAGACAGTCACCCACTCAAAATCCTCCTGAACATGATTGCAAGAGCTGGCTACAAAGCCCCTGTGAGCAATTCTGTTGTAAACTGGAGTAAATCCTGTGTAATAATATTACAAGAAAATGCAGCAGGATAGAACAACATGCCATAGTCAGCCGGCAGGCCCTACAACAAGCTTTACGCCAGACTCTATGACCCTTGGGCAGCTGTCACACCTCCTTGACTTGAATCAAAGCACAGCTCAAATATTGCAAGAGGGGGGTGATATATTGATATCATGGCATAGGTAGTCCAGACCTGTTTAGACACATGCAGCTTAATCCAATGTGACAGCATCATGGTGGCTTGGCACCAGTAATCCCTAGTTTACCACAAATTCAAAAGGCAGAATCTACCTTTTGGAAAACCTAAAGGCCCACTTGGCTGGAAAAGCCAAAAAGTGTTACACAAAAATTCTTTTTTGTTACCAAATGGCCTACCAAAAAGGTCAATGACAGATTGTAATGAGGGGCAAAAGTGGCTTTTGATCTGAAAAACAGCTTTGAGGCTGTTTTTCAACATGAAACAGTTTTTGATTTTGATCAAACAAACTTACCAAACGCTTGTGATCTTGATCAAAACCCAAAACTGTTTTGACCCAAAAACAGTTTTTGGCGTTGGTGGAGCTTTTGACCAAAAGGTGTTCTTGGGCTCCACCCAAACAGGCCCTAATTTTTGTGTTTTTGAATACTTGACCACAACCAGAAAAAGTTATATTTTCAGGTGCCTGCTGCCAATCACCTAATTTCACCTTGATGAATATATTCTCAGGCTATGGAGCAAAAGCAATGACTGATGAGACCTTTTCACAGGGTTGAAAAAGCTTCACAGAAAGAGGTTATTGGACACCAACACGATGCATGAGTAAGGGATGCTGAGGGTAAAAGTGGGTGGTGGTCCTCAAAGCCACAAAGTTTCGGGCAACCTCTTGGATGTTGTTTCCCCGCCAAAAAAACCAAGATTCCGGATTCAAAAGAAGTCAGACTCCACCTGTTAATTTCGAGTGACTTTTACAAAATCAAATATGTAGTTGGTGGCAAAAGGTTTACGTACCTGCTACACAATACTGTAGTCGAGGTACGTAGACTTTTTCTCACCGACTTTTACAAGACATCAGCATTTAAGCTGCCTTGTGCTGGAACATACTGGAAAGATGTTCCAACTTCAACAAGGAAAAAGGAAGACCATCTGGCACACCAATGTGATCAGTTCATGATACATGTATGTTAGGATTGACAAAATTGTGACTTAAAAAGCCTCAAGCCCCCATTGCCCCTTTGAAATGTTGCAAGAATTTTGTCCTATTGATATGCTCACCCTTGGTCAAGTCTTGGCTCTTGAAATAAAAACTTCACTTTTCTAGCTCTTGAACTGATATATTGATCACGTAGCTGTCGGGTCAGTTGATAGAAAATTTTGAAGGAATTTGAAGGAAAAAATATTGTATTGAGTGTGATTGATCAGATACACCCTCCGTCCATCTTTGATCCCACTCAGAAGTTTTATTACACTAGGTTCCTATAAGGAGCAGTATATCCATGATAAAACTTCACCGTCAGCATGCTAGGAATATCCTGGTGCCTTGGAGGAAGCTTGTCAAGAAGTGCGACTCCGAAACTTACGAAAAGTAGGGAATTGCATCATCATCAGGGAATCCAAGCTAACTTTTGTTCGCACCACAGACATTTGGCCTATCTTTCAATGCCCGATCCTTCAGGTATGTCGTGGCAAGCTTTCTGGACTTAGCGCTCCTGTTGTAGTTAGGGTCAGTCAGGGGCTGATGTCGATTTTTCTTTGATTTTTTGTCATTTCTTAGAACTGTCTAAAGTCTTTGTGATGAAGGGATGTATGTAATTCGAAATCAAGAATTCAGGTTTGAGGTTCGAGTTCTTGTACATAAGTAAGTATTTGCAATATCAAATGACGTAACTCGTGAGGAAATGTGATAAGTGGATGAGATTTGTACAGAAACTGTGGAAGTGATTTCAAACAGCTTGCCTTTTGTAGCTGTCAAATTCGATGTCCGGTACCTTTTTGCCGGTCCATCTCTCTATCCCTGGGTTCATTTGTTTTATATTTATACAACTTCCGCTCACCTAATCAACTGCTTTCCCTTCATCCTCCCTACCGCTTCACTTCCACAACGTACATATATATTCACTCTATCAATTCAATCAAGATACCATCATCATCCTTACACTTCCCTCAGCTAAGCCGCGGTGTTGTGATCTTTGGTAGGTTCATCCTCCTTCATTTTCGACCCTTTACCTTACAATGTTCAGAATTCGCCTTTTTGGCCTCATAATCTTAACGCTAATCACCAGTGCCCTTTTTCTCGAACCTGCAATCTTCGAAGACGAACCGTCATAACTTGGAATCGTCATGTTCACCAGCGTGCTTATCTCGCAGCTCTATGCTGTTTCTTGCGATCCGGGTGGCGCCGCAGCCTCGTTGAGGAGAGAGCTAGCTCATCGCCGACGAAATCAACAACGACATTCAACCTCGTCGGACGACTCGGCTCAGACCAAGTCTCTCACCATATCAGCCAGTACTGACACTCTCAACGGTTATCAGACGAATAACAATAGCATAGTTGCTACCGAAGACCCGCACCCAGATTTCGATCCCGTCTGTCATTCTGAAAACATTTCCGCAACTGAAGAACAGGAAGTGGTGATCACTAGAGATCTAGATTATTTTGATGAACTGGATGATTACGACATAGATGAGTATGAAGATGAAGAGGCTGACGAGACGACTATGGGCTTGAGACTCTTGCTCAAATTGGCTGAGCGTCTCGCGAAAGCTGAGAACGACTCCGTACGGACACCCATTCCATCAGGTGTATTAGTAAAACACAAATTACTTGCACGACACGTGGACAAGCCCGAGGCGATATCGCCCATCACATCACCAGCTCAGGATTCACCTACACTTAATCACCGATGTAGTGCCTGTGGTTTAATCCTCTCTGCTTTTGGCGATCCTAGTTCGTCAGATGTTTCCACACCGGCGAACGAACGGCCCAGCTTTTCTCGAATGTCATCTCAGTCATATAGTACTTATCAATCTGACGCTGGTTACACACATATCAAGGGTAATTCACTTGGCAATACAGATAGCTGTCTATCAAGACAGAGTTCCCTTTCTGACAACGGCGAAAGCTCAGATGGTTATCCCATGTCTCGATCAGCTTCTTTAGCTACTACCGCAGATGAAAGCGAACAAATCCGACGTTTAAAGGCTTCAATCAAGGCAATTGCAAAAGTTTGCAGAGTACGTATTGATCAGTCATGCGACTTCAAATCTCTTATCTAACATCGTGCACATCTTAGGCATTGAGGAATGGCGATCTAAACCAAATGATAACCGAAGACGTCGCTACACCAGACTTAGAAAACTTGAAAACTGATGTCAACAGTTTGGTGCGACGACTTCGCCGATTCACCACTCAAGTTTTCATGGTGTGCAGTGACGTAGGACAAAAGGGTCTGTTGGGCAAACAAGCCGACTTAGAAGAATCAGCGGGTATATGGAGAAAAATGCTTGTAGATGTCAACAGGTGTGCTCCTGAGACCGTTAATCTCAATAGTCAGGACTTGAGACTGATCTATACAAATTTTCAGCCTTGCTAGCAATTTGAGTGCGCAGGTCCGGGATATCTCCGAGGTCACTACTGTAGGTTTACTTTCTTCCATTCAATCTTCCGAAGATGAAATTAATCAAACCTTTGTCCTAGGCCGTCGCGAAAGGGGACTTCTCCAGAAAGATTGAAGTGAAAGCCGAAGGCGAAATTCTGTTGGCCAAGGTTTGTCTTATAACAAAGCTTCTGTTCTGATTCCTCACCATACGTAGGCTAATGTTATTTGCATCCAGGAAACGGTGAATAAGTGAGCAGTTTACTAGGCTTGAGACTGACTCGAATGTGCCAGCGTTGATTGAAATTCGCCCGCACACAGAATGGTGGATCAACTCAATTCCTTTGCGACCGAAGTCGCCCGAATTGCTCAAATGGTATGTGTAATCATTACATTAACTCTTCCACAACGCTATTGACATTGTATTTGATGTCATCAGGTAGGCACAGATGGTATCCTCGATCAACAAATCACAGTAGATGGTGTAGAGGGTGTTTGGAAAGTGAGTCTCGCAGTGTTTGATATTGAGGGACCACTAATTTATAATCCCGGCAACATTTGACATAACCTCAGGATTTAACTGACAGCGTCAACTCAATGGCTAGGTGCGACACTTGTGCTTGAAATTTTCATGACTCATGACTTGTTTTGACTGATCTACTTTTTTGATAGCAACCTAACCCTGCAAGTTCGAAGTGTAAGCATACATAGCCCTCTAATCTCTTCTACCTGAAGTTCGAATGAAAGTGTATCGTTTGTATGTCATGTAGATTTCCGCGGTCACGTCGGCTATCGCTCGCGGAGATCTGAGTCAACAGATAGAAGTTGAGGCCAAAGGGGAGATGGTATGAATCAACATATATGTTATATGATTCGGTCCAAATACTGACATTGCACATTTGCGTCATCAAGGCTGATCTTAAAAAGACTGCAAGTTTCTTCGGCATCCTCATGTGTCCAACTATGCCAGATGCAAGCAAGCTAATTGTTATGTATCCAGGTTAACTCAATGGTTGATACGCTGAAAGTCATCCTGGAGCAAGTCGGCCGTGTTGCTCGTGAAGTCGGAGTCGAAGGTCAGCAATAAGATGGCTATATCACTATTCCTCGCAAATTTCTTACACATGTTCAATAGGTGTCCTTGGTGGCCAAGCCAACATTCCTAATGTCGAAGGTAAGCTTTCACGACATTCTACCCGGCACTCTGTTCTCCCTTGCTCATCACCGTTGCTTCGCTTCCAGGGGCTTGGTACGACCTTTCACATAGTGTCAATCGTGAGTCATGATCCGTACGCGATACTGTGCTTGGCCGTAAACTAACCAAGTTCAACCGCTTTACCGTAGAAATGGCGAACAATCTTACTTCACAGTCCGTACTACCTTTCTCAATTCGATAATGCGATTTCTGGCTAACTCCTGTTTATTGTTCTATCCCTGTATCAGGGTATGCATGTCATCAAGATGAAGAGTCGTCATTTGGACTCCCACTTACGCAGTGGGGTTTCAATCTGTTAATCCTTCATAGGTTCGTCAGATAGCGTCAGTCACAAGAGCTGTTGCGGAAGGCGACCTGTCACAGTATGTATCCTTCAATGTCATAACCATCTGTCCTTGGCTTACCTAATATTTTCATCAGGGAGGTCACTGTCCAGGCACGCGGAGAAGTCGCTGCGTTGGCCAGCACAGTCAACGGAATGGTGAACCACCAATCCCAACTCTAGACCTCACAAGTGTCATACTTATTCTGTGATATGTTCTGATGTGATTAAATATCTAGGTCGCATTTTTGCGCGTATTTGCCGCAGAGGTATGCGTTCTTCGAATTGCCTGACATGTGACAATCTTTCTGACATCGCTATGCTCCTAAGGTCACTCGGGTTGCGTTACTCACTGGTACGGAAGGTGTACTAGGAGGTAAGGCCGAAGTGGCCAACGTTTCGGGTGAATGGAAGGTGTGTATCTCTCGTCGATGATTATCTTCAATCGCCGAAGATCTTACACTGCGAGGCTTTGTTTCAGACTTTGGTGGACCGGGTGAACACGATGGCGAAGTGAGACATATACCATCACAATCCTTGATGCCTTCCGCGACTGACTGCAATTGACATTCTCAGGAACTTGACTGACCAAGTTCGTGAGATCGCTCGTGTAACCACTGCTGTGGCCGACGGAGATTTGACCAGGTACGTCGACTTTGAGATAACTCACTTGAAAAGTATTGGAATCTCACACCTTGTTACTGTCCAGTTATGTGACGGTAGACGCCAGAGGAGAGGTTGGACAGCTACGAGATACCGTCAATGCCATGGTGCGCTTTCTACAGGACTTCAACTCGGAAGTAACCAGAGTAGCTTTAGAAGTAAGTTATTGCTAAGAAGTGTTTACCATACGTGAGTGGGCTCTGACCGATGCATCACTACTCTGATCGGCCGATAGGTAGGAACAGCTGGGAAGCTCGGTGGCTCAGCCAAGGTGGAGAACGCCCGGGGTGAATGGCACAACTTGGTCACTGGGCTCAATCGTATGGTCGATCGGGTCACTGGACAAGTGAGGCCTTACTAACGAATACTTCAACCAAATTTATTGATCTGACTCAAGTTTTGTCGGCTTTAGGTCCGGGCCATCAGCGCGTCGACCGCAAGCTCCTTTTTTCTTACTTTTGTCCCCCACTCTCTTTGCGCACGAGTTCCATCTGATCGATTATCTTTGGTTAAAACTTGTATTCAATAGACTGCCGTAGCCAAAGGGGATCTAAGCCAGCGAGTTGAGATCGATGCCGAAGGTGAAATATTACAATTGTAAGAATTTGAATATGATGATTGCATGGGCCGCTTGAAACATCTCTTGATGATTGATATGATCGTGCTTCCAGGGCGCAAACCATCAATGCAATGTTAGAAAGAGTAAGCTCCAGTTTGTATTTGCGTTCCCAATCTGTTCAGCGTGATCCACTCGCAAATCAATCGTTGTAACCATGTCTGCATTTCTAGCTCAACATGTTTAGCACGGAGGTGGTACGAATCGCCAGAGAAATCGCAGATGGCAACTTGAATGTCAGGGCTGAGGTTGAAGCAGTCGAAGGTATGTTTCATTATTATTGCTTTTTAAAGACCTGTGAACTTATGATGCAATTACTCTTGGATCTAGGCGTGTTTTTGCACATCATCACCGAGGTGAATAGGATGTCTGGAACCCTCAGTTCCCAAGTGGGAACTTTTCAAGCAATTGTATGTATTCTTCCATTCATCTGTGAGGACGGAAGGCCTAGTCCTCAAAGACTTGATCACCTTTCTATTCGGTTACAGACGGATGCTGCTGCAGCAGGAGATTTTAGTAAGATGGCAAATATTGCAGTCAAAGGCGATATCCGCGCTCTTCAGAGTAACATCAATACGATGGTGACGAAACTGCGCACTGCTTTTGAAAGTAACGTCAAAGCAAAGGAGGCTGCCGAAGCTCATTCACTGGCCAAGAGTCAATTCTTAGCAAAGTATGTATAGCCTTTATTAGTATTCTTTCCTCATCTTATCAATCTACACAAAATCACTCATTGGGTCTGTTGCAGCACTTCTCATGAGATTCGAACCCCTTTGAATGCAATAATCGGATTGACTTTCGACACCCTCGGCAGTAACCTGACAAGAGAGCAACGTGAAAATTTGAATTTGGTCCGCGGTCAGGCTGATGCTCTTCTACGTATCATCAATGATATATTAGACATTACTAAAATCGAGGCGTGAGTCATTGTACCTCGAACCCATCCCTCAATATCCATGTGCTGATACATGTGTCGTCACGTCAGTGGGCGAATGGCTCTGGAAAGATGCCCATTTTCGCTCCGTGAAGTGATTTTTGAAGCGTTGACCAGCTTGGCTTTTGGCGCTGCTGCCAAGAACATCGATGTCTTTTTTGAGATTCACCCTGCGGTACCTGATCTTGTACTCGGAGACGGCTCTCGACTAGGACAGGTGATCAAAAACTTGGTGAGTATATCCTGGTGTCGCGTCGTCTGTTGAAGGATGAGTTCTAAGTGGAGGTTTTGGTTTTTTCTTCAGGTCGGGAATAGCCAAAAATTCACGAAATCGGGATCAATAACATTGACTGCGGATCTTATCAAACATGATGAAGAAGGCCGATCTCGCGTCCAATTTCATGTGATAGATACTGGTAAGTTGAGCTGTTCTGATCGTGTTGTACTTACCTAACCTTTTCCGCTGCTGCTCTCTCAGGCATTGGCATCGAGAAAGACAAGCTACAGCGGATCTTCGATTCTTTCATGCAAGCCGATGGATCTGTTACGCGGTGAGTCGATATTTAACTCTTGGACATGAAGCAACGTATTGAATCCTTTACGAATCTGTAGCAAGTACGGTGGCACCGGTCTAGTAAGTCACCGTTTGACGTGTTATCTGGCGTAGTTCGATGACTGACATCGGGCGTTGGTAACAGGGGCTCACAATCTCTCGCAACTTGGTGCAAATGATGGGAGGCCAGCTGAACGTCGAGTCAGAGGTGGACAAAGGCTCTGACTTTGTCTTCGACGTGCTTCTTGGCTCGACTGATGACGAAGTCGAGTTACGAAAGCAAATCGAGAAGATTGATACCGATCAGTGCGTGTTGTTAATCGACGGCCAGCATCCTGAATCGGTGGAACGTTCATGTCTCAAATTCGGTTTGTCGGTCCATCGCGTACCATCAATCGACGAAGTGCCGTCCGGCGATCTATTTGATTGCGCCATCATCTCCAGCATTGAAGAAGCGGATCGCTTGCGATCGAGTCGATTTCTGCCTCTTGTTCTAAGAGCTCCCACCTTGCCCAAGTTGGACATGCGTCGAGCCTTAGACCTCTCTCTCGCTAGTGTTGTTGAGAATGACAAGGGCGAGGCAGAGCTTTGCAATGCGCTCAATATTGCACTAAAGAAAAGTATGCGAAGAGTTGGGAATCAGGATGCGAAAGCGGACTGGAAGATCTTATTAGCAGAAGATAGTATGTCTGGATTCTTGTGACTCTCGCCAGCCAGTTAACTTTATTATATGAATGCTCAATGTCAATCTCTTACAGATAAAATCAATCAGATAGTCGCACGAAGGATTTTGGCGAGTTCCGGCTTAAATTGTCTAGTTGTTGTGGAAAACGGTCAAGAGGCCTGCGATGCCGTGAAATCAACCCAGTTCGATATTGTCTTGATGGACGTGTAAGTCCAATGTCTCGTCAAAATAGGTCACTCAGTTGCTCATATGTATACTTCCAGTTCGATGCCAGTCAAAGACGGTCGAGAAGCCACGCAAGATATCCGGAAATGGGAGCAGACTCATTCTGTTTCACCGGTTCCTATCATCGGCGTGACGGCCCATGCTTTGGTCGGTGATAGAGAAAAATGTATGAAAGCGGGGGTAAGACTTCTACATCCCAATATCACGGCATCCTATCAAACTAATCGCCGAATCACATTCTATCATCAGATGTCAGGGGTGTGTACAAAGCCGTTATTAGCTCCTGAACTGGTGAGTGATTAGGCATTTTCATCGGGTGGTGATCTCATTGAGCTATGTTACTGACTTGCTGTGATGTTTGAAATGTCTTTCCATACAGCTTGCAGCAATGACCAAGGTCAGTGATACCGACTGAATTGGATTAAAGCTAGGGACCTTCTAACATACCTCTCTGTGTTCATTCAATAGGCTATCTCTTTACATCGACAATATGCTCAATTCGGTCAAATCAAATATAATCAGTAAATAATTACAATTCGTATGTATTCTGTTGTCATAACTTGAGGGAATGCTGTGTGAACATATTGTCTATATATCTGAGAAACCTTAGCTTCTCACCGGATAGCTTCTTACTGGATTGTGATCTTCCTGAGCTTTTTTCTTTCTCACGCAAAACTGTTTCTCTATTCTCACAAATCTCTTATGCCTTACGATTATATCAGTCATCTTTCAAATCTAATCTATATTCCCCCGAATCATCTTTTCTCCATATTGCACTTCAGCCATGCTTTCTTACATGACTGATTCTGTAATTCATATGAGGGCATCTATGTGACTGTTGTTTAGCTAAACCCTTTCCCCCCTGGTTTGTTTGTCTGGAATTATTCCCCATTTGATCCGATGTAAAATTAGAATTTCTCGAAGGCTATTGTTTATCCCAGCAGAAGAAAACTCACAAGTTGAAAAAATTTCTTTTAATAACAAACAGTTTATAGTTATGTCTGAAGAGATTTGATTGAATGTCTTGGATTGTTAAAGAGTTTTGCTTGCAGATGATGTATAAATCACTTTTTTACTTTATTGGCTGTATTGAACTACTAAAGTCAGCTTGGAATGAAATACACTTTGAAATTTAGAAACTCGTGGGAAATAATTTCCTCCGCACAAGCCAAAATCTGGGCTATCACATGCTCAAGGCCTTCATGAGCTCCTTGAACTTCTGATTATAATCAACTGAACGTCTCGAAGGAATTTTAGCAATAGACGTAAAGCCAGAATAGGCTACTCCTTGTTGACCAGAATTATCTCCTGAAACGCTCCCATTGACTAGATGGACATTTAATTTGTTACCTCAAACTTCAAAAATTCAAATAATGACAATGTAGTAACCACAGATTTGTCACTTTCACTTTGAAATTCAAGTTTATAAATTCCACATCACATTTGTTTGATATGAGATTTGAAGGCTTTAGAACAAATGCCAGCTGAAATGCCAGCTGAGTTTTTTTGACATGACACAAAACTGATATATTGAATCTAAATTGAAAACATCGGGTGATGTAGTAAATGGAATTTCAAGGTTTTGGAAGTCAAGAACTCTTAGATGAGATGAATGTTTGTTATCTTCAAAGAAAAAGGAACCCAGTGAAGTGGAAACTGGAATAAACTCATCTTAACAAGAGCTGATGAATCTCAAGAAGGTTTTGATTGATTGAATGATTCCTCCTGTGCTTGAATCCTTGCGTTGATCAATCAAATCATAAATATATACGAGAGATGTAAATTCATTCCAAAAACTATAACAACCGATTTTCACACAAACATTATCACAAAACAAACAAAGCAAAAAAATGGGGTGACCAGCTATTAAGAACAAGAATAAGTTCAATAAAATCACACGCAACAAAAAATCACAACATCACACATGGACTGGAAGAGCCCATGTAGAAAATTCTATGAACTACTACTAATCAGTACAAAGACATAGAAAGATGATCCGAAGACAAGAGATGCAAAAAAAGTTCAAAAGAGACTATAAGGTTTGGTTGGTAGAATCTTTTTGTCGACACCTTTTTTGATAAATCACTAAGATCAAACCAAGTACAAAAAAGCCAAAAAAAGAAATCACTATGTATCATATTTTACAATTCATATGTAGGAAGAAAGAATAAGCCATCTCATCAAAGAGATGGTCATCAAACATATAACGAAGAGATTGACGAAGGAAAATTCTGGATGTCACAGTGGGTATTGTTTTATAAAAAGGAGTCGGAAATGGAGCTTGGCCTGGTCCTTATAAATCAAAGGAAGCCAGACTAACAAAGAGAGAAAATTATCAGCGAGGTCAGATTCCTAGTCATTTGGAATTTGAGAATCAAAGCTCACCTCTGCTAATAGCCGAGCAATTTTTTCATCATCTCGTTCTCGAGGTTCGATATCTAAACTCATGTCATACAACTCTTTCTCATCAAGTGGATTATCAAGACTTTCTTCAAGAAACTTAACAATAACAGGTACGGGTGTTAATTGATAAGGCATAGATTGATAAGATTGAATTTGAACGATCAATTCAGCTGCTTTTTGACGTTTGTTAAAATTGATCTGATGCGGCTTTTCTCGAAGATTGTCTGGATTTCCATCTCCAATGAAAGTCCAATCGGTGAGATAGACGCCTTATTGTAGAAAAGCGGTCCTGTTAGCTGGGTTTGGAGCTGGGACTTTAGTCAAATTCACTTACCCACAAAGGGGACACAGGGTGGTGCCATATTCCTAATTGTGTCCCGATAGGTAGCATAGTTCTTCGTTGGGCTCATAACAGCGCCCAGCTGACCAAAGAGAGTCAAGATCTTGTGTGGAATCGTCTCCCATGTTCTACGTAATCGGTAGATCGGAGTCGAATTCAACCCAGCAATGATCTGCATCAAAGTTGAGAAGTTGTTGAGGTTGCGACAACGCTATCGAAAGAAGTGAATCACGGAAAAGACAACGACAATCGCGTGAGCAGGCATATCAATACACATGATAGAATGAGGTCTTACTTCAGCTATTAGGATGAAATGTTTGATAGTGTTTGCACGCTTCTTCTGCTCTGGCTGGCTAAGAATCGTCTCTGCAACCCAACGAGTAAGCTATGCATTATGTCGCCATATATCAGCTGGTGTTATTTGAGTGTAGGGCAATCAGAGCGATGTAAAAATTTAGAAACACTCACCGCATTACTCATGTCAATCATGGCTGTGATATGGGGTGTTCCCTCCTTGGCAAACTCCTTAGGCCATGCTTTACCAAGACACTCGTTTACTTGAATTTGACAGAACAATTTAGATTCTACAAGAGATAACTGTCTGGCTAACTCGAGAGGGTCAATGTCGAGAAATTTGATTTTGCGTGTATTTCGGGGAACGATTGTGGGTGGTGGATTTCCCGATGGGACTGGCAATAGTTTGGATGAGGGTCCCCGCGATTGCTGAAGATTTGGGCACAAGCGGTAATTCAGGATGAAGAAGTATTCTGGTATTGTAAAGTACTGAAACCTAACTCACTCGTCTTTCGCATGTTAGAGTGATCTGCTTAGACAAGCTCGAGTCACCCATATCTCGAGCGGCAAACTCGGTGATCCTTTGCAATATGCCCTCGGCATCCTCGTCGGACAGATGTGATTCTATCCAAGTTCTCATCACATTGACCACACTGATGAAAACCAGTCAGCCTGTGGCTTGACAACAAGTGGACAAGTGATACTTACCGAATTTTGATCACCTTCTGTTTTTGATCAGACCACATCTTCAATTCATCGGTTGTGAGGTCTGGCGGTGGTTGTTGATGATAACGCTCAAACAACAAATCAAGGAAATCATGCGAGGTGGTGAATGTGCGATAGGTCATAAGAAAGACTCGCAAAAAGGGCACATCGGCTGCAAATACATACTCATCACTTTTTAGCATTCAACAGTTATCAAGAATTGAAGGTGTACCAGCTTACGTCCTTCATGAGATGTGAGCTTGATAACGAGACCTCTCAGGGTACCACCGCGAACTTGATTATCAACGTTAAAGGAGATATCCTCCACGCCATAGTCTGGCATCAAGAATGCTGGCTTAACAGATGGTGGTTGCGCTCCGATGATTTGTGAAGCAGCGTCTTCTCCAAAAAACTTGGCCAGTTTCCTCGACCTTGTGGGGGATCGAGATGAGCCTAAAGAAAATAAAAAATACATGATCAGTGTCACTAAACTTCTGAGATCCAATATCACAAACCTGATGTTGGACGATCACCATCATTCGAGAGTGAAGGAAGATCGAGAGGTTGACCTTTGAAGTTCACGAGATAATCTAGACTTTTCTCAGATTTCGCTGAAGAAGAAGTCCGACGGGACCAAACCGACGCCGCTGCTAAAGATGTTCTCTTCGAACTCTCTAGAGATACCCTGTCCGCAGTTTCCACACTTCCTGCAGATGTAAAGCTTGAAGGATGTAACTTTTGTCCGGAGGCACTCGATGTAAGCTCGGTTGAAGTATCTTGCGTTGAATAATCGAATGAAGTTTCGTCTTCGGCTTGCTCCTCGTCAATACCTCTTGATAGTCGTTGTATTTTGGGCGAAGAGGGGCAGGATGTGTTACTGTTAGCGAGACCCACGCCATACAAACTGTTACGACGTCGAGGTCCCTTCTGACTCTCAATGAGTCCAACTTTGCTCACAGAGCTGTGTTGAAGATTTATACGTTTAGGAATAGCGCGCGTGGTGAGGAATTGTCTGACAGCTTGATTATGTCCAAAGTCTGAAGTGAGCTTCGATTGCGCATCGGCTTCTGCAGCAAGTGATTGAGAAGCTGTACTCAAAGTTTCAAGCCCAATAACCAGGCGACCTAATACCGTGGAAAGAGATGGCATAGGAAGTTCATTGGGGAGTGGTGTGTAAATTGCAAAGAGTGGCGAAGCGGAAGGCGGCTGAGCATGAGACCTCGCAGGTACATATCCACAGCTATCCGAAGAGGTGACAAGGGCATGAGAAGCTTGGGCAAGCTCAGCGACCAAGTCATAGAGACCCTGCTTAGCTTTTTGGAATTCGTCAACCAGTTGTCGACTTGAGTGCAAGCGTTTCAGAGTCTCTGTCGTATATTCGACTGGCGGGACACCGGGAGGCGCATGATTCATTGACGCACGCTGCGAATCGAGCCATAAAAATTGATCCAAATCTACATTCAAGCTGGATGCTACATTGATCATCTCGACCTTTGCCATCAAAGCTCCAGTCGAGTCCATCAACTCTGAGACATGCGAAAGGAAGGTGTCTAACCAATCCTGGGAGCCATGAGATGCGGCCTTCGTAGTGAGCAGCGTAGTTAAAGCTGAACCTTGGTTTGCGTCTGTTTCACTTTCACGCGACCCAAGATCAATGATTGCATTGGACATATCAGTGGCTTCGAGTATCAATGGGGCGATCTGTTGGGTGAACCAATCTGAAGTCAAGCGTATATTGGGCGGGCTTGTAAATGTGTTAGAGGATCCGGATATTCTGTCAGAGGGTGATGGTAACGATGATTGCGAGGAAGATTGTGTCATGAAACTATTGGATGTGTCAAAGCCCGACGCTTTCCAATTACCACCCTTGGTGCCACCAGGCAGGAAGACAGAATCGAGGGGCATGCTCATATGTCCAGAAGCATGGCGAGGAGAGTGATAGGAAGGCGAGGAAGTCCTGACGGACTGCGTAGAATCACTATTCTTGCTTTCTGCCAGAAGCAATTCCAAGTGATTGAAAAACAAATCGACATTGGCAGATATATCAGTTATGCCCATCTTGCATTCGGACCTCAACTTCTGTTCCAAACTGAATCGCATTTGTAATGTGAAGTTTTGATTGGTTTGAGCTTGCGTGATATCACCTGGGCTGGTGAATTGACTTGTAAGCTGATCAGGGTCTTCAGAAGCTGACGGCGCGCTTGGAGGTGTAGATAGCAGTCCCCAGAGGGCACGGGTGGATAGTGTAAGCTTGGATAGAGTAGAAGCTATTTTACGAGTTAGTGGCTTCAGCTCTGGGTAGATTGTCTGATGAAGCGTAGAAGAGATAGAAGTGGAGGGTGAAGGGGGTACGATAGATGAGTTGGAGTCTAGCTGGCTGAGGTAAGATGACGTTGAAGGTGCAATAGACGGAGCCACCGGACTAGGCAAGACTGTGTGGCCGATGGAGGGGAATGAATTGCGCGAAGCAGAAAAGACTGCAGTGTCTAATTGAGAGCTGGCTTGTAGCATTGCGCGAACCTTAGAGCCAAGGTTCAATGATCCAGCCGAAAGACGATCTCGAAGCGCGATAGTTCCAAGCTCCGACAAAGGGTACTGATTCGAGTCGGAAGCCATTAGTTTTGCAAGGTACTCATTAGGATAAGGAGCGGTGATATCAGCGATAGTATCAATAGCCGATTGGACTTCCGCTCTGAGGTGTTTGAGACGTGGTGTTGAAGGAAGAGCCAAGGATGATCGAAGTTTGGATTTGATCTGATCAGAGATTGAAAATACATCGGACGCCGAGCGATCTAAGTCCGATGAGGAAAAAGACTTTGATAGATCGACCGAGCGCCCAGCCGAATGCTTAGCAGAGTGGGTTCGAGCTCTTTCATTTGTTGGGTCAAGTTTATGAGAGCGATCAGAGATCGAATCAGTTTGATCTTCGTGTACAGATCGGGGGAGTGAGGTAGGACGATGCGAATTGGAACTCTCATAGGAGTTCCGGTGACTCAGAGAGCCTGAGGCCACGTTGTTTGTGATTCGATTGGTCGAAAGGGAGTTGCCATCAGTGAGGGTTGAGGTGCTCAGGCGGTTTTTACTGCTGATACTGGCATTGGGATGACCGACGGAGCGAGCGCGGTCCCTCATATCGGTAGATTGAAGAGGGAATTTCTCGGTGATGGATGGCAATAAGCCATGGCGTGAAAGTTGTTCAAGTCCAAAGCCGTGGTCTTCGAGAAAGGCGAGTGAATCGCGACGAAGGAATTGAGAACGGCCGATAGAACCCATGTGTGTTGATGACGGACGCGAGTCATCATAATCAGGATCGTCATCCGCTGACGGCATTTCCGAAGCCATTTCTCCTGTGAGTGAATTGTAATAGTGTATCTGACCATCGTTTGTAACTCTTGGAAGCCAATCAACCCAGGTAGTCATCTGTTGCTGCTGCTGTGATTGAGGTAAAGATTCTAAGCTTTGACTCATTTTGTCGAGCGATTCACTCTTAGTGTGATTGATGACATTCTGTGAGTTTGAGGTGCCTTGATTGGGTTGGGTCTCATTTATCTGACCATGACCATCCCAAATACTACTGGCGACACTCAATCGAGACGAATGTGATATTGAAGGATTTCGGCTTAAGGTGTTGCTGGATAAGTCATCTTCGGGTTCGATCTGATTGAGAGCAGTGTCAAGCTGCGCCCTAGCTGTTTCTGCTTCTTTATCACTTATGCGCCGGACGTAATTACTCGGGAACCAGCCGCGTTCTCTTTGCCGCCAAACAACACCATCCCACCATCCTAGAGAGGCAAATTTGAGTGTATCCGAAGAAAGATATTTAGGCTCATCAAGGCTATGTTTAAGATCGAAGTGCTTGAAGGAGGAAGAGCTGCTCACCAGAGCTCAGCTGTGTTAAGACTTCTATGATATCACCCTTTTGGAATGAGAGGGATGCAGTGTCGCTACCATTGAAAGCGTATAATGCTTCAACAAAAAACTAAAGCAAGAGGGTAGCATTCATATCTATGTTAAGAAAGGCATCAAATGAAGAAACAGTGAACAAAGCACGTACAGATGATTCATCATCTTGACTAGTCGGGGATAGATTCTCAGGTTGAGCGGCTGTTCGATCAGAGTTAGAAGGAGAAGAAAACTCCATCGGAAGTTGAGAGGAGGTTCCAAGTGAGAATGATATATATGAGAAGACGGGCGAGAGGGTTAATGGAAAAGTGCGTGGTTGAAAGATGTGCGTGATAATGATATGTAAAGTCAGTTATAACTCAACTCAGATGGTAAACAGCAATTCAGGTTCAAGGGTCACATCATGACATACTACACATACTTATCTTTGTACACACACATGTATGTATATACGATGTACAATTTATCAGAGTGTACAGATACCAAGAATTGAGATTGTCAAATTCAATTCGATTCATCATCATCTAGAATTGTGTATGAAATATGTGTAGTTAGATCCCGTTATAAAGAAGGGATATAGTGTACACAAACTATAAGCCTCCATCAAAATGGCGGAAAATATAAAAGAAATAGATCCTTCAAGCCAGATCTAAAAGTTGATCTGAAACGTGAACCTCATCCACAACGCCTTATCAAAGAAATGGCTCATAAATTAAATAACAGATTTTCAAAGTGTAAAGCTGAAATCCGATGCTGATGGCTACATACGCTGATTGATTGCGGTAGTTTGCTCCGTCGCAAAGGGCTTCTAGCAAATTGTGGGGATCCATACTTATGCTTGGTCGTGTTGTGCCCGACGCCTACTTGTAGCTAGACTGCGAATTGGAAGAGGATGAGACTATAGCATTTTCCTAAAGGGCGTTTTAGACAAGGAGATGGACGCTGAGCCACCTTTTGGTATAGCAAATTTTCGAACCCACAAGCCATAAGAGAAAAAGTCCTAAAAGAGGGTCACCAACGGGTTTGACAAACCAAATAAAGCAAGAGTCATCAAAAAGCCTTAAACGGGGACATCCCGAAGAACACCGACACAATCAAACAACGCAAGAGAAAGAAAATAAGATAGAAAGAGCTCTGCTTGTAAACAGATAGTTTCTTCGGGTCATCGTTGGTTGTATTTAAAAAAAACCTCCAGGGTGACCAGTTTTCAGACATCGACCATTATGACTTGCACCTCTGCCCGGCTAAATAAGTGGAAGTCACAGTAGCGGTGATATGATTAGACAAAGAGCCGCATGAAGATTTTATTGTGACAGAAAAAGGGAAAATAGTAATGACATTTACTTTTCTCGCTATTCATGTTAAGAATGTTTCGAGCGATGATATAATTTTTGACTAATCTTCAACCAGGTCAAAGATCATTGCAGAACGAGTTTTATGACATCTGAACCCCGAGTAAATACTTTTTGATTCTCTATCAATACTATCAACAAATTCCTTCACCATAGGATACGTAATCGATCATTTTTCATTTTGCTTTTATAGATACTAGAGAACATGCGGGCATGCCCGCAACATTTTAACTCCCACTACTACTTACCGTCTGAATGCCTCCTTATTATCAGATAAAATTTCATTCAAGGATTTACACTGCAAGAAGAATGTATTTTTTCATGGTGAAATAGGATTGAAACTAGAAATCAAAATGGTGTGCTTCATATTGCAATTAGTTCAAAAAATCTGAAAAAATCAGGTAAGTCAGATTGTGCCATTTTCTTCCTAGTTCTAAAGTATTTCAATGTCATTTTGCCTTCAAGGGTCTCTTTATCTCCAAGTAAGTACAATAAGAAACCAAAGAAATGCCCTTGTTTTTGAGTAATTCATGGATGGCTAGCTACTAAGTCGCCAGCTAATTGTTCCTGCCTTCGCAAAAGGCAAGTTAGAAGTTGTGAGTGCGCGATGTTATGAGAAAACAATAATTTACCTTCCATTTACCATCCGACCTGATAATATCACGCATCCTTTATCTTTGTAAGTCATGTAGCCAAGAAGGTTATGATTAGGCTAGCCTCCAAGATTTTAATTTACAGAGAACAGTATAGGCCTCTTCACCAAGTTAGTAATTCAACCATCATGACGGGATGTAGTCTTAACCTGAATTGTGCTAACTTGCGAAGGAAAATTCTTACATATCTGACGGCGCGCCACGCGTTGGACTACCCTTAGCTGATGATATTTCAATCCCGCTCAAAGTTTTGAGAGCCACAATGAGAGGATGAATTGCAGGAGGATTTGATATCAGCTTGAGAAAGGGAAGTCACTCCAGTATATTTCATGTTCGATCTGCAAATGTACAAACAAGGTGGGTCTCATTTGCGACCGGACGATAGAGGTTTTGTAGCTTGCTAGCGCAAAACACGTTGATGTGCTCATCGGCCACTTCTTTACACAGTCTTGAGGAATAATTGAATAGGGGCCACTGATCCGTTGACACTGACAGTCAAGCGCCGTCAAGTGGTCATGACCTAAGAACCGCTGAGGATGAAATTGTGAAAGGGACAATGACCTCGGTGTGTCTTTCGATGGGCAATCAACTACGATAATTGAGTTGCCCCAGATGAAGATGGTCCCTTTCATCAAGTGGTGAGCGGAACCACAGACTCTGGTTGTCTTCTTACTTTGTTGTCTGACTCGGACCATCATCACCAATGAACAAATGACATACTACACGCGATTGAGAGGCTGTGAAAAGATCTGATTCTCCAATCTCCCTTTTGGTGGGCTTCATAAACGTCTTGCTGTTTACCACATGGAGTACCCACCTGCATGTCCATCATTCATCCATCAACTTATGGAATCTATCAGCAACCTTGGCGTACTCCCTACTGTTTAAAGCGGATCGAAATAGATTATAGCTCCTCCATAGTCTCCCGATCAGTTAATATGCATTCTGTAAAAATCTTGGCTTTCCACTTAGAATGCAATTAAGGAGCGACCTCATGCTCTAATGACGACGGACACTGAACATACAGAAGGGAATTGTGATACGGCACTATTCAATTCGCTGTTTGATGGTGACGACAGCGTGGTTGAATTTGGTGCTCTCGATTTACTGGCCTAACGTGAAGTTTTCCTTCTTTCGAATAGGAAGAGGAAACAAACTTAAACGGATTTGAAAGCTTCTTGGGGTCTCCCTTCGAAGACGATTTGATACATAGAAAGCGCTATCGTATCTTGGAATCTCAAGTATACAAAACATAAAGTCGTTCATCAAATGAAAAGATTGATTGCACACCATGCCATTGATGAAGTGTTCAGTGAATTTGCAGAGGAATATATGTCTTGGATGTGACTTGAATTCTTATGAGATAAAGATCCGACGTGGTTGAATGCAATCAGGAGAAAGTTGAGCAACGAACCTTGAGACAACAACGTTTTCATCACGTACATAGGGTACGGATTGTATGACTTGAGCGTGATTCTCTCTTTGATGGTAAAGTTAACTTCTCACGCGGCCACTTTGGCGCCCTCTTACTTTGATGATGACAATTTAGCATGAATGAATTCAAGATTTTGGATGATGAGCAGCCCATAGTCTGGTGACGTCACCTTTTTTGAATCACAAGAGCCCTTTGATGGAATCCACATGTTTCGTATCCATAAAATTGACAAATTTTGAAACACCTGGCAAACTTTGTTGATGTCAGAGTACATATAGAAGTTACCACTCGGCAAATCCCATTGGATATGATTTTGCAGAACCAGATGCATAATTGGCAAGCATCCGGACATGGGCAGGTATGAACCGTAAACTGATACATTCATAGGAGTTGGAGTGATGGAGGCACTGTATGTTACACTTTCCAAGTGAAGTAGGATGTGGGTTGAGGGAATAGCTCAATGAACAGAGACAGGAACTTGTCAGATGTGTAGAGCGAGAGATGGACTCTGGACGCTGAGTATCTGTGAGGGTTCAAAAACAGTGTCCTATAACAGCCTGATGGAAGGTTCACTCGTCCAATTGTTATCTCCTAAGAGCACTTGGGTGCGACATGGAGCGAGTCAGAGGTTAAACCTTCAGTCGAATTTCGCTCATCAATTACTGCATGATGATTGAAGAGAAAAGCAATAGTTTGAACAGCCCTGGTTTGATTTCTCCAATTGACAATATTGATTGCACACCACCATATAAGAAAACATATCAAGACATATCAAAGCACTATGCAAATAAAGCAAGAGATGGCCATTTCAATCATCTTCCTCTTCATCATCTTGTTCTTGTAAAAATTTGACCAATGGTTCGCTTGATTTAAGAAAATGTTGTCTGGCCTGAGGTTTGCTACCTTTGCTATGCCAATATAACACGGCTTGGTCACTTACAACATCGTGGGCATATAACTCCTTCAAAATGCGAGCAAATGCTCCCATCACCTTCGTGTTCCTGTCACCCCAAAACAAACCAAGGTTCTATCAATAGATGTCAATCAGTATAACAGAGTAAAGTACGCACTCGTATGCCCAGACTTGAATGGTGTTAATTAGAGAGATTTGCGTCCGCCCATTTTCACAAAAGCAAGCTAACACAGGGGCGACAGCCTAGTGGGATAGGTACTTTAGTTAGCCGTTCAAGAGATATAAGATATAGTTTCTCGCTCACAGTCACTGCTTTGACCACCATGTCTACAATTTGGTCGGGACGACTACCCATGTCAAGACTATGCATTAACCCAGCCCATACTAAAGCAATGAATTCGACGTCAGGAATAACGCCGGTGAGAGCTTGCTCTCGGAGAAATGCGATGATCTGAAGAAAGAGTAAATAGCGTTTAGTAGAGCCAAGACCAGCAAAGTAGACATAGTCAAATGTAATTCACCTCGGCACGCGGCTCTTCGGATGCCACCATCTCTTTCAGGTGCGCTAAAGTCTCATCCCGAATCTGGCCACTCTTTTGCTTTTGGGCGAAGGTGATGATAGCATCCAATTTTTCGGTTTTGAAGTGTGCTTCTAGATCGGTACGTTCGCGTGCATGAGGTGGGAAAAATCCATATATATCCGTGACACCACCACGTCGAAGGGACCCAGATAAATGATCTGAATTTTCCACTTGGAGGTATGCTCTGAATACCTTGGTGACGAAATTTAAAGAGATTCCTAAAAAGGCAGATGGTACTCCAAGGTTCAATTGGCTTTGATAAGATGAAAATGAGAGTCTATGAATCGGAGCTTACCATCCTTTACCAGATGTTCCTTTTGAAGGGTGAGTAGGACGTTTGAGCTTGCCAGCCCAGTGGACATGAAGAGAGCCAATGCATACGCAAGCCTCTCCATATCAGGTCCTTGAAACTTATTGATGTATTGTAACAACCCAGTAAGGGCGTTTTCCTCAAACAGCTTTTGCAAGTATTTGTACCTGTGATTCAAAAAAGGAAGTCAGCATGTCCTCTCCTGCTTTATCAAAAGGACTCATTAGTCAAGCCGTTGAGTTGTCTTACCGCCTGATCAGTTTGTTAAAAACGTCCACATGTTTTTTCATGTCCGCTTGATCGATGGGATACTTAGTGCTAGTGATTATGCTGAAGGGACTTTTTTCCGCTCCATCATCGACGTAGCTCCCTCCGGGTGCTAAGATGCCACCCACGAGCAAGATCTCGAAGAGCGGTCCTTCATATTTACGATAGTCTAATTGATTTCCAAGTGAATCAAGCTTTGCGGCGACAGCATCAAAGTCATTCGCAGGTAAAGTTGATAAATGCTTGAGAATCTGATCGCGAAATTCTGAAGGGGGTGAATCGGTGTCAGAACTAGCTTAGCGGGAACGGAGTGAATGGGCAAGGTGTGGATTGGTTCGGATCTCACCTTCTGGTTCAAATTTGGCAGCGGCTTTGGCCACACCTTTTCTATTTCAAGGGAGACGACCCGATAAGGTGAGAAGCAAAGCATTCACGGAACAGAATCAGTATGGAATGTGACATTGCAGGAAGTCCTGTAGGGAAAGCCAACCGTTGTTTGTTCCGGACTCCGGCGAGACTAGGCTTAGCAGAAGTGGCTGTAGACATCAACTGACAGATGAACGAAGTGGTTTGATTCTAACACGAGTCGGAATGGGAAGAGCTCAGATCACGAAGTTTGCGCGGATGATGGTGAGAATGGACTGTTGAGAAGGGTCAGACTCATGCACTTCAAGTTCTTTTCAGAAATCGGAGCTTGATTTAAATCCAAGCACCCCGAGGATCGTACGTCTCTCGGGGCTGATGACCTGATGATCGTTGGCTCCTTGAACCTCGGATACTTAAAGTCTAATCACAAGAATACTGATCATACCCAATTGCAACATTAACCATTCAACAGCAGCTTCACTTAATCTGATTCCCATCACTGGACACCCCGATAGCAACTTCATGGCACCCTTATCATCAGTCTTGTCAGAACGTCAGAAGGAAGAATTGTACGCTCATAACGAATTTCCTATCGATGTTTTCACGCTTGAAGACTGATGGCGTTCACTTGTGCCGTAGTCATAAAGCGGTCCTTGATTTTTTATTTTCTTCCGGATTCCACCTGGCTTTCGAAGCGTTGAAATCAGAACTTCCTAGTCAACTTGATTTTCAACCCGATCCCAAGGCCAAATGGGCCGGATTGCTGGAGAAGAAATGGACCAGTGTCATTCGACTACAAAAGAAGGTGAGCAAACGCAAAATGTATAGCAGATCATGAAACAGCTATGGCGAACTGCTGGAGATGATTGGAAAGATTTTCCCTCAATGAACACCCCATCGCATCTCGATTTGCTCCCCGCTAGATAATGGACCTAGAACGCGAAAACACCCTCTTGAAGGAAGAGCTTGCTTCTTCAGGCTCGACTACGGCCTCGCGCCGGGGTCAAGATGACGATTGGATCCCGGGGCGTGGTGGTGGACCGAAACATACTCTGGTGAGATCACCCAGTTTGCTGTGAACAAACTTGCGTTTTGATGCGGTTGTTTGTTTGCGATGATACGTCCAGACTGGCCACCGCGCTCCAATTACTGCAGTCACATTTCATCCTCGGTTTTCAAATGTCGTGTCTGCCAGTGAAGACAGTACTATCAAAGTGTGGGATTACGAGACGGGAGACTTTGAAGTTACGCTCAAAGGACACACCAAAGTCGTATGTGACGTGGATTATGACACTAAGGGAACTTTCCTAGGTGAGTTTACACGCTCCATCACAGAGATCAGCGTATCTTGAGTTGACCCGTCTTCGTACCTCAGTCTCATGTTCCTCAGATTTGACCTTGAAACTATGGGATTGTTCTAACAACTATCGATGTATCAAAACTCTCTATGATCACGATCACTCGGTTTCCAGCTGTCGGTTCATGCCTGGAGATACGCATATTGTAAGCGCCAGTCGGGATCAGACAATCAAGCTATGGGAAGTTGCAACTTCGTCAGTCTGTTCATTTTTGTGGAATATCCGCATGGGCGTCTGAATCACCTCCAGTCATTGATCAGAATATCATTTCCCTATTCAGCTTTTGTGTCAAGACATTGAGGGGGCATTCAGAGTGGGTACGGGGTGTCTGGCCCTGCCCCAGCGGCCGATGGTTAGTCAGCGCATCCAACGATCAAGTGAGCTCCCACATTACGCATCAGTTCTGGTCATGTCTGATACCTTTTTTAAGACTTCCCGTATATGGGAAGTTTCCACAGGCGAAACCAAGCTCGAGTTACGTGGACATGAACATGTTGTCGAGGTCGCAGTTTTTGCGCCAGATCAGGCAAATGCCGCCATCCGAGAACTAGCGGGGATTCCAGTGCGTGATAGTCAAACAAAACCGCAGGTTTAGCTCCTCGCGATACATATTTATGAATGATCATCGATCACCCATAGCTTCCTACCGCCACAGATACAAAAACCAAGTCAAACAGCCCGATATTTGTAGCAACTGGCTCTCGAGACAAAACTATTCGCATTTGGGATGCGACTAGTGGTCAATGTCTCAAAGTTTTGGTGTGTATGATTCTGATTGGTTCAGAAATATGTTTTTGCGGCCAATCATCGGACTCATGGCGGTTGAACCGACCGGATTGACACAGATCGGACACGATAACTGGATCAGAGCAATAGTCTTTCACCCCAACGGAAAGCATCTTCTTTCAGCGTCCGATGACAAAACGATCAGAATCTGGGACTTGAGGACGGGTCGTTGCGTCAAAGTCCTGGAGGCCCACGACCATTTTGTCACATGTATGGCTTGGGGCCGAGCTCCGGCTGGTGGTGGCCCGCCAACCACCAATGAAGATATCTCCCAATCGAAATCTGGCGAAGCTGTAAACCAGCGGCTTGTCACAGTCATGGCTACAGGAAGCGTTGACCAATCCGTCAAGATTTGGACACCATGAGTAACTGACACTGATGAAGGTGTTCGAGAAAATGGTGTGAGAACTACGTTTCCTGATTTTATCTGCATTCAGCTATTTTGCACCTTTTGGAAGCGGGATTCCTATGTAATGTTTAAATAAGATGTGACTTGTTCCCAATCTTTGTGTAAAAGCCTGACTGTACTTGGTCCTGGCTATTTCGTTCATTCTCTAATTAGTTTTTTTTGCCTCATTGTTGATACAAACTGAAGTGGTATGCATGTAATGTGAGCAATTTTTTTGATTCATAAACCTTTGTCATATTCAAACTGGAGAGTTCATCAGCTTTGAGCTTTCACAATCCCTGCAGACATGGAGAAGCCTGGCTCCTGATCTTAGCCTATTTAATGCTAGCCAATGTGTTAGGGGTTGACCTAAGTCAACTAAGTCCCATCTGCTTCTTGAACAAGCCTTAGTGGGTAGAGGAGCTTATATCAAACTCAACTAAGTCACTTGTGAGCTGTACTTGAGCTTACAAACTTTTTTTACAATCTGAAATTACATTGCCATCAATGATAAAACATCTTGATCCCCTCTACAATCACCAACTCTTGATATCTTCATATCTTGAGTGTTCCTGTAGATAAATGAAAACATCTTTTGTATAAAATTTGAGCTTTGGTGTCAGATTGATATAGCAGCTTCAAGATATTGGGAAACCAAGAGTGAGAGATTGTAGTGAAGATCAAGACATGTCAGTTTTATATCTCAAGGTGAGCTACAGTAGTAAAGAAAAAAATTATAAGGACAGCACTTTGTTGAACAAAGCCCCAACAGATCTCATGCCATTTTTTCAACATTAGGTGTAAGTTGCTTGTTTGAGCTGGCCAGTACAGCTCACAAGGGACTTAGTTAAGTTTGGACTTACATCTAATGATGAGTTCTGTAGTGACAAGCACAATCACCTTTTGGCAGCAAAGTCTTATGTGTCTAGTGATTTTTCTGCACCAAACTACAAATGTTCCTGTTCCTTGATTATGTTTTGATTCAGCATCTTACACACCTTTCAATCTACTTCAATTTTATTTTTGGAGGTGCAACGAACATTTTCATTGTACTCAGAAAGATAACAATTGGAATTTCAAAGGTCTCACATTATTAATAGTTTGCGTTTTGTGTATGTGCCTCTACCACACATCTTAAAAACAAAATTTCAAGTCAGGCTCACATGAGTTCCATTTGTCTTCAGACAGGCCCAAATTCTTGCCATGTTTTGAATATGCAGTGGATTGTTCTTGCTCCTCAATGCTTTCTGTTCTTGCACTTTTGTATTTTAGTTTTGGTTCTTCACTCTGTTATTCCCTAATTTTTTCATCCCTTTGTCTTCAGCTGCCTGCATTTGCATAGATTTTCTCTATACTTTTACATTTCACATGTACTGTGTTTTCATAAAAGAAGGTTTTCCAAGATCTGTCCTGATCCCCATATAGAATAACTTTGTAAGGCAAATCCAGAAGTATCAGATTTGGCTACCTCCACTTCCTCACAGTTGTAATACAACGATCCCTGGTGTTCCCTGTTGTACCACAAACATTACCTTATTTGTGCTTGGTAGGAGATGGAGGACTCTTTGAAGGCTCCCTCCCCCCCTGGAATGAAACCCCAAGTACCTGCCCTGTCACTCTTGCTGCACTATGATTGTGATAGGATACAAATATATATTTGGGTGGTGTCCTGCTCAACTTTCAATCAACATGTATACTGATACTCAAAGAAGCATTGATATATCATTCTTGTTACTTCTATACCATCTATTGTTTCCTTGACATCCCTCATTGGAAAAATGGGTCAACAAATTTACAAATCCCTTGATAGCCTTCCCATTGTAAGCATCCCAGATTTCCTAGTTGGTAGTCCCAGATCTAATTCAATACTCCTATAACCAAGTTAGAGTTTTTCAGATAAACACAACCATTTTATCACAGACAGACAATCCATAACAGATGTTGTTACCAAAAGTTCCCAATAGAGCTCAACTCCCGCCTACAATTTTTATTGAAGAATCTGAGTGATTACATAAGTGGACCTGGTGCCTGTCAGAGACATCTGTTTTCATGATATTCCAAATTTTCTCACTGGGGTTAAGGTCTGGACTATTTGCAGGCCAATCTAAATTTTTGATCAAATATTGATTGCTTTGCCACTTTGCTTGTGTGGATTGGGGCTCCATCCTCTTAGCTTTTGATTATGCTGGAACAGCAAGAGAAAAGAACAAGGGAAGGTGAGGTAATTGTTATTGCACATATATGATGATAACTAGAGAAAAAGAGCTAATGACTACCTGGAACGGCAAGAGAAAAGAACAAGGAAAGGTTAGGAAAAGGGCACCTTCTCTGAGCTGTTCTAGTTGGCTTATATAGTGAATGGACAAAGCTAGATATCACATGACGGACACATTGCTAAGCACACAATATGAAACAAAATACAAAATGACAAATAAAGATGAAAAGAGATGTGAAATAAAGGATGAAATGGGATAGTCATACAGGGCTTGACAAGGTCATTGGAAAGTCAAACAGGACTGTATATAGCACAGGACTTAAGATCATACACAACTATCTCAACACATCCCCCATCAACATGAGGTCTGGTGGACAGTTAGGTGAGGTGATGAGATGTCCAATGATCCAGTGATAGACCAAATAAACAAAGGTGACTCCAGCTTGATATTCTGTCATCATTACCATCATTGGCAAACAAAGTTTGGCTGTAAAGGCTGTGTCAACCATGATATGGTTTGCGGAGTAAACCCTCTAACGTATTGACAAGATCCTTTCCTTCTTTCTTATAATCATTGAATACAAATTACTACAACTCTATCACTCAAGTTTCAAGAGTGTAATTAAATTAAATTATATCTTCACCAAGAAAATATACTACATAATACATATCAACTTGAGTAAAACTCATTTCTAAAAGACTGGCCAGGAACTACCAAACCCTGACCAGACAAGACAAGAAAAAAATAACTATTCCCTGAAGAAAGACAGGGAAATGACTGAAACCAGTCTAGGACTAACAAGAAGAATGAAAAGAACCCTGGTAACAATTAGAAAACTATTACCAGCAATCTTATACCAAAATTATTATTCAAACGAACTATCTCTCCAAAAGAAGAGAAAGATAGATTTACACACAACAAAAAAACTAGATAGATATCCTTTAAATTCCAGCGCAAAATCTTTGTATTTCTATTAGATCTCTTACTTTCAAACTCTTCTTGAAATCTGTTGGATTACTCGCTCACTCCACAAGAATACTTACAGTTTTTTCCTCTTTCTTCTTTCATCTATCTACAAAGAGCTTTAAAGATCATTTAACAAGAGTTAATTGAGTGAAGTCTTCTTATTTACTCAAATCTTGATATAGCCTAAAAAGCTTTAACTTACTGCTGAAGCACACCTAAAGCAAGTTTACTTAACACATATCCACTTTAGAAGAATATCACGAAGAATCAAAAACTAGAATTATGTGTACCAAAAGTACTTCCAATTTCACATTTTGTGAGTATAATTCAGCTTATTCATTAATCCCGCAAAGACTTAGGCCGACAGGCGGCCTAGATCATTACTGAAGTCCTTCTTCCCTTGAAACTTGGGGCCAAACATTCTTGGTCATATTTTTCACTTAGGTTTTGCAACACCCAACCTTTCTTTGGCGTTCCTATTTCAAATGAGGATTCATTGGTCCAAATGACTTTCTTCCAATCATTGTAAGTCCAATGCTTGTGTTTTCTAGCAAACTCAAGACACTTTGTACTGTGATTGCTCTTGAGATAAGGCATGTCTATTTCAACTCAAGAGTGAAAGCCAAGTTGCAAAATATCTGATCAGACTCTTGAAATACTGGCTTTTATGGGTGTATTGGTAGCAATACAGGAAGCTGAAGCACATTGGTTTTGTTGGATCACCTGCTTGCAGGCTGATCCCTTCTGGGAACTTTTTTGGTTGTTGGAGAGTTTTTCAGACTGTTGATTTGTAGCCTTTGCCATCACTGTAGATCACTGTGCAGACAGTCAACTTGGGATGGTCAAGTTTCTTGGCAATTTGAATGCCAGGAATCCAACCTTGGTGCATATAAATAATCTATTTCTTCCAAATGGAAGACAGGGTGCAAGTTATAATTTTCAGAGACATTCTGGATGAGATATGAAGAAGGTACTCAAGAAGAAAAGTACCCATGGACTGGGCTGCACTAATACATATGTAGTCAAGGTACATGAACTTTTTGTCACCAACTGTACATATATTGTTTGCATGAAGAAACTTGGACACAGAAGCTCAATGATCTATGCGCTTGAAAGTGATTCTGTCTGATACATCCAGCCTTCATCAACATGTTTGTTCATCGGCTCTCCTAATCTGACTCCAACTCCAAGTAGGTTCTAGTCTTGACAAGTTTCCACTTTTTGCAACTGAAGCCTCCCATCACTGGAAGAAAGGCACTTCTGTAAAGTCACTCAAAGCGTTAAATGCTTTGCTTCATGACTTACTTCCAAAGTCAGGTGAATCAGTCTGCCAATCAATTGCCAGATTCACAAGAGAACGGCTTGGATACACCAAATTGACTAAGGCATTGAGCCTACTCCTGACAAACATGGTTGGCTTTGCCCTTTCTTCAAGATAAAATTATGTCTGATCAGCTGGTTTTAGTGTCTCACCAAACCTCTACCAACATTGGAATGATCAAGTCAAAGTTTTATGAATTCAGAGCTTCATGTCTTGCTGACTTGGAAAAAGCACACCTGTGATTGGAAATCACCAGATAGAGACCCTTGGAGTCACACCATAGCAATCTTTATTCTCAAACATCAGCAATATGCCATAACACCAGGTGCTTTCACCAAGATAGCAGTGTATACCACCAAAAACACTGAGAATATATGTATTGGCATACTCCTTCACTGGAGCAAGGACAAGCCAAAGAGATCCAACAAGGTAACCAATCTCCAGAATAAGAGCTGCAGAAAGAGACACAGCGTAAGAAAGAGATGTTCAGTTTCATGTTTAATCTATTACTTCATGACATTCTACTATTTATTACAGCTCCTTACAGCATCTCCACCAGGACCAGGTCCATGTCAGAGATTGAAGAGCTATGACGCTGGCACAATGAATAAATCATGTCCATGTCTTAGATATATGATGAGATGATCTTTGAGAACACTAGACCACAGATCTGTTGAGAGAGTCAGATCTTGACTTATCCAAGAGCCAACAGCCCCCTGAAGGGAGGGCTGGCTGAATACAGAAGTTCTCAGCTCTTATCACTCTAAACAGTCATAGTCTGTCTTTTGAAGCCTCTTGTTTTCCCACTCTGATCTTTTATCTATTCCAATTCTGAAAGATTGATAGTAGATTATTACTATTATCATATGTTTGGGCTGTCATGTTTTAAGAACCCCTCCCACCCTATGGTTCAAGGGCATCTCAATACTACAATCTCATTTATTGAGTAACTTACACATCCTGGGATGACTTGCCAGCCCAAGACACCCACAGTTGACTAAGCCCCCTAACATGGGAGGAAGTATTATGTATCTTCATCAACACCTAGTGTATTTCAAAGAATTTAACCTTAGGAAGGAAGAGTCCGATCCTCTTCCTTTCCCACACGCTCTGTGGATAATATGATATTGAGAGAAATGGACCTGCTGCAAATGTCATGAATTTGACATTCTGGCATGTTAACCTGAGGCATCAGACCATGTAATGTGATGTTTTTTCTCACACAGCATACATATTTCATTTTTGGGAGGTTACATGTAGTGTTGCAAAGACTCATAATGCATCCTCTGTAATTTGAGGATTTTGCTAAACATTGCCCAAAATATAAACTTTTGGGTGCGCAGCAAAAGAGCACCTACATGTGTTTTCCCACAAAAAGCACCTATATCTGGGTTTCAGGCAACTTTTTGTTGTAAACAGAGCCTACATCTGTATTTTGACATACAGGCGCTCAAAGAAGTGCCAAAATTGTAAAACTCTGATGTAGGCACTTGGAAAAGTGTCTACATTAGCGGTACTCAAAGTAAGTATGTACATGTACATATGCACACATACATAGATCAAACATAGATTTAAAATGACATTTTGCCCACCAAAACATGACATTTTTAATTAGAAAATGACATTTTGGGTTGGAAATCAAAGTTTTGGACATATGTCTTGACATTTTGGATGTGTGCTCTATCTATGTTTTGCTACATATGTACACATACATAGTTACTTTGAGTAGATGTAGGCGCTTGAAATAGCGCCTAAATTTCCAAAATACATGTAAGCACTTTTTTTAGCAGATTATCAGTTGCCAAAACATTATTGAGGATGGGAAATACAATTGCAATCGCAAGAAGAATATCAGAGGGCAAAAACATTTTTTGACTGCAAAATTAATCATTCTTTTTGAGGTCCCACTATGGTTGCCCATGTGTAGTGCATCCTACCTCCCCGCTTGTTTGCACATCAGGTCTCCCCAACTGGGTGCCTGGGAGACCAAGTTTCATGGCATTGATGGGGGCCATGGACTTAATCACCTACAGGTAGCAGTTGACAGCCTATGAAGTCCCACCAACTGAGGCAAATTTACCTACACTTGTTTTAACAACACTTGTCCCAAACTCTTGATGAGCCTGAAGGATCAGCCATGTTGACTGTCTTGGGTGGCAGATATGCCCTTTCATTAAGGGTACTGAGAGAGTTTGAAGTTTGTCCCAAGTGATATCTATGATCAAGTCACACAGGCACAGGGCTTGGGGCGGGGGTGCTCACCACTGTGGTAATCAAGTGCAATTAAAAGCACCACTGATTGTTCTAGAACAACCACCTTTGTCACAGTCCGCCAATCTCCCAACCAGAATCATCACCACCACCATTACCACCACCTTCATCAAGATGTCTCAAGTCATGGGGAGTAATCTCACTTACAAGTGATTTGATTTTCAGCTGATCACATCTGACTTTTAGGGTGGTGTGACAAAATTTGTTCCTTTTGAGTGCCTGATTGATTATCATGTATAGTGTGATGAAGGCACTGCAAAGCAGCCTTCCTGGAAGCTCTTTTCAAATATCCAACCAACCCCAGTCATCCCCACTGAAATAACATTGAAATTATTGATTTCCAGTGTTATCAACAGCCGTGTTCAAACCTAACCCGGTTGTCAACAAAAACCTGGTACACCCAGTTGCCTTTTTGGCAGTAGCTTTGTGTATCAAGTTGACAGTTTTTGAAAGTTCACAGCCAAAAAGTCAACTGGGTTAATTTTGAACACTGCCAACGCTTGTAACTTTGATTGGGCAAACATTAGAGCAATGATCTTGGTGACAGAAATTTTCCTAGCCATCCCCTTGGAATGAAGTGGTGTTGCTCAATTTGAGCAGCAACAGTGTATCTCTCAACTCCAAAGATGAGTTTAATGAGTGGGTCTAGAAAGCTCATCATTCCCCTGGGAAACAAGCGGGAATAAGTATGAAAACAGATAGACCAATTAGCAAGGCTGCCCAAATCAAAGCAGTGAGTTTTAATTGTTTCATCTCATTTTGAATATTAGCTGACATCTGTTATCAATTTGATAAGATCAATACTATAGACCAAGCTCTCCAGACAATACCAGATGCTGATGGGTGAGCGCCAGAACCAGCACTTGGAGATGATGAAGACGCTACCAATGAAGACATTACTATTGGCAACGTCACTGCTTTGGGTAAACCCAACACCAGAATTGATCATATGATCCCTGTCTTTTGTCTTGCAGACAACAAGTATGTCTTGCTCACTAACAGTGATATAAACAAGTGGGCAAAGGCAATTGTAAGCAAAATAAATTTTTGTTCTTCTTTGATTGTGGACAAAGCTGGGTATTGTTTCTTTTTACAGCACAACAAAGAAATTCATGGGGTAAGCCTTACAAGCCCCCTACCCAAGTTCATAGGCACAATCAGGCCTGAAGCTTGTGGTAGAGCACCTCCTAGACACCGCCATGGCTATGTGGACACTCCACCAGTATATGATTACAGAAATCAAAGTGGCTCAAATTATGAGGCTTTCAGTTGTCCTACGGCTGAAATGAATGAATATGTTGCTTTCTTGAAGATTGATAAAAGTAGAATATTGCAATCCCTCACTAGCTCTGATATCACTGATTATCATCAATTCAGTTCAGGAACAATCAAGTATGAACACCTTGAGCATCTGGATCCTTCTTTCAATTTTGGTATAATCAGTAAGCTTATGGATAATGTCAAAAGATTTGATGATTATCTCCATCTCAAGCATTGAATGAATGCTAAGTTTCTTATTCATTTTCTTTTTTTTCAACTTTTCTCAATTTTCTCTCTCTGGTATCAAAATTTTCTTCAAAAGGTATAGTTCCCATTGGATTTTCAACCTAGTCCAGCCACACTCTCATCTTATCTCATTTCCTTCTGTTTTTAACTCAAGACTTTTTTTTATCTTGAAGACAGTTTTTTTGTGTGTACACTTTCCCAATATTCACATTTCATTTTGTGTTTGTTTTCATGTTTTAGATTTCTTTGTTATCTTCAACAGGAAACTTATACAATTTGGAGAGAAACAGAGAGCGGGTAATGTAATGGTAACCTAAACTGTGTGCAATGTACTGTAGTTTTTGGTGCTGCGACACGGTGCTGCTGCCCCAGGGACTACATAGCACTGTTGTGCAACAGGGCAAAATTTGGCCAATACATGCCTGGTCCCATGCAACAAATCCTGCCATTCATCAGTCAAATGCAACATACCCACACCACACTGCAACAACTCAACACCGGCCTGCAACATTGTATCCTTGGATTGCGCCACTTCAATCTCATTCAACAACTTCTCCTCTGCCTACATATCAACACAACAATACAAATCCTCCTATTTGATATCACAATGATCATCTGTAGCTGCTCAACCTGTGTGAGGAAGACATGTACCAACCAACAAGGAATCCAGCACTCCAGTCAATATGTCTCTCAAGCAACTCAGCTCAAGCATCATCTCACCAATATTCAAAAGTTGTCAGACCAATTGTTAACCTCAAGCAGCCATGAACCATCCCGTGAACCATCTACAGAACTAGAATTCAGCAACATTGAAGAATATCAAAAGCATCAGGAAGACGTAGATTATGAGGCACCACAGACTGACAGCTGCAACTCATCCTTGACAGCTGAGCATGGATGGGGCAACTGAATGAATTAAAGTGTATGAGAGCTGAAGTTTTATTCACCTTGATCACCAGTGATCACTTTTTTGGGTATATTCATTGATTGGTTACATTTATTCTGCGGCCACAGTGGCACAAAATGCCAAATGGCCAAGCTCTTTTTTCTTTGAATTATAGAGTTGGCTCAAAATCATCCACTGTTAGAGGATCCGGACAAACACCACTTTTCAAAGGATACTTGTACAACTATCAAGATGTTATCAATCAGTCCTGATCTAGAGAAGGATATTTGCTGCCCCACGTGTTTCAGTCTTTACAAACCGTTGGATGCACCATAGACCTGTACATTCAAGAAATCATGTACAGCTAGATAATGTGGTGAAGCAATATTTAAGCTGAGGACAATGTACCACAGTTTGTGTGACAGAGGAAAAGATCAAAAAGACCCTTTGCTGTTTCTCAACCTTCCATTGCTCAAAATTGGTCATCTCCGCAACATATATGTCACTCAAAAATTATCATCATGGTTAACGGATTTCTGCTCAAGCCATTTCCTGACAACAAAACAATCAAATGGGCTGCGGAGAACAACAGCACAGAGGATCTTGAAATTTACAACCTCCAGAAGTCTGAAGCTTGGAATGACATCACCTGGCCAGAAGATCCTTTGACCAAACCAAAACGGCTGAATCTTGTTTTTTCTCTGTTCCTCAACTGGTTCGATTGTTGTGATCATAAGAAATGAAGTGCACAAAACTCACTGGGAGTCTGAGCTTTCAATTGTATTGACCTTCCACTTGCTCTGGAAAACCTACTTCAGACCTACTTCAGAACACTTGTGTTTCCAGAATCATCTTGGGACCAAACATGCCAGATGTGACAACAATCAATCATGTCCTCAAAGAGCACATTGACAACTTACTGCTCCTTGAACAGGGAATCAGGGTGAAAACCTCTCCTTATCCTCAAGGTTAGTTAGTATGTGTGAAGCTTCTCCCTCTGTTGGGTGATATGGTAGGTATGCACAAGTTGGCGGGATATGCTTCACATTCCGCCACTTTGTATTGTTCATAGTGTTGTGATTCCTGTCCTCCAATAATGAGATTCATACATGAGATACATGTTCTGCCCTCCACTATTGTTCCTGCAACTCAAGATACTCTCAAAGAAAGTGCCTACATGAATTTTCAACATGTAGGTGCTGAAAAAGGGTGCCTACAATCATTTTCCCACGTCATACAGCCTGGAAAATACATCTAGGCCCTTTGTTAGTGCCTACAGTTCAAAATACACATATAGGCACTGAATAAAATCGCCTATGCGTGTAAGCCCTCTTTTTAGAAGTGCCTCAAAGTTTGGATTTTGAATGGTGTTTAGCAAAATGCTATATGTGATACATATATACAGAACTTGTCTAGAACCATAATGATTACACCTCATGGCTCAGTATCAAGAGTCAATTGATCAATAAGACTCAATTATAACTTAAATAGTAAAGCTGAAACTCAACCCAAAGCAAATCAAGCCTAAGCATCAACCACAAGTCAACACCTTGGTCTTAGAATATATAACCCATTTGTCTTCCCAACTTGGAAGAGGAACAAAAATCATATCATTCCACAACACCACATCACAAGTTACTTGATTCTTCACAAAGATTATGGAGTAAAGTGATATAGTTGTATTTTAATTATCATAATTCTTTAGGCCCCTGCTATTTGCAGCCCACCCCGGGCCCATATGGGCGCCGTCATCTAGCGCCCATATTTCAATATGGGCGCTGTATTTAGCGCCCACATAGCCATATGGGCGCTGTATTTAGTGCCCATATAGCATCTACCCATATGGGCGCTAAATTGCGGTGCCTACCTGCACATGGGCGCTAAAGTATAGCGCCCATATGGGGAAATGTATACATGGGTGCTACTTTTCAGCGCCCATGATGTAGGCGCTGAATTATAGCGCCTATATCAGTTTCAGACGTATGGGCGCTACTTCTTCCATCTCCATGATGATCATAGAGATCAGTAATGTAAGGTATAACAAATATCATTAATTGATCCTTGTATTGTTGAATTAAATGTGGATCTTGATAATGATTGAGACAATCAAATTCTTCTTCAGTATTGTATTGAGCTCTGATACATTCTTCATTACGAGTCATTGCTTCATGTATTTCATCATCATTTAATTTTAAATCATTCACATAATCTGAAACTTGAAAATCAACTAAATCATCTGAATCTGAATCTTGGAAATCATTTCTATCATTAACATTTGAATCAATAAAATCATTTTTTCCTCATCTCCATCTTCATCTTCATCTTCATTTTCATCTTCATCATCTTCATCTTTATCTTCATCATCTTCATCATCTTCATCATCTTCTTCTTCTTCCTCTGCTTCTTCATTGTCTTCTTCTTCATCTTCATCTGATTTGATTGTTTTGACATTACACTTTCTTCTATCATGACCTGATTCACCACAATTACCACATTTCATTCTCATTTTCTTTTCTGATTTTGCAACATGTTCAGGCGCTGAATTCTAGCGCCAGAATATAGCGCCCATATGCTCCAAAAGGGATGTAGGCGCCAGAATATAGCGCCTATATTCAAGTGGGCGCTATTTCAAGATTTACAGTGCCCATATGGCTATGTGGGCGCTAAATACAGCGCCCATATTGAAATATGGGCGCTAGATGATGGCGCCCATATGGGCCCGGGGTGGGCTGCAAATAGCAGGGGCCATTTTTTATTACCCAGGATCTTGTAAAGCCTCAAGTAGCATTCTGAGCTGATGGACTCAATCGCTAACATAATAAGGTTGGAATTCACAAAGGGTTCCTCTATAAAAGAGTCTAAAGTACCTCGTGGCACATCTGAATCCGCAGTCTATGTCCTGCAGGCTCCGGAGTTTTGATATCAACCAGAGCTCACATGAAGAGTCTTAGGGGATTACTCAGCCATCCCACTGGCAAAAAATCCCCTCCTCAGAGGTCAACTAAGTGAAGTCTTCACTTGGGTGTACCAGTGAAGACTTTTTTGTAGTTGTTACTGACTTCTGTTTTTGCTGCCCATTTTGGAGACAGAAGCTGAGCAGAACAATTGACCAGATGGAAGGCCGCTCGCAAGGTTGGGTCCTGAAAAAATCAATGGTAAAGCATGTTGAAAGATCCAAATTACCAATACAATGTCCAGCAACTCAACAATGAATGTCAAACCAGAAAAAATGATTTTATTGTATCACTGGGATTGATTTAAACTTCAATAGGCTTGTTGACTTCCTTCCAGATGGGAGAAAGGTTGACTTTGGCTTGGATGTCTTTGCCTTGTCCAGGGAAAGGCTTGTGCTCCTTGTATGCATTGCAATGACCATACAAATTGGAATTGCTGTTGTCACCTCTGGTAACTAGACCAGGACACCACTTACATTTGTACCTTTGTTTGATTCCAGTAGCCTAGATCAATAAGTTAAAAATTTGAGGCATGAGAATAAAAGTCAGACACAATCATAAAACTGACAGAAGATAGTAAACATAAGAGATAGTGAAAAAAAATACAAAGGCCAAGGTAACATACCTTGTCACCTGGAACATAGTCTGGATCTCTGAAGGACAACAAGAGGGCTTTCACCTCATTGATGGTTGTTTTTCTAAAGCCAGTTGGGTTTTCTTGATCATTGGTGACCTGATCAATGTCAATATCTTTGGAATGAAAAAAGTTCTCAATGGATACAATACAGGGATACAGGTCAGTTTTGTAACTAGATAATACATAATTAAGTAAAGTAGTACTTAATTCAACCACAGGTACTTTGGACTTCTTTTTATGAATTGGAGCTGAGTTTCTCTTCTTTCTTGTTGGTGTAGTAGCTTCCTTTTTTTGATAAGTATTTGAATGAGTTGATGTGGGTGTGGGTGCTGGGGAAGAAGATGTCTACCAATCTATGTTGGGGTTTTCTGGGTCTTTGGTGTTGGCATTGTGATCATCATTGGCATCTGATTTGATGTTGATCAAATTTATACGACTGACTCAAAGTTGTCCAAGATTCTCCAGATGTTGATACAAACCTTGCATCTTTTGGGTGTGGACTGGCACAACCGGAACAACAAGGAGAGTTTGCAGCAAGTAAACTAGAGCTTCACGGCATAAGATGAGATTCAAATTCTATGAGTCAGCAAAAAGAAAGAAATTAGATAGATTAGTAAAAATATTGAAGAGTGCTAGGAGAAAAATGATGAAATATAATACATTGGAAGACCCTGTGTTGAGCGAATTGAGGTGTAATTAAGAGATATGAGGGAAAATTGAGGGGTGGTGTTAGTGATGTCTGCGGTGAAAGTGTAAATGGCCGTAGTCAACCATAGTGACTACGGGTTGCGTCACCGTCACCACAACATTATCAACCTGTGATTGTTGTCAGGACTGTAATTGGATTCCTGAGTACAGAATGCAAGGTGAGTCAAAGTGACAACTTCAAATTTCAAAAATTGAAATTTCAGAATCTGCAGGTGCAAAACTGAAAAAACCTGACAAAAGTGTGGATTAAACTCAAATACTGGACTTAAACCACCTGTATTTGGGCAAAAACATATGTTTTTGCCACTTTTGCCATATTTTCCAACCACAAGTCAAAATTTCACTTGTTCCTTGTCACTTTGACACAAATAATACCATAAAATTTCCAAAAAACAAATTTTGCAAACACAATTCACAAAAACAACAACCCAGAACCTCATCCAATCCACAAAACACCATGTGTAAATACAAATACTTCCCACTCAACCGCCAAAACCTTGAAAACATCCACACACTCTCACAGTCTCATCACTTGTACCATATCGCCTGTCACATCAAAAACATCCTACCTCACTGGGCATCCATCATTAACTGTGCAACACCAACTTCTCAGCTTGTCACTTTAACACACTTTTGTCAATCAATTCAACATATCACCCCTTTACTCTTCTCCTTTATCATGCCTGCAAAGATTGATATCTCTGATGAAATCTTACATCCAATCCTTGAGGAAGCTCATCACCACAAGTGGACCGCCCAATCAGTCTCCGACAACATCTGGAGAAGCCATCAAATCAAGATTAGTGTCCGCACCATCCGTCGCCATATTGAAGCATGGGGACTTGAACACCGAGGCAAGTATGATGAAGAGATGGTGAAGCAAGCTGTGTTAGACAAGCACAGTAAAAGTTATAATCAGAAACGAACCGTTATCTCTTTGAAGAATGAAAAAAAGATCAACATTACCCGCTCAACCTTGACCCGCTTTGAGAAGAGACTCCAGCTTAACCAACAACAAGATGATATTGACTTGACCAAAATTACTCATGAGGAACTTGTGCAACTGGTCAATACAATGGAGGATGAATATGGTCATGTGCTAGAAATTAAGAGTGTGAAGAGAAAGCTTATGCAGGACCATAACCTCCACATTCACCGGTGATTAATTTGCTTTAATTCTACCCATCATAACCTCTTGAATCTGTATGCTGACATTCTGTTACCCTGATTTTTTTATTCATCATTTCTCTCTGATTTTTCTACTCTTATTGCATTATCACCTCAGTGATGTCATCTCTGTCATTCTAAAAGTACTCAACCCTGAGATGGTGGCAGTGAGAGTTGCCCATAAGCTCAAGAGACAACAGTATTACGCTGGTGGTCCTAACCATATTTGGGCTTGTGACGGTCACAACAAAATGATCTCATATGGCATTGGTATCTATGGATTTATTGACTGCTGGTCCCAAAAGGTAATGGGTCTTCATGCTCATGTCACCAACAGTGACCCTTGACATGTGGACTTGTGGTATCTTGGAATTGTTAAGAAATACGGTGGTATACCCAAGAAGCTCTCTACTGATTGAGGAACTGAGACCATTGATCTTGCTGGTCATCAAATGTTCATCCACTCCATTCTCCATAACACTCTACCTACTCAATTCACATCTCAACTCAACACACTCAACTCAACACACTCAACTCAACACAACTCAACACAACAAAACTTATCACCATACACACCTCAACTCAACCAAAAATGTCAAACAGCTTTGCACAAGACTTTCCTTCTCCTTCAACTGTGGATATGGAGACACCTCATGGATCTCCGGAGCCTGACCCTACCCACCAAATGGATGTTTCTCCCAGGCCAGCTGCTAATTTTGCAGCTCCTACTTTTGAAGCTTTTGCACATGCCCCTACCTCCTCTGGCCCTTTATCAAATATCCAAGAATCAGGATTGTCTGAAGCGGAATTTGAGGAAATCACCAAAGAGGAATTTGAGTGCAACATATCCGCTACAGCTCATGTCCTCTGTTGCCAAGTCAATGCACCTAATGTTCCCAAGGATGCCAGGAAACTGATGGAAAAGGCAGCCCAGATTTGTGAAAGAAGAATCCATGGTGTGTTCATCTTTTCTGACCCAAGTTTCTCCCTTCATATGCTGAATCAACTGGGTGGTGTGCAGACTTGCGACATGGAATCCATCCCCCTGCAATCGATGGGGTCAAGGTCATTGATCTCACTGGCGAAGGGACTCCTGCTCCCACACAGCCACACCAATCCAGCCACCCTGGTAGTTCTTCTTTGGACTATTCTAGATCTCAATCATCCACAAAGAAACCCGCTTATCTCTCGCTCAAAAGAAATGCAGAAGAGAGAGGAAGAAGAAGAAGAAGAAGAAGACAATCTCTCAGAAGACCAACCTCTTGAAACCAGTGACAATCATGGAACTACTTCAACTGAACATGATGACAGCCTTGTTCCTGAGGATCACCATGACAAACTGGAAACTGCACCTGCCAGCACAAATCCCATTCAACCACCCTCACAGAAATCATCTCGAAGTGTCCTGTTTGAGTTAGAAGATGACCTTCTTCAAGAAAGGAAAAAAGAGGCACTCCTCAACAATCAGCCCATTTGTGCTTCATTTGTCACCTCTCCCTCTGCAATCAATCCTGCCCTCATCACCCAGCCAAACCCAGTCCGCAACACTGGCAACATCTCCAACCCTCCTTTGTCTCCAGCTCATGACAATTCCACTGCTCAGAGTCAAGTTCCGCCTAATATTCAGAGTGATTATCAATCTTCACCTACCTGCTCTGCTGTTTGTAGTACTACTCCTCCACCTATCAATCATCCTGCTTCACTCACTCCTCAAACTGTTCTTCCTCAGAGTAGTGCGGCTCCTGTGTCTCCAAATCCTCCTGCTTTTCCTAGTCAACCTTTAGTTGAGGATACTACTGCTACATCCAACAAATCTGCCTCTACTTTTCCACCGGCTCAGAACCAGCAATCACCTTGAATTGGTAGCTCTCAAAACAACTCAAACAACCAAGAGTCCGCCGCAAAGAATACTGCTGAAGAACAACTTGCAGCCCTGGACCTGGACTCAATGGACATTGACCTACCAGTTCCCTGTCTACTTCCCAAAATTGATCCTTCTCTAGCAACGGGCACTGAATTGAATACCCGGAACCTCTTCAGATCCAAAAGGGATGTCTTTGTTGCAGCCTTCAAGAAGTTTCCAATCCGCATGACTCCTGTTAAATATTCTGAGGGACGTGATCTAGTCCTGAAATTACTTGAATTGAGATTAAACCACATTCCAACAATCATCAATCCAAAGTATATACTTCCAAAGGGATTCAAGTTTCATGACACCACCATGACAGGAAACGCATGGCTCTCTGAACTCAACCAACAAGGTATGCCAATCATATTTCTTCCTCTTCTACTTGATCCATCATATTAATGCCATGATGATACCAACTCGCAGGTGTGGATTTTGCTTCACCCCACAAAGGTGAATTGATGTTTAATTCAGATATCTGGAGCCCTTGGTTATTTGAATCAAAAGAAGATCCGCCAAAGGATGATGAACATTCAATTAGTTTTCAAATATATCAATACTTGAGGCCTATTGCAAAACCTTCAGAATATTACCAATTGAAATCATGTTGTGTCTTTTGTGATGCTATTGTAGTTGCATCTGACGAGGTTACTAGGAAGGAAGAATTTGTTATCAACACAAACTCAACTGAAGACAAGAAGAGCTTTGCTTTAGTTACACATCTCTTCAAAGTTCGCCCCTCCGTTGGTTCCGTTGGACTTAGCTTGCTTGAATGATCCAGTCAAGTCAAGTCAGAGACTCTTGGGCAACTTAACAATTTTGCTCCCAGAGTGCATGACATTCTTTTGGGGGTAGCTATCCTTGATCCATTTGCTAAACTTCCTAAAGCAAAGAACTACAAAGAACATCTAAAAAATTCCAAGGATCTCAAGAAACAAATCAAACTCATCAAAGATGTAAAGTTTGTATGGGGAATGTTGGGGTCTTTTTTAATCAGTGGGGTTAGAGGCCTATTATTTACTTCAGACAACTGAAAGACTGGTCCGGCTGCAACTGTTTTGGCTGTGGTGCAGGCTGCAGCAGACATACAGAAACAGGAAAGATTACTCTTCAAGGAAACTACATGGGTGAGGACTCATGACTACATCATGAGGCTGTTGTCAAAAAACTACAATTATTTCCAAGGTGAAGTCTCTACCCCTCAATCTGCAGCTGATTTTGCTTATGTGAAGAAGGGTCCCTTGGCCATACGCTTGGCTTATGACATTGGGTATTACTGGAGTATGAAGGTGCCAACTTCTCTTGTTATGGGACTTCCTCGTCCTTATCTTGCAGCACTCAAACTGAAGGGAGTAGGCAGTATTGAATCTGTAGGTAATGGGGAAGATGAAATAGACCTTTCTATTGATTGACAATTGAAATCAAAACCAATATATGTTATCTTATTGCTGTTATTATTTCTCACATTTTTTTCCTATTTGAAAAATGTACAAGGGCTTTCTTTATCAATATATGTTATCTTATGATGGTTCTTTTCTTCTCAAATTGTTTTCCTTTATGAAAACATGCAAGGGCTTTCTTTCAAATACACAAGTCTATTGTTCTTGTCCTGAGCAGCAATAGTAGTGTCTTTCACAATTTTCTGCGGAGTAAGTGACCTGTGCTGAGCATGGAGGCCCATTTGAAATGCAACCTCCTACTAAGCTGAGCCTACCTGTACCCACCTGTCATTTGCAAACCACAAGTTGCACCTAGGGTGCTTTCATTTGCAAACCTATCATCTTCAACCACAAGTTGAACCTGTTTGTATTTCTATAAGTACTTTGCTCTTCATGCAGCAAATCCATGCAAGTAATTCCCCAGTTCCTTTTTTTTGTCTTCTCAAAAATTTATCACAGGGATTTTTTTTTCATCAAATCCTCAGTGCCTCTACTTCACAAGAGAGTGTTCCCATAGTGAGAGGTTGTAAGGGAAGCTGCCAGTGACTTGACAATGTGTGATGTTAGGAGTTGGACCCAGTCATATTCTGTTTTGGAAGCAAAGCCTCTGGTCCCACAACTCGTGCTCTGGTATGCAGGCCCTTATGCACAAAACTCAAGCACAAGCCACGACCTTGGTAAACTACAAGATGATGAGGAACAACAAAATGACCTGCCCTGGGTGTATAACTTCCATGCTGAAAGAACATCTTCCTTATCCTTGCATGCTTACAAAAGTAATCGGGAGCTGGCAATCAAAACTACTGCACGTTCTTGGGGATCAAAAGAGCCTGTCCCAGGCACACAGGAATGGACCAAGTCACCTAATGGACAGGTCTTTGTTGGTTCAACCTCAATAGTAACTACTGGATGTTTCGCAATGCACCTCATTGTGACTTTGATGCAACTGGATTTGCTTCAGGGTTTTTCTGTCTCATTGAGGCTTACACATGTTGAGTCTTGTAATTCATTGTCTCAATCTACTTCTTAGTCCTGATTTTTGTCTCTTCACAGCCAATATCATTTCACTTGAAAGAAGAATGGCACTCCAACCAGAAAGAGCAGAAGAGCTTGTCAAAGAGAAAGAAACTGGGAAACATGTTGACAAGAAACATCCACAAGTTGGAGCTCAATTTAATATAGTAGTTGATAGCTTTGAATTCAAGATAGATATTAATTTGGCAGATTTGGTAGAGTGACTGTGGGCTACTGATGTTACCAATTACACACATCATCATCTCTTTTCCAAACATGAGGTGAAGAAAATGACTTGCTTACAGGCTTTGATTACCAGGAGAGAACAAAGCACGGTCTCAAGGGATTTCCCAGACTGGAGAGCAACCTAGCATGGAAGCAAAACATGTGCTTGCTTATGCTTGCAGCTCTCAAATTGCAACAGCAGTTGTAGACGCAATGAAAAGTATTATGGATATGCGGGGAGATATGGATGACAAAGCCTGGGAAAGATACTATCCTACAGTTGCAGGAAGCTATGATGAGCAGCTAGAAAGGAAAATAGAATTGTATTGTGAAATCCATGGGTCTGCCCTAAGATATTTATAATGCTTTTCTATCTAAACAACCTTTTGGAATTAACAGTACTTGAATTGGAATACGAATATCTTTGTTTAATACTTAGAAGTCAGTGTGGAATGTGAGTCTCCTGAGCAGATTTACCGTACGGCACCTCCACCTCATTGTCCCAGCCTTCTTGTTTGGAGTCAGTCAGCCTTTCCAAACCCATGTATTCACATACTTTGCCACACCTGTGATGATTCTTGAAATTCCTCAAGCCTTTCATGCCTGTATTTCCGTTGCTCCAGCTCATCCTAGCAAATTGTAACATCATTAATGAGTGTTGCCTTGAGACAAAGGAACTGAAGACTTACAGACTGTCATCTACTGTCAAAGGATCAGTGAGGACAGTGCCTACCCCTTGAAGGTCAGCCACAATCCTCTTCCCACCATAGTAGCCGTAAGACCAATGTGTGAGGCCATGCATAACATTGTGAGTAAGGTCCCCTTCAGGGCCACAAGACTCAAAATTGACATTGCTAGTATACTTGCAATATTTCCCAACATCAAGCAGTTCTTCAAAGAGATAAGCTGCATCTGGATTGACACTTCTACCTGAGTAGACGGGAAAGTTGGTAACAATCCAAAGAGAGCGGTCAAAAAAAAGTCAGTGTCTTTCCAGTGTTGATTCTACAGATATGACTGACTTGGATGTTTGCAATTGTGATGGAAAGGTGCGGTAAAAGTTTGATCCTGTCCACTTCCAAAGGCTTTTGCTTGAATTGCTCGATAACACTTACAACAGCAGCATAAACCCCACCAGACTCTTTATGCACATCCAGAGCACTTTTTCGCAACGGCACCTGCATTTGCTTCTTAGCTACCATTGGTACAACCTCACCCAAACCATCTTTTCCAAAGGCGTGAAAGCAAACCCTAAATCCACCTTCCCCAATCTTTAGAGTCTTGTCCACTTTGAAGTAATACTGTACTGCTTTCCATTCTGGTTTACCATTTGTACTAGACTGCAAATGTAATCCTTTTCCATCAATAAAACCATTGGATGCCTGGGTACGTAGTGGGTCAGCCATGGGAAAATTGCAACCAAAGGCAGAAATGTCCATAGGGGCTTGGAAATAAAACTTGGGAACTGTTGACAATTTCCAAAATCAGCTGTTGTTGATCAAGCAGGGAAATAAGGAGTCACTTACGGGTGTGGTTTGGTGGTACAACCTCAGTCATTTGTGCTCTACTAACTTGTGAATTTGCCATCAAGTTCTTGGCATGTGGTGGTGGAGTGATTGGATCTGGAAGACAAATGCAGGGGTCTGGAGTGTTGCTCTTCATTGAACCGACTGGATAGGTTGACCTTAATGTTCCAGCCTTCTTTCCAGTTACAGGAGGTGAGGTGACTCTTGTGGAATTGGAAGGTATCAACTTGGCCTTCTTGCAAGTGGCTTTGCTGCTCCGGTAAGAGTATTGAACAGTGCTACAGGAATGGTCACTGCTATAGATATTGTCCATCTCGCAATCAGAAATCATCATTTCTTCAGAAGCTTTCCGTTTGCCCCGTTTTGTATTGAATGTAGTGGCGGTAACTGAAGTGAGAGGCCTAGGGAGGTTTGGATGGGCAGCATAGTACTTTTCAGCAAGAAATATGAAGTGATTACCAAGAACTTCGTTGTCATGTAGAATACAGGGTGGCATTTTACCTTTGCCAGGTTTGGCCAAGCTGAACCATTGAGCATTGTATTCAAGAGGTGGTAGAGGGTATTTGTCTGGTACTGAAGAGTGGTCCCAGAGGTCGAAGATTGCTTTCTTAGTGGGTACTAAGATTGATTGGAGATTCCGGTTGACATTGACAAAGCCACAAACTAGGCTGTGAGGGTGACGCTTGTTATTGTACTGAACCATCCATCCAACTGAGCGTGATTGGCCTGAAGGTACTGAAAATGGAGGGGGTTTTGGGGCTGCTGGGTGTCCATACATGCGGTTATTACTGGCTTGAGCACAAAAGAGGTCCCGGTCAGACTTGTTCTGATGTAGCTTATGAACATGACTGCCAGTTGAGGCGGATTGGCGAGCAACTGATTGGGCAGCAGCTATATTGAGTGATGTGCTGTGAGAAAAGGCCAATGAGCAGTGTTTGTAATAAGGAATGAGAGATGTCAGAGTTAAGGAAGAAAATAAGTGCTGTGTTCGATGGTTGACTTGTGGTATTTACACAGTTTTGAGTTGTTGTTTTTTGTTTTTTTGAAATTTTATGGTATTTTTTGTGTCAAAGTGACAAGGAACAAGTGGTATTTTGACTTGTGGTTGGAAAATGCGGCAAAAGTGGCAAAAACATATGTTTTTGCCCAAATACAGGTGGTTTAAGTCCAGTATTTGAGTTTAATCCACAGTTTTGTTTGACGCTTCATGTACCTTGAATTCAAGTGGATGAACATATAAGATTCTGATATTTCTCAGCTGCTTGAAGTATTCACCTGAGTCAGATGTAACATTGGATTCAACCCCCAAATGTTGTAAAAAGCAACAATAATACTGCAGGTATATTTTGTGAGCTGCTGGTTCCATTGGAAGTCCAACAGTCTTGTGGTAGATTGGAGGTAGGTCTGCTAAGTGGCTTTTTTGTTGCAACCAAGCATGAATTGCACAATATTTTGGTACTATGTTGAGTCCTGTTTGAAAGGCTTGCAGTGCGTAAACTTGAATAGCATATGGAGATCACCTATCCAATCATGGAGTGGAGTTTCAGTGATACAAAGCCAATTGACTGCTTTCAGTGAAGTTACAAATTGATGTGAACAAGTTTCATCTTAAATAATGCTGCAACCAGATGGTGGTCAGCCTTTGGAAACTTGGATATCAGGGTAGTGAAACATACTGAGCTTTATCAACCATTACCCTGTACCACCTAGTGCGCAATGGTAGGCATGGTTTACCTGGAATACGCAGGTCATGTAAAAGTGTTGAGGGTGTTGTAATGATGATATCTGCTGATTTCCATGATTTCACAGAAACAGAAGTCCTGGTGGGTTCATACCAGGACATGTCTTTCAGGCTCCCACTCCTTGTGTGCTTGATGGTTTTTCCTTTCAAAGTGTCCATCAGGCTGCACAGGCAGTTTAGAAGGGTGGCATGTAATGCAGGAGGTGTAGTATTGAAATCAGAAGTAGTGTAATGTGCTTCACAATTCTTTGATGCTTCAAGAGTCGTAGCAATCAATGCAATGGTCTGTAAACCTTTTTGTAGGCCCATGTTGTCTGCCAGGATAGAAGCTTGCAGGGTGAATGGTGCTCGATGTTCTGGGGTTGCAATGAATTCCAACAGTGTGAACAGATCTTGAAATCTCCAACAATTCTAGCGGAGCAAAGGACATGATATGTGGTAGTATGGGGATTGTTTCTGTCTAAAAGGAATGCTATACCCTGCTTTTGATGTGGTAGAAGCTGACCAGTTACAATGTTGGAAGCTTCAACTAAATATAGGTCTGTTCCACTAGGTACTAATTGGAGCTCTGTTGCAGACTCTTTAGAAAGCTTGTGTATTTGAGCATATGACTATTCAGTGATTAGGTCTGAGCGGATAGTTTTCAGGTAGCAACTGATAGCAGACATTTTTGAATTATGTCTTGAATCTGATGGCTTCCATCCACCTGCTGGGTATGTCCTGTATGTTTTTTCCTCTGGACCTAGGATTTTCAGGAAGCAGGAGTGGAGTTCTTTGTGGACATACCCTATGGACCAGCAATCTGTAAGTACCAATTGAATCTGAGAATATTTGGATTCCTGATTGGACACATACATGTGCAGTGGTGATTCAAATGGATGCTTCAAGTTCACTGCTGTGGAAGTAAGCCAGCAAGCATTGAAGGTGATGGATCCTGTACACTGAAGGTGACTTTGAAAAGGCGTTAGCATTATTTTTATACAATGAAAAAGACAGGTTTTTGAAAAAGAGATAAGGGGGTGTTGATGAAGTAGGATGTGTAAAAGATGCAAAAGAAAGTCTCAAAATAATTTTGTAAGAAAGAGCCATATCAGTTGTATAAATACCTCAAACCCCTGTTTATCTAATCTGCACTGTTTCTAACAGCAAAAAAAATTCAATTTGATCCTTGACAATCCTGGATTTGCAAGCATACATGTCAGGGATTTGCACTGGATTAGGGTAAGCTCCCCCCCTAGGCATCTAGGAGATTCTTTTTACAACCAGTAGCAGGCAAGAAATCAGCCCTGCCAACAGTACCCCCTGTTACTGTTATCATATTATATATACCAATTATATATTTATTATATATTTATTGACATTTATTATATATGTAAAGTACTCAAAGTAATTATGTATGCGTACATATGTACGCATACATAGTTTTTTGCACTTTTGGAAAACTATGCACGACCGGGAAAAGTATAAATTGGCATTGGCAAAACCCTAATTTCCCAACCTTGTAACCCATGTCCATTCAAGATTCCCAGCCTTATAACCACCCAACCTACACACCCACCACCATGTCTGATCAACCACCCCAAACAACTCATCCAACCCTCCAATCGACTCAACAAACCCTCCAAATAGCTTGCAAAACCCCCCAGCAACTCCCGTTCCCACAAAGGATGTGGTTTGGGGTCTTTCGCAGTCCATCACAACTCCCGTCCCACAACTCCAGCTTATATCAACGTATCCTGCACAACCCCATTCCTTCATTTCATCCCATTCTCCTTTACTATTTACATATCCAGCATCTCAGCCTCTTCAGTCTGCACCTGCCGGGTCTTTACCAATACCGTCATCAACTCCCGCTACAATGGCTCAACCAAAAAACAAGGCTAGAAAACCTTGTGGCTCTCAAACCTCAAAAAAATAGCAAAAGAAATCCAAAGACATTAGCTTCAAGTTCAATAATCAACAATCAACCCTCTAATGATCAAGACGACTCAATATCCCTTTGTAAACAGCTCCTGTGGAACAAAGACACAAACCCTGATGGAAAGACAACACTTGACTTGATAGTGGAAGGGTTAGGGTTTACGTGGGGCAATCAAGAGTTGCAAAGCAATGTAATTTGGATGTGTATGGAGAGCCACGATACGGAATTGACAAACTTCACCAGATATTGTATGGGTATCCCCAAAAAGAAAGAATGTGCCGAGAGATGTGGCAAGTACCTCAGCGCAAACGGTTTTGCTGGCTTTACCTGGGCTGGTGTCAAACAGCAGGTAGGTTTTTTTTGCGTTTGGTCTCTCATCCTTTGGTGCGTTTGGTCTCTCATCCTTTGGTTATTGACAGTCCTTTGGCTGTGACTATAGATTGACAATTTAGAAAGCAAATTCCGCGGGGCCAAAGCATGGCGTAACAATACTGGAGGTGGGGTGGTCATGAATTCAAATGCTGAACAGGAAATTGAGGTGTTACATGCCAATAGCCAGTGGACTCTCAAGAAGGAGGAAGATATTAGGGTATTGACTGCAAAGACAACCAAAGGTAAGTTGATTGTCTTCATATTCAAATGTTTTGGTTTAAAATTATAACTGACTGCACTGCTATGTCACCCAGATATTCTGCATAGCAAATACCCCTACTACAATATCCCCCTTCCGGTCATGGGTGATTGTCCCAGCAACAAACCATTGTATGCAGCAGAAGCCGGTATAATAACCCGGTCATCAACCAAAACGACTTAAGTTCCTCCCGTTTGTCTCCTGCCAAAGAAATGCTGGCAACTCAATACACTGGGTGGGATCCAACCCAATCAATCAATCACAACAAAGATGCTTTACCAGACACCTTAGACAACACCTTGCCCAAGCCTGAAGACCAACCTAGGACTTCCAGCGGTCACCTCATTCAAGCTCAAACTCAATCTCATCAACCTGATTGTAGATCTCAATTACATACTAACCTAATCACTAACCCCCCTGCAAGTCAATCTAGCTACCAATCCACAAATAACATCTCAAGAAGAACTTCAAGCTGCTCTTCATTTGTCAAGTCAATTCAAACATTGTTACCTAGTCATTCAGCTATCAAAGAAATGAACAATAACAAGAAACAATCTAATGAACACCAACACCTTATGATTGAAAAAGTGGCCGGTGCCTCAGAGGGGATGGTCAATCTCTTAGGCACACAATCCAGACTAGAAAAAGCCAACAATAAACACACCTTGGAGGAGGACAATCTAACCCCTGAGGCCATTGCCAGAAGGAAGTCCAAGAAGGCCAAGCAAGATGAGCTCAAGCTCATGAAACTAGAACAGGAGTTGGCTCAGGAGCGTAAAGCTTTGGAGGTACACAATCGAGGTTTGGGAATGTCTAAGTTGGAATTAGCTCAAGAGAGAATTGATATGATTACCAAACTGGCCGCCGTTAACATTCCCTATGCAGAGGCCAAACAGATGGCTGACGCCGTGATTGAAAGTTTGCAAAAAGATGCATGATACCCTTATATCATTTTGGGCCAATCCCTTTTTTTATTTTGGTCTCCCTCCTTTTAACTTTCCTTCTTTTGGTCATGAGTTTGTCAAATTATCTAACACTATGCAATACAAATTTGCCTTGCTATTATCAATTCACAAAAAATTTGTCTTGTCTTTTAACATGTTCAAATACGAGTGTTGTCTTTTAAAAAAATTTCTTATGTCTTTTAAAAATTTTTTTCACCAAAATTAAATTTTAGTGTTTGAGTGTTGTCTTTCAAATTGAAAATGTCTTTTAAAAGAAATTGTGAGGAAAATTATATATTACAGTTTTCTTTTGAGAAAATTGTTGTGTAATTTACTTCCTCTTGTTTAGCTGAAGATTCACGTGGCAAAATGCAAAATCAATGTTCACATTTCAATCAATGTGGAAAAAAATTAAATTGTTTGACAAACAATTGAAGTGTCCCATAATTTGGAGATGATTTAAGTTTGGAAAAAAAGAAGAGTGTTTGTGTATTCATTTCTTCAGAACACACATTTGGTTTCAAATAATTGTAACATACGCATGTTTGATAAGACTGTTGAAAGAGAAGAAACAAAAAAAGTCTCAAGATCATACATTTTAGATAAGAGAAATCAAAATTTAATGAACCACAATGAAATCAACGTCGGTTGTGTCAATCCAGTGTTTATTTCAGGAAGGAAAGGTTTGTCTTCAACCAAACCAATTTTTTCTTCTGGAGAGGGTGGATTATCAGACATCCAGTAATCTTTGAACTTGATAGTAAAGTTGTGCAAGATACAGCACACCTGAATCCAGTGGGTCACACATGTTGCCAACAGGAGGTTGTTGATGAAGATTTGCAGGTCTTGTAACAATTGAAATTGGAGCTTGAGCTGGCCGTTGCTATGCTCACTGAGAGCCTGATTGAAATCCTTTTTCAACAAATCTAAACTTGATAATGGAGGGCTTTTGAAAGTAGGGATGATGTTTTTGGAACATGTACAACCAGAGTCGGCCAAAAGATATTTGTCTTTGCCAAAATATTGAGTTAAATTTTTGGAAAGCTGGGTATGGAAAAAGTATCAATTCCTATTATCAGTCTGAACAAACAATTTCACTTACATGAGTTAAATTATAGACCCATTGATGATGTGCGCTACCACACCACCCATGCTTAGTGTAAATGATTTGACCTTGGTGATCACTAACCAACAACAAGTTGAGTGCATAGATATGTTTCCGAGTCCAAAAATCCTCAGGATTCTTGCCCAGTGCATAAGAAAGAGGGATCAGGGTCCTGTCTATACAACCTACACAGTCTTTAAAAAAAGACCTACTCCCGAAATGTCTCTCAATCTGATTTCTTTCTTCTTGATTTGGTCAGTAAGCATACTCATTTTCTAATTTTAAAATTGACTCAAAGCACCAATGCACAAAATTGTGAACGGAATGTTCTAAGGACACCAAGGGTCAGTATCAGATCAAAGACTTGAAAATGGGAAAATGAGGTATAGGTACCTACCACTAAATCCAAACAGCTGCCCTACCATATACGCGCTGCCACCGTTTCCGCTAAGACCCAGCCTGCATAAAGTGACTAGCAACTGCCATTCAACTGGGGATTGAGGAACAGTGGAGGTATTTTGAAACACTATATCTTCACGGATGAGATTGATCAAATGGAAAAAGTTTTCTTTTGACATCCAAGCCTGCTAGAGTTGCATGGGCAAATTCAAAACACCAACATCACAATATGATCACAAAAAAAGGAACAAAAGGCACTTGCATGACGGAGAAAATTTTGGTCGTTTCCATTGAAAACACCTCCAGATTTTAGTTGTTGAACAAGTGCGAGCCGGTTGAGGGTTCTTGCTTCAACATAACGGAGGTGAGCAAGAATATCAACAGCTTCACCAATAGCCATAGCTATCTTGGAAGCATGTTGATGGATTGCTTGCTGAGACTTGATGAAAGCTTCTAGGATGTAGCTGACTTTGAGGAAGTCAATGAATGCTTGAAGGAGAGAGAGAAAAGAGCCAACCAAGGTTTCGTCAGAGTCGTCCATCAAGATCAAAGCGGTAGTTCAATTCAGTTTGAAGTGAAGGTAGGTGTATAGGCTGGCATAAGAAGGGGGTTGAGCTGTGGAATGGAGGAGACGTAAGATAAGACCGGAGGCTTTGGCATGCTCAAGTGTCACCTCCTGCCTTGGACCAGCACCAGGCATGATGTTGAAGCAGAGTAGATATGTCAAGTGAGATGCCAATATTGGGAAAAGTAAGTTTGGGGTCCTCAAAGCTACATAGTTTTGGACCCAAACATAGTTTTTTTCCCTGCCAAAAAAAGTTTTCAAAAAACTATGTATGTGTACATATGTACACATACATAGTTACTTTGATTACTGTAATTATTATATCATACATATATATCTGATATCCAATTGGATAAGACATGTTGCAAAGGTCCCCTTCAATTGCTAGGGGTTCTTAGCCACCAATCCCATCCAATTGATGGTCAATTGGATGGGATGTGTATCTAGCCAGTCCCAGACTGGAAGCCCTGGGACCAGCTGCACCAATCTCATTCAATTGGTGATTGATCAGACAAAATTGGTACATGAGACCCCCTAAGAGGCTAGGGAGTCTCTTCATGGATTGTAAGTCCATAGCCTACTAGGTGGCTAGAAGTTTATGGCCATCAACATGCCCCCTAGCCTCTTGGGGGTCTCAGCGACCAATCCCATTCAATTTTTGGGTGATTGGATGGGATGTGCTATATATATTTAATGAAGGTATCTTGAATATATAAGATATATATTTTATAAAATATATATTTCCATGATAAATATATATTTATTGCTATGATAAATATATAATTTTTATATGAAATCAGTTTCTTTATTAAGATCTACCTGACAATAAGTCCTAACAATAAAGTGGCTAAATTGTTAGGTATTAAGTGAACTGCCCTTACACTGCAAACATACTGTATTACTCCATTGTCAAAAATGATTGAGACTAGGAATTGAAATGGTGTGCTTCATTGTGGTACAAAAAATCTGAAAAAAACAGGTAGCGTAAATTGTTCTATTTCCTTCCTGTTGGGAAATTTTTTCTGGCCTACAAAACACCAGGCACTCAGTTTGATGATAATCAAGGTCTTCCTGGAATGCCAGATAAAAATGTAGAGCTTGTCCACTCAATTTAAAGAAAATATGACAAGTGAGGGACAATACCCCCTTTGTTGAACATTTTTTTCAGGATTTTTCTGGCTCACCAAGTCAGCCATCACATGTGTGTTGTGAAAACTAATTACTAGCCCCCCATATGTACAATGCTCTAAAACCCAAAGGATGTGGCATCATCTGAATATGGATTTGAGACAATGCAGCAAAATTTGATGCAGTTGTGGCTGAAATTGCAATTGAAATCTATTTGGCAAACAGAGAACAACATTTGGTGTTGAACCTGGCATGTATCCAGGACAAAGGCACTAGGAGATTTGAAAAAATCACCACACATCATAAAGGGCACTTCTGCTTTACTCTGATTTTTCCAGATTTTTTGAACTCCAGTGAGCTTGTGAAAACCAGAAAAACCTTCTAATCATGATCATTGTAGCCTTCTCTGGTTCAATCCAATCAAACCAAGGTTTGTTCAGATATGATTTTTCATTGATCACTGTGTATAATCTTATCATAAACCTCAATTATCAAAGCCTGTTTTACAACTATAAATATGTATTCTAACACTTTTAATGTCTGTTTTCAAGAATACTTGACTGATAATTATCATTGAAACCTTCCCATGTTGAACAAAATTCAAATTTTTCAAAACTTCTCATAATCAATCAACTCAAAGCAACCTTTATTTAAGTCTTATTTTCTATTGATCAATTATTCAAGCCTTCTACTGCAACTATCATCATCTCTATATCTAATTTATATATTACAATTTTCCACCTTTCAACCTAATTAATTTGAATTTACACTGATTAAGTTATCAAAATGAGCACCCATTGTGAAAACAAAATTCCTCCGTCATCTCCAGAAGAACCTTCACTTTAAACTCCAAACTAGCTGATAGTTCTGACTCTGATGCCCCTGCAAGTCCTCCATCCAGCAATCCTCTGCCTTTGAACAATCCACCTATGTTTCAGGAATTTGCACAAGCTCCATCAACTCATGTGCCACTCAACAATGTTCAATCAGTTCGAATGTCTGGTAATGAGATTGAAAATTCAACCTGTGAGCAGTACTATTGCAATGTGAATGGAACTGCCCAGAATCTCAAAGCACACATGTGGCTACAAGTAATTGCACCAGAGGCTACAAAATTGATGTAGGAAGCAGCTGACATTTTGGAAAATAGATACAAATGTAAGTGATTTGATCCTTTTCCCGGGTGATTAATTCAATTCTGTTCCAGTAAAGTCCTGCCACTTACTAACTTGAAATCTCAGATCTTGTTGAAGTAAAAAACCCTCCTCCTACAGACAGAGTGTATATAATTGTTGTTGGTGACACTCCTCCACCCAATCAATGTCAATAAGGAAGATCCAGAGCTTAAAAACCAAATTATACTGTCACTCAGCCCAGAAATAGACCACCTTGAGTTCAGCTGAAGTCTAATATAGCAGAAGAGGAAGCTGCAGAACAGGCTGAGGATGAAGATGAAGATGAAGACCAGCTGCAACCTGAAGATGATCTGAATGGTATAGCTACAAATGATAGCTACGGATGAAGAGGTTCAAGGATATTTGGGTGAAGATGATCAACAAGTAGATTCTCGAGAAATTGATCTTGGTAAATCAGGAATTCTTGATGCTGAAGGCTCAACTAATGAGGAATACCAAAACCAGCTCAAACTTAAAAGACCTTTTAATTCAAATCATGATTATGTTGCTAATGACGCCAACTTATTCAATTCTAATCTTACCAACAAAAAAATCTGCAGAATCATCAATAACAATGATGATGAAAGTGATTCACAAGTTCAAAATATCAATGATTCATCAAACATCAATTCAGATGATCTATATGATTGACACCTGCCTAATCAGACTTCACCTCAACTAAACATCCAATCATCTTTAAATCATGCTCTCTGTGCTATCACTATTCCACAGTTTTATTTATTTATGGATGGGGATGGGGTGGTCTTGTAGGTCAAGAATGCGGGTGTTGTGCAAGTGTTTACTCCTGTCCCTTGACCTTGATTAGTTCCCTCTGGAGTCCTCCTCAAGATGTCAGGTGCTATCCTCAGTCATGCCCCCTTTCAAATTTCCAACTCTCTCTCTTGAATTTGATCTTGTCCGGGCTTTTAAAAGTCTCACCTCAAACCAGTTATTCAATTCACTGGGCAATGGTCCATCACTCAACTTGCTATCAGTGAATGGATGTTTCTTTATTTAAATATTGCAAAACCTTATTGTCACTATTCAATAGTCTGCATTAAAGTTGAACTTGATACCAGTTGTGCAATCAATACTATTGACAATCTGATTGATTCACATGTACTTTTACCAAGTGAGGTCATTCTCGAAACAGTGGAATCATCCCCTTGTATTCCTCTATCACATCCAGACCAATTCATGTTCAGATATCAAGAGGTGTTCAGGAGCAACTTTCAGTGATTTCCAAGTCAATGCCCTGATGACTGCATCTCTTGGAAGAGACACAGCAATCCAACTCATTCAACTCGGGCTGAAACATCTTCCTCCTCTTCCCAATCCGAAGGTACTTGGTTTAGCAAGAGTGATATGAATCCAAGTGCATGGATTCATTTGCGCAAAAACATGGTGAGTTTTTTTTATCATTTATTCATGCTTGTAGTTATTCAAATGTATGATTCTAGATGTGTGGAGTTTTTCAATTATCAGGAGGCAGCATTCCCCTTCAGCTCCAACACCTCAAAACCTTGATTGTTTTTGAATCCAATCCTGATCTTCCTGAAGTATAACGCTCAACACTTACTACCCACACCACAAGGACAGCTGATTGTCCACGGGATGTCCAGTTTATCTTGGTGGGGGACCAACATAACACATCAGTGACAGATGCCTCCTATATGACCAGTCAGGGACGCCTGAGCAGAGCCCATTGGTTTGCTCAGGAACGGCAAATTTGAATTGATCTAAAGTCCGTCAAGGTTTGTTTTGAGTTTCAGCCCTGTGTACTAACCAGTAGTACCAATGGGCAGCGTATAATAATAAATAAGCATAAAAACAACAATTACAACTCTTGGCTCAGTTTCAAGAGTCAAGTACATATGATTTTGCCTATGTAACATGTGCAAAACTTACATAAAAGAGTGTGTACGTACACAACTTTTATGTGAACCAAAACTACATATATTTCACAGCTGTAACACGGTTGTAACAAATGAAATATATGTTTAAACTGTTAATAACAATATAACTGTAATAACCTAACTACGCAACCACAGATTGTGCGCACTTCTAGTGGAAAGATTCTCATGGTTTAGAGTATATAAACCCTGAGAATCCACTCCTCCTGATCACATCATCACATTATTATTCAACAACTTTACAAATAACTCATATCAGCTTTTTTACAACTTTTAAACTTTGTCTAAACTTCTACAAACTTTAAAAGCTTGATTCTAAAGAACTCTGAATTATCAACCTTGTGTCTTGTTGACTGTTGTGTGTTTACATCCAACCTTGTTTCTCCCTGATTAGACACCATAATCAGTGAAATTAGTAATATTCATCAGGTGGAATTACTTGTAAGGAAGTAGTCCTTGAGTAAGGCTTATATCAGATTTGGGATTAATCTGATATAAGAAACTCTAAACCTGCAAGGAACCTCTATTAGTCAGAGTATAAAGTTCCCAGTGTTAAGACAGACTTTAACACTGCCTTTATTGATCTTTCTGTGTCCAAAGTGTATCAATTTGGGATTGAGAACTGTGCATCAGTTTCTCTCATCTTTAATTATTGTAATAGACAATAATTAACCCAAAATCGCTGGGCAAAATCCTTTGTTCAAAGGTCATCTGACTGGAGTCTTTACTTGTGTAATTCAATTAAAGCTCTTTTGCCCAAGTCTCATTCCATTCATACTTGTGGATAGCAATCCTCACAAGTTTAGTAGAAATATTACAAACTTCTACCACCTGTTTTATTGACTCTATTAGCCAGACAGAAGCTAGTAGGCTCACAGTGAGGATAATCACACCTCAGATTCTTGCAGACAAACTGCCCGCTGTCCATTGATAATCCACCCTGCTGAGCGGTGGATGACTGATGCATGAGTTGTCAACATCAACACCTTGAATATTGCACTGCTTGCCCTGAATTTTTCTACAGGGTGGTTTCTTGAGCCATGGCAGATAGGTCAAGGGCGCAAAATGAGTTAGTTCAGGTTTATTTGATTGGTTACAATCATAATTGATTATAATGCAATTTTGTATGTACTGGAGAGTATTTCTGATGAAATGGAGAAGACAAGTGATGAATGATGATGGTGATAACCAGATGAAAAAGATGAAAAGACAAAACAATAAAGATACTGAAATAAATGAAAAGACAGAACAATGAATGCAATGAGAACAATGAAATGATTGAAAGACTAGACAATAGAGACAACAAAAGTGATACAGAAGAGAAAACAGGATTGAGTCAATCTTCAACCTGAATTTGCAGGCAGGAAAGGAATCGTGGCCAAAACTTCCTCCATGGTAGGCACTTTGAAACTTTCATTTGACTTGATTTGATCACATCTGTTTTTTCCGTTGAAAACATCTTGGTCCTCATCAAGGATGATTTCATCCAATCCAAATGTACAGAGAGTGAAGTTAGCTTTTGTGTAGATGGTAACAAATTGGGAGACTTACGCTTGGCCATGATTGCGACCTTTGCCACAAAGTTTAGCCAGCTTTTGATCAATCAAGCGCCAATGACTGAAACCACCTTGAACCTTGCAATTGGTTGGACTTGTCTCTTTATAGATACCAATCTCTGTTATCTGTAGAACAGAAAAGCAAAGATGAGAAGAAAAATTGTAGTTGACAAATGTGAAGACTACTCACAAGGTAAGCAAACCAAGCTTGGGCCTTTGTGTCCACCTGTTTTTGGAGCTTGCTCTCTGTGTGAGATTTGTTTGGACCAAAGAAGTGATACAAGGCCTAGAAACAAGACTGACATTTATGAGTACAGAACTAAGGCTTGGCACTTCAACCTGAGGCTTGTGTATTTTGTCATGTGGAACCCAAATTCCTTTTGAGAGCTACGGGAGAGGATGACAGGTCAGAAGTCAAGTTTTATCAAAGAGGGGAAGCTAGACTTACAATTAATCAAAAAATTGTCTTGAGCATGTTGTAACTTATCTTTGAAGAAGTGAATGAATTTCATGTGATTAGATAGATCATCTAATGTATCACCAAAGTCTGGAGGTAAGTTTTCAGCCTTCCAGGCTGGACTCATATTCATTATAGCATGCTAAAGCATTGATAGTGTTGTTGTTGAATAGTTGGTGAGATGACTGTGACATACCATAGCTTTCTGATGAAAGGACCCTGGAATCTTTATTCTATTTGAGTCCAAGGCCTTGGTGTATGATTCAATTGAAATGTCCCAAAGAGTGAGCGGTAAGATCTTTCTGATTTGGTCCTAGTGTGACAGAGCATCAGTGTACCAAACCTCATCAGATATGGAAGACACACATACTGAAAAAGCTGAGAGTGGTATCCACTTGGCATAGCCACGTGATGACTTTTGAGCTGATTCTTGATGTGCCAGCTGCTGAAGGCACAACAGCATCCAATGACAATTATCATTGCTGGTAATCTGACACATGACCAAAATGAATCAGTGTGCGTTCAGACTCATCAGAAACATCAAAAATACAATACAACTTACTGATCCAAGTCAAAGTGCTTCTGCTTGGTTGTTAGGATTTAGCTGGAAGATGTTAGCTACCTTCTCAAACTTGGCCCAATCTGATGGAGCCAGTGGTAGACTGGTTGAAGAGACTGCTGGATAGGCAGTGCGCAAAAGCCCCTGAATGAAGTTAGGTGGATGCTTAATGGGTCAATGGAGTCCTTGAGAATCATCACCATCACCATCACCAACATCATCTTGGTTGCTGTGGCTGTCTTCATTCGAATTTTGATCATCTGCATTACAATGTTGGTCATTGCTTTGGATTGGGGATCCACTTGGATTAGGGTTGAAAAATCTAAGGGAGGCTGGTAGTGAATTTACAAGTGTTTGAGTGTCACAAGCTGCCAAAAGATGCAAAGATTGTTAATAAGTTAGCTAAAATCATCAGGAGAAGAATGAGTATACCAGGAGAATGGTTTTGAGTGTTTTTTGGGCACAATCAATGCAACTGTAAGGTGGAGAGATGTCACAGTTTGAAAACAACACAAAAGTGATTGAAAGGGAAATGAGACAAAAGAGAAAGGAGACAAAATCGGGGGGAAAAGAGGAAAGGTATGAAGATGTTAAGAAAAATGGTCCAAGTCAACAAAAGAGTGGACAAAGGAGATGAAGACGCTTTGGTCTACAAAACTGACCAAAGCATTAAGTTCATCAATCTCAGATGACATTGTGGATTCTTTCATTATCCAAAACCTGCGACCAAAATGGTCTCATGAATCAATTGTTCTTGCCTCATCAACTGAGTTTTGTGAGAATTGTGAAAGAGACAATTCATAAGAAAATGGCAGGAAGCAAAATATATAATTGTGAACTCATGAATTAGATCCAATGAAGGATCTTAGATGTTGAAAACTTATTTGAATGAAAGTTTTTTTGACTCAAATGTGACAAAGATCTCAAACAATAAACCAATGCAACAATCATCTTTGGAGGGGTCTTGAAGTAAGAGTAAAGAGTACAGTTGCCTCTTAGAAAAGCAATACACGTCAAACCCAATACTCATAGAAAAGTGATACTTTTTGGGGCAAATAAATTTTATTTGCGGTAAATTTTGTTGAAAAACCAATAACCTTGTCATACCCAATGACCAATACTTGTTTTTTGAGTTTCCAAGTTCAAAACAAATAATTTAGCAGGCACATGACTTGTGGTTACGGTCTTTGTGTATTTTTTTTTATTCATACTGCAATTTTTTTCAACCCAGGATCTTCACCTCGCATCAATATTCACCAGTTCTACAATCATGCTTCCCAAAGATCTTTCCGTATACACAGTTTCTCAAATTTAAAAAGGTTTTGAAACCCTGAAAACCAAGAATAATGCTTGCTCAAAGCCGCTGAAGGAGCTACTGAGTTCAGGAAAAGAACTCACCAAAGCCAATGAACAGCTCATGGATCAATCAGCCAACCTGATTGACAAGTTGAGGGTGGTGGAAAGAATCAAAGAGGTTGGCAATGTTTCTTATGCTGCCACCAAGTTCAACAAAGAGGAGAAGGCCACATTGGAGGTCCTAATCCTCAAGGCTAACCAGTCCAGTGCAATCGATGGAAAAGCAACCAATAGTGAGTCTACAGACTTTCAACTGAAAGTGTAATTTTCAAGCTCACTCAATGATGGACTGAACTTTGAACTGTTCTTCCAGGAAAGCGTAAATGTACGGACACTTTACAGCCAAAGCCTTCCACAAAAAAAAACCTACAGATGCAAAGGAAAAAGAGGGAAAGAAGGTGAACCTGACCCTTTCACAACAAATCAAGAGTCTGGACTGGCATCACACCAATGGGAGGATTCAAACCAAGACTGCAAAAAGGTTTAAAGAGATCTATCCCAACCTTCAATTTGGACAGCCTTGCCTTTTGGAATGGTTTGCTGAGGAGACAAGGATGCATGCTGATTAGAATTCTGGCACTGGTGTTCATGCCAAGCAAAATATTATGACTGAGCATCCACAAGTGAATCACGCACTTGAGACTTGGGTTACTCAGGCTGAACACTTAGGTCTCATCTTGACTGGCTCAATCCTGCGTGAGATGTGGAATCACTTTCCAGACCGTTTCAAAATACCAAATGAGAATCGACTGAATCTCTCTGAGGGATGGTGGACAAGCTTCAAAAGCCGGATTGGGCTAAATTCAATTAAACGTCATGGCGTGGCAGCCTCAGCTGCACCTGACACTGTTTATGCAGAAAGGGCCCGTGTTTGTGCAATCACTGATTTATTGGATGGGATGTGACGTAGGCTCAAGGAATGTTCCTGGTCCACATCACAGGCAGCCCAAATGGAGAGATCAAGTCAGCGGAAGCGCTGACCCATTGGTGAGACATGGGCAGTTGAAGAAGCCAGTTGACCAAGGTCTGGCCCTGGGCCTGTCCATGAGCCAGAGAGAAAGAGAAGGACTAATCCGTCTAGTCCTTCTCTTTCCCTAGATTTCTAACCAGTTAGAAATCATCTTCTCCTCCACCAACAATCATCCTTATCTCTCTCCCTACTTCCCTGTGTACTCTACGGCTTGACAGCTCCTTTTTGGAACATGAGATCAAGCAGAAGAAGCCCGGGTCTTTGTCCAGAATTTGAACCGGAACCAACCCCACCTATCTCACATGAAGCAGAATACAAAGAATACCAAATCAACACAACATTCAAATAGAACAAGAGAATAGCTAAAGAAGACGCAGAAGAAGAAGAAAGAAGGTTATAAGGAGAACAAACGGTAGAAGAGATAGTAGAAGAATTAGAAGAAATAGTGGTGAGAGTAAAGAAATCAAATAAAGACATATTACTGTCATCAGTAAGAGACAAAACAGAGATAGGGGATAAAAAGTCATGTAAGGATCATAATTTCTTTTCCAACCACTCTGAAATATCTTCCGATCCTAGCAATGCTTAAATATGAGCAAAGAGGCAGGCAAGAGCGTGATGTATTCCGCATAGACTAGCATGATGTATTCCACATAGACTAGCGTGATTTATCCCGCATCTCTCCCAAGCGTCACAAAAACGCATGACTTTCTCAAGCGCTTCCAAATGCGAGACTCAGTGTGATATATTCCACAAATGAAAAGTAAAGAGATCTTACCATAAAACACAGATTAATTGTTCAACACTAATCAATGAATTAAAACTCCAGCCTTTTTACTAGAACAAGCAAAATTGGCCTTAGAAAAAAGAGATGATAAGCTGTTAGGAATCGTCTTAAACTCTATGAGCAACAACTTGAGCTTGGCACTTGAGATCACTAAGAAAGATTCAGAAGAAGACAATCCTTTTAAAAATTATAAGAAAGGTGTAACGTCAAAATCAGGGTTAAGGACCTTTACAGAGTTCTGGGATAATCATTTAAAGAAATTGGATTACCACTCACCACTTACCATATTCAACAAGGCATGGATCTAACTTGATAGCGCGGTAGCATCAAGTGATACCTCAAAGAAAAAGGACAAGATAACAGGCCAAATACCAAAAAGCAAATGGTATTTATCATTTGCTGAATGGACTCAGGCAAGACAATTGATGGTAAAATACATCAGGGATCAATATAGGCAGAAATATTTTGCTAAAGAGTAAGTCTAACATGAGAGAAATTGAGAGACCAAGTACTCACACTTCCTACTTGGTGGATTGCAGTCTAGAAGAACAGTCAAATACGTACAGAAACTAAGTGTTTGCCATGGCTGGGTGACGGCCTTTTGGTATGATATAGCAACAAGAACAGATGTCCTGTGCAATAGAATAAATGATGCACCAGGAGATCTGTCAGTTAGTAGAGAAGAATTCTTAGAAGATGCTTTGGCAAGGACCAACCTATTAGGAGATGGATGAACAATGAAATATGACAACCCTTAGGCAAAAGGTCACATTGAAGAGAAGTTTAGTCCAATAACAGGAAATAGATATCTGCAAGGAAAAAATCATAACTCAGTAGACTTAGACAAACGTGGTGATGAGGACAATTTGAAAGTAACAAATTTTGGGGTTAGGGAGAATAGAAGAAATGACCAAGGCAAAAGCTTAAAGAGATCACCTTCACCATACAACAAAGAAGATAAGGGGAAAGGCAAGCCACCCAAATTATAAAGGCCATCATTACAATGAGAATTATCAGAAGGACAAGAATAATGTAGCTGACCAAACACAATCCACATCCAAAGAGAATATGTGAGTGTTGTAGTAATTATTATTTTACAGAGCAATTTATGACCAACTAGGTTAGTCCCTGATCACACAGTCAAGAATGTTGGATGGGTAGGCAACGCTACCTCAAGCTATGGAATAGGTATTTTGATTGGAAAGAATTGGGCCCAATTCAAGTGGCTTCCAGGCTGGGAAAACCCTGCAGACCAACCAACACAAACAATTGCCTGTGCTGAAACTGTTGCTGTTAGACTTGGAATACTCATTTGTAAAGAGAAGATGAGCTTGGCAGGTCATTGTTTTTTGTGGCTGACAGATAATACGACAACAGAAGGCGCGGCCAAGAATAGAAAGTCAAGGGACTACTGGGTAAATGAAGAGTGGAAACACGTACAGGATCTATTAATTGAGAATGACTGCGACATCAACATAGTCTGGGTCATATCAAAAGACAACAACGCCAACACCCTCTCAAGGGGCCTAGATTCTTCAAAAAGGCAGCAGGACATGATAATTTTCCGTATCCCACTTGACTTGTCCTCCTCATTCAAACAAGTCCTCCCTTCACCAAAATAGAAATCACCCCTTGGTAGACCATGATTGCTTCTGATGTTTTACGCCAGAGATCAGCTGGCAAAATAGCAAAACTAGATACTGCAGGTGAATTCATCTTACTACACAGATGGGCTGCTTCAACCACTAGACATTACGCTGCAGCCGTCAACAAATTCTTTAAATTCTGTTCCCACAATCCGACTCCAAGCCACCCAGCATCACCCACTTCCATTCATAGTTTTATCGTATGGTGTGCTCAAGACAAAGGTGACAACGTGGTATTGAGCAAAACAACTAAGAGGTACTTGACAGGCCTCCGTATGTGGCACTCCTTGCACGGCGCTGTCTTTCCAGACGTGGACGTTGATAGGGTTTGACTGCTGCTGAAGGCCTTGCAGAAGACTGAACAGTTGTACAGGAAGGAACGTGTTGGCCTCACTATGATGGACGTCCACCTGTTGATTTCCAAACTGAGTACAGACACAACAGCGGGTTTGGTCATGCAAGGGATAGTGTTGACCTGTTTCTGGGGGCTAGCTAGGCTGGGAGAACTTACGCTTCATAAAGACCACCTAAATGTTTACGTGCGGTGGGAAGACGTTATATGGAATGCTGAGAGGACACAAGCCTTCATTCAATTCAGGATTGCAAAGACTGCCGGGCCGGGAGAGATCCAGTACCTACGGCTGTCTAAGCAGCTGAATTGCCTAGATCCTCTAACGGCCTTAATCAACATTCTCAAGAACGTGCCTGGCAGACCTTCTGATCCTCTTTTTCCAAAATTACAATGACTCAGGCCCTCCTGAAAAAGCGGGTGTCGTCAAGTTTTTGCGGCGCTTCAAGCCGTTGAAAGGTGGGAATTGGTCAGGTCACAGCCTCCATATAGGAGGGTCTCTGCGGGCCCATCTTGGCAACTCCACCAAATCCCTCAAGTGCGCAGGCCGTTGGAAGTCATTGTGCTATAAGTGTTACATCAGGAAGTACACTAAAGCAACGGCCCAGGCTACAGACTTATTAGCAGCCAGCTTACGTATCTGATAGTCCTCTCTTCTGATTTCTTGTACTATTCTGCCTTGCTTTCCAATTTGATAACCTGTGGGTGTGCTTTGTTTGTCTTGAGTGTTCCTATGAGGGAACTCTGCCTTGCGAGGTTGGGGTTGAGACCCATTAGCAGGGTCTCAGCTCTTTGACCCTTTGTTCCCTGAATTGGGTTGAAAAGGTCCCAACCCTGTATGCCAGCAACAGTCCTCTAGAGATTATTCCAAAGTCTTTGGCAAGACTTTGGATGTGTAGACAATTCACGCTAGGCGTATTTGTACACCCACAGCCAAGCAAGCCTCACCTGTGAAACCAAAAGCAAGTCTTGTGCATAGGCATCAAACACCTAGCGTGTTCTAGTAACAGTGCATGAAGTGAGTTGCTCTCACTTCATGCACACCCTCTCCAAAAAAGGAGAGCTTGTAGAGGTGGAATGATCTAGCCAACATCTATACCATGGATGAGACTGGATCTTTTTATGGGCAAGTCTGCAGTACCATTTTTATGTAATTCAACTTTTGTAGAATGCCTCCAGATAAGGGCTTAGCATCCAATGCAAAGTCTGGGATAAAGTCAGATAAGTGTTGTCTAACATACACCTTCACCACCAAGGCAATCCAACAAACGCCAACCTCTTATCATAGGAAAAACTAACACGCCTGTCTGCTTTTATGGAAAGACATGCAAACAGCTTGGATTTTATTACCAGAACAATACAAAAGCTTGGATGCAGACCAGACTTTTTATAGAATGGATTGAAGCTTGGGACCAAGACCTTAAACTGGAGGGCCGCAAGATTCTACTCCTTGTCAACAACTTTGCTGGTCATTCAGTCAACCCAGACAAACCTCTAGCAAACATTTGACTTGAATTCTTTGCTCCAAATCTCACATCTCACATCCAACCACTTGATGTGGAAATCATTGCCAACTTCAAGGGTTATTATCATTCTGAATTCATCAATTACCCAATTGATCATTACAAGCTCAACACCCCAATTGGTAAGATTTACAAAATCCATCAATTGGATGCTATGAAACTTGCTTCTGACGCCTGGTATAGGGTCTCAAATACAACAATTGTGAATTGTTGGAAAAGTCTGGAATTCTGTCAGATCAAAATATAGATGGATCAGTCAATACAAATAATCATCCACCTTCTGAAGATTGAATTTGGACCCAATCATTGAAGACAAAGCTAGAGAAACTTTGATCTCTGACTTGGACAGTCTTTAAAGCTTGAAGATTGTCCATTTGCCAAATTGCATTTCAATCTCAAATCTCCTTGACCAATTGGTGAACACTCAAGTGGATTAGAAGAATGGACTCCCAAACAGATTTTTGAAATCATTCATGAAGAGGCAAAGGAGAAGGCTTCAATTCAAAACCCACCACCTTCACCTCAACCAACTCATGAAGCATTTCTCAAAGCTCCTGACATCATGATTGGATATTTGGCCTATGATGATAGTGATGTAGCAAGAGGGTATGAAAGGGCCATTAGGGCATCTGTGAGACATTGCCGTGTGGTCTGTGTCAAAGCTGCCAAGCAGCAAACCCTCACCAATTTCATTTCCAAAGCTCCTTTGTAACCGCTCACTATAAAGATACTTCTTTGTCATAACTGGTAGTTTTAGTGCAATTTGATTTCTATTGGTTTTGACAGAGTTTTGACAAAAGAGATACTTGGTCAAAACCAATGGATTTGGGTCCAAATAATTGGCTATTGCTTTTTGCAGAGGCAACTGTATGAGAAAAAAACAGCCCAAGGGAGAATGATGTACAAGTTTTTTGTGAAGACTTTCATTTTGACCTCAAAGCTTCAAAAGGTATTTCCAAGAAATCAGATGCCCTTGCCACTGAATATGAAACAGCCTTTGGGTCCAACCAGAAAACAATGATCTAGGTTTGGATGTCATTTTCCCAGATTGTTCCTTACAACACTCTCAACTGGTACTGACACTGATCCACATTTGTTTCCAAAGTGGTCAATTTGAACAAAACTGATCATTCCATCAATACAAATGATTGGCGGTTACCAACTAGGCCTGTGGCATCAGAGAACAATCATGTCTTTTCACCCTTCATGTAATCCAACATACTTAAACAATATCATCATTACTTGATAAAGATGGTAGCAATCATGGTGGGACAGATTCACAAAAAGGAGAGGTACATACCTTGAAGCCAGCTGAGATTGAGGATGCTTGGATCATGAGAAATCTTATGGATTCTCAATTTGTGAAAGAAAAATCAAGATTCCATCTTCTTCTTGATGGGTTCCCAGAAAACGGAAGAATCTTGGTGGGTACAGCTATGTGGACAGCAAACACTCATACTCTGGGAGAATACAGAATGAATTGGAAAGTAAATGGGCTTGTAATTCTAGAAACCAATTGAGTCATATGTTGAGATGGTTTCATACCCTAAGTGTAATCCTCTCTTCCAGAGTGGCTCAAAACAATATGAAGACTCTTTCCAGAGCAGTCCAAGGCTTCACTGAGAACATTAAACCTACAAGTTTTTTTTACAAACCCATATCCTAGAAAGGTCATTCCGCCCGTCTCACCTTTGCAGGCTGGAATATAGATCTTGAGTTACATATTTTGTGATAGGAAAAGTGGTCAACATGCATCCATCACTTTTGTGGTATTTGTGTGTCTTACTTTGCCACTTCCTGTTGGATTTCATCCAGAAAATATCTACATCATTAGTATTGGACTTGGTCTGGGGGTGACCTTCACATGAGCAAATGCATTGAATTTTACAACCAGTAGTCACACAGCTTCAAAACCCATCTTCCTTCATCAATAGCAGATTTTCCTGCTACACATTGCTCTCAAGGGGCTCCAAAGGCGACTGTAACTGATGTCTGCTTGTCATGCCTGTTCAACAAATATGATATCAATAAGCTCAATGTAGATTTTGCTCGTAATTCAAAAACTGTCAAGGCATGGGCAGAGATTTTCAAGACCCATGAAGTGGACAACTCTATTCTTATTGGGTAAGTTGCCAAATACAAGTATTGAACTCAATGCACAATTTACTACTTGGTCTTCCTGCTTTGATGATTTTAGGCTATGAAGGAGATCAACAACAAAGAAGAGCACCCAATCCAATTTATACCAAGGAATTTTAAGAATCAATCTCCAAGCACCCAAGATCTCAGCCTGAAATTGAAACTACCAATGGAGAGCCAGAAGATCAAGAGGATGGCTATGGTATCCTGAATGTATATACAGTGAGGATACTGGCTCAAGAGACAAAGATTTCAATCCATTGCAAAATGATGGTTGTGATGGAAATTGGGTAGCTCCCCCAATTGATGAACCATCCTAAGAGGATAGAGAAAATAAATGCAATGCTTCCCAGAATCTTCATTCCTTCATAGATCAAGCAAGAAGCTCCAAACCTTGATATATATTCCTTTGATACCCTCAAAGAAGGTGAAGGGAAATGCCACTCATCTTGATCTAAATATGGTCCAGAGCAGATTTTATCAAACCTGCACTTCTAAAGCTTCAGCTGCCTAGTATCTCTCTAGTCAACTTGGCACGCAAGCATGGAATGATGTGGCATTTAACTTTTGGTTATCAACATCATATTTGAGAACATCTACACATATCCATCATTTGCTTTTAGCACAAGAGGCGTTTACACCAACTCATCACTCTACTATCCACTTGAGTGATTGTCTTGATATATTTGGTCCGGTTTGGGCTTTGTGGGCTTTCCTATCTGAATGTCTGATGGGATGTATACTGAACAGGAGGTCACAATGATCTTGGCATGATCTTTGCTTTTTATATCTTTATTGTTGTTAAGTTGACTCTTTTCCTTCGAGTTGGTAAGCAAGCTTGAAATTCAAGTTGTCAAGAACCACTGACTCACAAAATCAATCTACTCTTCTCAAAAATCATGATCTCCCTAAGGAAGCTTATCAACCTCTACAACACTTCATCAATAAGATAGAGCCCTATGCTACCATTGCAGAAAAAGTTATGATTTTTTTCAGTTGATTGATTGAATGATCAGCGCTTCAAAGAATGTCTATGGTTCACACCAGAAAAATATGTATCATTCTTGGAAGCCAGTAATTTTTCTTATGTTTCTCTTTGCCCATGTGCTATGCTCCACCGGCATGTGGAGCACAATGAGAACAGGCTCAGAAAGTCAAATCACTACAAAAAACATAATTTTTTCTGGGTGGAAAAGAAAATTATTGATGTGGAAAAATCCTGAGACATCAGGAAAAGCGTGAAAAATTTGAAAAGATATGCATCTTGTTCCAAGATGTTGGTGCTACATTATGAGTATTTTTTGAAATCTATATGTAGGCATTGGGCAATCTAACAATAAAGGTTGAGAATCATTGAAGAATTCCTTGTAACAATATTAACATCAAATTTGGCTCCTGATTTTGAAGACAGCAATTGCACATCCACCAAAATAAGTAACTTTTGCAGTGTTGATGCATGGCTCTCAATTCTTGGCTTATTGGAAAGCCCTGCTTCCTTCCTACGATTTAAGAGGTCCTACATTGCCATCTATGGAGAGTTCTTCAAACATGAATAGTGGGTTTACATTTCATGATAGAAATGTAAATGAATAGAGAAATTAGAAATTCTAGAACAACAATATTTGTTAGACAAAACTGCAAGTTCTTCTGAAGCAATGTTTGGAAGAACTTTCTTCTTTCTAGATTTTCCCATGATTTATTAAGCGTCTACGTGAATTTATGAAACGTAGGTGCTTTATTTGAGCGCCTACATGTGTATTTGAAGCAGCGTGGAATTGATCATCAACAAACAATGTAAGGATAGACAGATAAACTTGGTGTGAGACTATGTCGAAAAACCAAATTAAACTCAAATATGAATTGAAGCAGACAAGTAATGAATTCTTTTTTTGTTCTTGTGCCTTCTGTTTTCCTTCATTTTGTGTGACTGACACACAAGGTTTTGGTTTGAGTACTCCTGGTATGCACCGCTACTTGGATAGTTATCTTTTTACCAGAGAGTAGACTAGGAATTGCATAATGTCAAAATTTGAAAGCCTTCAGATCATAGTAATTTTTTTCAGACAGAAATGTCAATCTAACAAAAATGGTAGAGGGGGACGTTCAAGTGACACAGGAAAGATAATGCATTTTTCCTTGATAAAAAATTATTGTGTTTGTGGCCAAAATGATTGACAAAAATATGTTCCACAATGGGGGCTCACTATTGACCCAATGGGCCTGGGGATAAATACATGGTGCTTTATGCTTGAACTTTATTTTTGGGATTGGGTGAAGCACTTTACTCAGCATCATTGTTTCAAGGAATTTCTGACCCCCTTTCTAACTCTGGGAAGCTGTTATCTGAAATAGCTGACTTTAAACGTTTGGACTGACATTCTTCACAGATGCTGTAAGTCCAAGTGGCAAGAGTGATACCAGGAGTGGGGGACCATGTTTGCTTTCTGACTGCCATGATGAATCAACAGATTTCTTGGTGAGTAGCCTCACATTGGATATTGTTTTAGAATTCTCACACGTCAATGTACTCTTGGTGCTGGGGCATCCAAATTTGCAAAACACCATAGCATCAGAACACACCAAAAAAGGACTCCTGGCATTCTAGAATAACAATATCTGTATACCTCAATTGAAGATGACCATAATCGCAAGACTTGAATCACACTGAGCTACCAATTGAGATCAAATGTGATTTGGTGGGGGTGTGGAGTCAAATGTGTGAAATTATGCTGTGTGAGCACACATATATCTGCAGATTGGTTTGGTCACTGGTGTGAAGTGCAAACCAGCTCATTGAGCACCTCAACTGTGATACTTTCCAAGTGGATGCCTGAGGGTGTTTTTGTGGCCCAATGGGGAAGTGACAACATGCAATCCTTGAGGGGAATGATCAGGTGCCCATGATTCAAATTTGTGGCGGCAAGTGTTTTTCAGTTATCTTGATTGCCAGCTTCTCCAGTTCTTCAACTTCTACAGCAGCCTTGCACTGTGTCTTATCAGTACATGCAAATTGATATCTTCCAAGGGGAAAAGAAAAATGCTAGTAATTATGTTTGCTGTCCTCATGCTGCGTCCTATTGGGGCACCTCAAGTTTGGCCAAATTCCTGTTAAATGTTTTGCACTTTGCACTCCCAGGACTGTAAAATTTGAGCATTGTGGGAGAAAGTCTGTCATGCATGTGCTTCTGGGATGGGGCTTCCTCAGACTATTTTAAAATAATGTTTTTTTTTGGTAGACTCATTTATGTTTTACTGCTTTTTCAAACTTGAACTGCCCTATTGATTTCTCACTAGGATGAGTTTACAAATCTTTGACTCTTTTGTCTTCTCATTCTTTGTGACAACTTAACTCTTCAAAATTGAGTCATGAAACTCAAAGCAACAAATTCAGTTGAATGAGAATCACATTATACATGGTGTTGTGGGGATTCAATCAACAAACTTTCAATGAATCCAAATAAGACAAACATGATCCCTGCTTTAGGAATTTTTTCTTGGTCCTTTTTCCACTTACATTGCTTCATTTCCATATTTAAAATGTGTGTAAATACCCCCTTGTTTCTTATCTCATCACTCTGCAAGGTGATTTTTGCTAGTTACACTAAATCTATCAATTGATCAGAGGTGCCAATAAAGTATACACATCTAGGCATGTTCATATAAGCAATTTATGGTGAGAAATCACATTCCCCAAAACTTAAAGTGTCTGTTTGGCTGTGCATGTTTTGTTTTTGCATCTAAAGTTCTACAAATTGTGATTTCTGGTTAGAGTTTACTTAAGTGCCCTTAGTGAGCCTATTTATTGTTATTTGCATCAGATTGTAAATTTGAACTACCATCTGGTACCAACATAGACTAATTCCTTGCCTTTTCCAGCAACACTGCCGCTTGTCATCTAATATTTCCAAGGTTTTTTGCCAATTTCAGACACCAGGGAACAAACGCCAACATAACTCTCTCATATCAAATTTACTCAATTCAAGCTGAGTGGAGCAAGTGGACACCAGATCTTCCAAAAATGTCAACATATCTTTTCAAGCCTTGAGAGATCAAAACACGTCCCCTTACCCCAATTCAACTGCCAAAGATTCTGGAGCAAGGGCTACCAAGGGTGAAAACATTCCCACTGGTGACAGTGAGTCAATAAACTTAGCATCTTTGACCAGTATTTTTGGACAGAAAACCCTCACTATCACACAGCTCAATGCCCCTTTGACAGAAATAAACAAGAGAATATATAATATTGAAGATGAAGTACAGGCATTATCTTCTGGTGTTCAGAAGTTGCTTAGCATAGGCACAACAACCTGTGGCTGGAGGATAACAGTAACTCAACAATCTCAAAGCTCATTCATCTGAACAGCCGTGATTTCTAAACCTCATAAAGATATTCTACATTTTTGACCACAATTTCTGATTTAAATTATACAGATAAACTAACTGATAATGATTTGGATTTAATTTTTCTTCTTTAGAAACACCAGAATAAGATGGTAGATCTTCAACTTCATCTTCCCCTTCTACTGATACTAATTCAACTCAGAGTGGGACTCATCATCATCATCAACAATAACAACTTGCCAAAACAAATCAAACCAAGGTTATTAATTCATCTTAATCAATCAATCAATCAAAGCTCAAGATGACTATCAGAAGACTGTTCAGCTCATCCCATTCTCAAGGGTAACCCTGTCATTATACTTCAATTTCAACTGAAGAGAAATAAAAACTCATCACCAAGATAATCAATTCTCTGCTTCTTCTGCTACTGCTTCTCCTGCTAATATGTCTGCAAAAACCACTTCAACTTTATCAATACCTTGACTTATCATTCCTATCAACCAACTCTCAAATTAAATCAACTATCAATCACTGCTTCAACCCATTACCTATCTCTTCATCTCATTTTGGATCTTGAAGACTTTTGGTTTTATTCGATCTTGAAGACTTTTGGTTTTATTCTTCTCCACTGTGTCCACTTCATGATGGTTTTAGGAAGCTAAATGGATTTGATTTGGAAGATTGGTAGATGTGGAATTTTGAGAGTTTGGGTGCTGACCAGAGAAAGTTAGATGAGTATGGAAGAGTCAGTTGGATGTGAAAAAGAACTTTGGAGGTAAGCTAAGTTTTTTCTGGGGAAACCATCTTTGGGTGTTTTCTTGTTTTGTTAGATCTTAAGTTTGCCCTTAGTTAAATAAAGATAATGTTTGGTGGAATACTGGATTAGCTACATTTGTAAATGAAGGTAAATGAATTTTTATCATTTGAATTTGATTCAATTGAACGTTTACCTCTAAGCTAGATAATTTTTTCTCAAAGTTCAGAAGTAAAATTGAAACTGATGTGAATGTTTTGATTTTTTTGTGTCTTATCTCAACATGGATTCAACACCACTTCCAATGTGCAACACTTGTACTGAAGAATATCCATACATGGATTCCAAAACTCGTCCAACACGTGGAGCCTGCTTACATGATAACACTCTTAAATTGGCCAAAGATTGTTTGACATTAGCACCTTTGAAGTACTGCAGGACGGGTGTGGAATGACATTACTTTTGTGTCGACCCTGCCAGAAAAAAACACAACAGCATTAAGAAACTGATCATACATCTCAGTCAACCAATTTGCCTGTCCTTCTCGATGAGGATGACCCAGCAGAATCATCAGCAATCCAATCAAGCTTCACCTTACCCCAACTTCCATTGGTGTCTAGTCATTCAGACATGTCTGTCCCCCCTGTCGCAGGCTCCTCTAGATGAAACAAGTGCCCAGCTACAAACCCACTACAATCCGAAACCTCCTCGGCCGGATTGGAGCGAGAATAAGCTTATCAACACGGAGAATCAGGAGCCAAGAAGATCTGAATGAGCAGAGTTCAGGACAACAAAAAGGTGTCACACCCCACTGAAATTGGACATATTCACAAGGAGAAGGCTGAAATCCCAGTTGCGCCCCAGCTTTGAAATTGATTGCGGTCAAGCTCAAGTATAATGCGCAAACTGGCTCAAAGTCTCACAGTCTTCCACAGCATATGCGCAATATTGATTTCACCAATCCCAAGTGGGAGATCAATATCATGAACACAGCCATGAAACACTTCTAGGGAAGCTCAGTTGGGATATTTCCCCCTACAAACAGAGACACAAATTGATCCCCAGCTCTTCCCAATTTCAATTCTTCATTCTACTTGCTTGGTATCCACAATGTGATGATGTCAGGAGATTGTCTTCAACAAAGCACCACATTTCCCACTCGTATCCCAGCTCAGTGTTTGGTCCCAGAGCTTCTAGTAGTCACTCCGTTTTTTGCCGCTGAAACCTACTTGGCATCCATCAAATGACCCAGCTGAAACTTTGGCAGTGATTCTGAACCCAAAGATGATAGTCATCATTCAGAGGCAACTCACAATAAGTCAATGTTGTTCAAATTGGCTTGGGGTTTTACTATGACTGATTGATTTTGTGATCAGTCTTGCAAATTCAACCATCTGACACGTCTTCAGATGTTGCTGCTCTTGCACCAAGACGGCCAACTATCATATCAAGAAGTGTGTAACTGGCTATCAAGCAAATACATTACCTTGCTCATCAAGGAATCAACCCTCTCAAAGTATCAAACACCTCATTTGTGGCTGCCCAAGATTGATATGAAATTGCAAATACACCTTTCCCTCAAGAAATGGCAGTTCTGCTCCCTGATGGTCGACCTGCCAGCAATGGTCAATCATCACAATCATTATTTCATTCATCTTGTAGCATGGCTACCAAATCATGGCCACCTGCTTATGATGCCAAACACCTTGCCTGGCCCTTCAAAGCATAAAAAACTTTGACTTGACACAAGAATCAGATGATGCACACATCAAGGTTCAGGATTATTTAATGAATCCAATGCAGTATATCTATTAACTTTGATAGTATGTAAATTGATGTAATCACTTAGTTTCTACTTATGCTCATTATAGGATCCTATTCATACTTCACAGCTGGACAAAATTGCCCAGAAAATAGGAGGGTCATCAAGAACGTTAGTGGTTTTTGATGTCACATGTGTAAATATAGGTATCAAATTCTCCAGACCAATTCCAGGTTATGGAATACAATGGAATATCAAAGTTCAATGCTGGGAGAGATTATTCAATGCTCATAAAATGAGTCTTTCAAATTGTTTATCTACTTTGATTACCTGAATTTGACATTATCTTATATCCCTCTTCCAGGTGATTGATCAAAGGTCAGAGACAACCAAAAGAGATTACCAAGGAGAAAAATGGTTGAAACCAAAATGCGGAGGCGGCGCCCCGTGATCATGATGTGTTGCAACCTTGTGGTATCTTCAACAAAGTCTACATCATGCCGGAGCAATGAAAGCAGGTGAGTGAACTGATAAAATTTCTCAAAATGAGCATGTTCTTTATCTGCTGCCAAGTGACTCAAACTCATACTGAAAATTTGCATAACTACAGGACTTCAAGGCTTTGACAAAAGTATTCAAAGCAGACGCTCCCACTGGGTCTCTTGTCATTTGTGAATATTGCAAACTGAAGAAGTCTGTTCAAGACAAAATTGATATCTGTCTATCATGAGCCAGCCCCCTCTTTCCAATTTACCACACCATGCTTGTTTGGGTGAAGTCTTATCTCTCTGGAGCCCTCAAATCCAATGTTTCAATGCTTGCCAGATCATTTTCAGTATGCATCTGGAAACAACTCAGACAAATAGAATTCAGCTCAAGCTTTATTAGAATCTGCCTTTGAAATTCAAAAAGCAAGAATGAGTTCTGGAAAATACCATGACAGAAACAGTGGTGATTCTCCTGATGGGGAGGAGGACAATGAGGATGGTTTTTGTGTGCATAGGAAGAAGAGGCTCAGACACAGGGTAAAATTGCTGGCAAACTAATTTGAGCGTGATGATGAGCCATCTTGGGCTGTGGAGAAGGATTCACACCTCACTCTTAAATGGTGGAAGGTGAAGTTCTTTCTCTACCATATTCATACCAATACTGTTACCAATTAACAGCATTTGCATCACTTATCCATGTCAATACAGCATGATATCTAGTTTTATCTTCTTTAGCAAGAGATTATCTGGCTGTTTGTGGATCAGCGTGTGCTGTGGAGAGAACATCCTTGTCATCTGCAGATGTCTGCGGCCATGATTGGGGTGCTTTGAAACCGGCAATGGTGGAACAATCAGTAGGGGCTTGGCTTTGTTCTAAGGATGATGTAAAGTCTCATGTGAAATCCTTTTGTGTTACCATTTTTTTGTTCTCTTTCTTGTCTTGTCATTTTTGTTCTTTTTGTTCTTTTTGTTCTTTTGTTTTGTTTTCATTTTTGTTCCTTCTGTCTATTGTCTTTTTGGCTTTGAGAGCAACCATAGTCATTTTCATTCTTTTGTTATTTCTCACTGGCTCTGAGTCTTGTGCTTGTCTCTCTTTTGTGATTTCTTTCTCATCATGAAAAACATGTTTCCCCTTTACAGCTCAGATACACAATAATTTACTGGTATTGTGCAGTATTGCCCACCCACCAGATACTGGATGCAGTATAGATATTGTATTGGTATTCAGGATACTTTACCCAGGATGGCTGAGAACAGTATCTTGAAATTCAATGCTGTATCCAGTATCATATCCAAAAGGACTATACTGTACTGGTATTTTGCTAAGTCAGTATTCACAACTCATCACTTTATTGAGTATTGTATTATAGCAGCGTTTTGAGTCCCATGATCTGTGCAAGTCTTTTGAAGGATACCTCCAGTCTTTTCAACCACATCTAGATAGTGATGACCAATTTGTTGGGGGTCATTATTGTGTACACCTACATATAAGCCCAGAACCTTACAAGACCAAGCATCAATGAATCTATTCACTGTGATTCCAAAAGGATTGATTGTATTGTGACCATCAGTAGACCAGACATGGTTGGGCCCATCAACATGAAAGTGTTGCCTCTTCAGTTTGCCTTTATGTTGTGCCTCTACCCCCTCAGGATCATGTTGCAATGGGATCAAGCCACTATGAATTGCATATGCTCAATGAGATTTTCCGGAACAACCAGCCCCTGTTGAATATTGGCTTTTTGCCAACTGATAGATGATTCTTCAGAAATCATACAGAGATTATAAATGTTAATTGAAATTGCTGTATCTCTCATAATCTTAATAATGGCTTCCTGTCTCTGGTAGCCCAGTCTGTTGAATTTGGCTAAGTGTGATTGAACTACTAATTTATCTTGCGGTGAAAATTTGACGTAGGCAGTGCTAAGACCATACTTATTAAGAGGCCAAGTCAAGTTGGTTTGCAATGTAGTGGTACCCATGCCTTCAAGGTGAGACCATATTTCTGCTCTTTGCATTCCAGCCAAAGGGATGAGCACCAAGAACAAGACTTGAACCTTGATGAGAAACAGGAGGATAAGCTGGAGTGCACTACTAACATATCATGGTCCAAAACAGCCCACATTGTTTCCAGTATCAATTGTTTCTTGCACCTGAAGTTGCAAATGTTGTTGAAAATGGGTTGCTGGGATTTTACAGCCCACATTTTACGCTACACGATGTATTGAAAGCTTGTACAGTGTCAAATTCCATTGTATACTCACAATCTGAAATTTGATGCTAGTTCAATTGAGCGCAGATTTTTTAGCCATGAACCAGCCAGGTTCCCAACGAAGTTTGAAAATCCAAAGTATTGCCATAATAAATTCAATACTCACAATGGGGATTTTACGGTTTGACCATGGAAACACCAATTTTTAATATGAATGTAAACTTTGCAAAGTGCGATGAAGTCACTCACAACATGGAACTTGATGAAGTTTTGTATGAGTGTACAAAGCATCAAAGGTCCATCTCAAAAAACTGTCAAGGTCTATGACTGGTGATAATTACTATTCCAAATGTGAGATGATCAACACTTTAGTTGAATGGTTATATTCTCAGTGACAATTTGTTAAGCTTAACAAAGTCACTTTTTCCACATTTAACAACTTTTCTTTTGACTTCATCTTTGTGTTCTTGACCTGCCTATCAAGAAGTAATCTAATCAAAAATGAACCCTGTAGAGACCGGAGTGAACAATTCACAACAAATGTAAGTCACCAACTCCCGGCAAATAGGACTGTAGGAAAATTGAGCTACTATTGAAAACCCATACTTGACCGTTTTTCAGAGTTTGAAGTGACTACTTTAGTTCCTGATGGTCTTATCTATTGGTGTACTGCTTGTAGGTCTGGTCAAACAATGAAGACTTATGACAGGCATCAAAGATCAGCAGCTCATAAAGACAATATTGAGCATATTCTTGCTGAAGGAAGAAGAATGGGTCAACAATCAAATTCCACAGCTGATGTGACTGGAGAAGAAGATGATATGCTTGGTGTACAAACAATGGACAATGATGAGCCAGAAGTTGTATGTTACAATGAATTATATGGCTCAGATCATTCCAACGTTACTTCTCATTCAGATACAAAATCAGAAGTTGTCCCTCCCAAGCCTTGGTCTAGCAAGTATTGTGATTATTTCGCTCTGAAGAATTCTAATTGGGTGGATCAAGGCGCTGGTCCAGCCAAGGTAGATATTGAGGATCTTCTAGAAAAAGGAATTTGACAATTGAAAGAGATGGATCAGGGTGAGGCAGGGAATTTGGAGCCACTGGAAGCAGAAAATGAGGATGAGCTACAGATGATCAAAAAAGGCAAATTTCTGGCTGAAAATGAGAAAGCAGAGTGGTACCCTTTCAAAAAGACAGAGGTATGTAATATTTTATGATATCTAGTTGAAACACACTCCTGAAGCCTAATTAAATATCTTTGGGACCCAAACTTCAGCACTGTCTGGCATTGATGTTGTTGGGATTGATGAGGAATTTACTATTTTGCTTACAGTATGATATTTTGCGAGCAATTCTGGTAGTTGCTTCTGTTGAGTTACCTGCATCGAGTGTTTCACAAGGCGTCCGTGAAGGACTAAGGAATCACTTGAAAATCAATGTGCTTGAAAATACCTCTGCTCTGGGAAATCCATGTTTTGGTCTCTCTATCCAAGGGACTGTGTCACAGGAAATTGATTCTTATTGATCCATCAAGGTCTAGATTTGATTGTACTAATGTTCTCTCTTGTTCTCTGTTTATAGGAATTTGCTAATCCCAAATTCTATCCTCATTTGCAATTCATCCCTGAATACAAGCCTGAAACTGTCATCAACAGATTTTCACAGTCCAGAAAGTGGCATGAGAGATTCTCAAGAGATCTTTGGGTTCAGATGGTTGAAAAACTGTTGGTCAATTCTATATCTACAAGCCAGTACAGCTAGCCTCAAAAAATATTGTAGTTCCTATATACTTTTACAAAACAACATCTGATATGTTTGCAAAGTGCATGAGGTTGCATACTGTAGCTCAGAATCAGAACAAAACCTATTGACTTGAGATTGACGCTGAACCAACTTTTGACTCTGAACATCTGGAGGACGTTGATATAAATGAGTTCAGAGTTAAATATACTATTCTTGTGACTAAAGATAGGCGTATGCTGAAAGACATTTGTTGCAGGAAGTATATATTGTAAGCTCCAAAAATATTTGAGACTCTACATTATTATTGATGAGATTTTTCTATTTGAACAGAGAAATATCGACTATTTTGGAATGAGATTCCACTCCCTATTCCTGGGCGGATGAAGGCCAATGGATGAATTATTAGACATGTTCCAATTACACTCTACTTAGATGATACTGCGGGCAATCAATCAAAAAAGTGGAATAAACATGACTCTTCCTACTTCACGTGGTCTGGTCTTCCACCGAGGTTGACAAACCAGAAATATAATATACATTTTCAAGCTACCACAAAATTAGCCGCTGTACTTGAGGGTTAGCAGGTCGTGGATGAACTCAAGTAAGCTTTATTTCATTTTCATCAATCAAGAAATCCTGGACTGATCCAATCTTTACTTCTTTGAATCTTGGTATGTGTTCAAAAGGTAAACTTGGTGAGACTAGATTCTCAACCTATGATCAGTCAATTGATAAAATGGTCCATGTAATGTTGTTGTAATGTGCTACCTTGGTGACTAACCTATGCACGCCAAGATCACAGATACAATGAACCCTTCAATGGCACTTTATCCATGTCAAATGTGTACTCTTGGTGTGTCAACACTAGAGGCAAAACTTTCAAAGAAGTCTAATTCAAATTTTGTGGGATTGAGTACAATCAATGGAGTCTTTGTTTGTCTAGATGGTTCTTTTCATTGGTTTTTATTTAGACATGAGAGTCAAAACTGAACTTATGTATCTTTGATTTCACAGGATCTTCAAAAGCGTCAATGGTCAACAACAATTGGTATCACAAAACAAATGTGGTCAATGGCTGAAACACAGGGGCAGAAGAAAAGGATTGAGGACCTAGCAAAAGAAAATGGAGTGTGGGATAAGGTCACTCAAGTATTTCTCAATTCACTCCATGAACTTTGAGCTAGTGGTAAAATGAAAGAAGCAAAAGATCAGTGGGTGAAGCAGAATGAAGAACCTTGTGAGCGCTTGTACAATCCTTTACTACGGCTCAAAGGTATGTCAGGTCATCTTCTCTTTTGATAAATAGTTCTTGATCATGTTTCTTCCAGGATTCAATGGTCACAAGGATATGCCAGTAGAGATACTTAATGTTGTACTGTTGGGGATAGTAAAGTATATGACAAAAGATGCTGTAGCAAAAACTCCAGCTGGTCTTCTCTCAGAAATGAAAGGAAGATGGGCTTCCTTTGATATTGATGCATCAAATGTTCCAGCTATTCAAGCAACTCAAATGGTCAAGTATGTTGGTAGTCTTTCAGGTTCTGGTTTTTAGACAGCCTTACAAGCAGCTCCTTTTGTTTATTTCCTTGTCTCACTCCACAAAGAAGAAAGATGTGGATTTCTCTCTGTCATCTCCCAGCTTACATATTCCAAAACAGTTGCATTGATGAAAAAGCTCACTTGGACCAAACCTGTAGCTTGATCAACCAATTTCTCTGCGATACACTTCAAGACAATGCACAATGGGTGAATAAGCCAAAGTTCCATATGCTAATTCATCTCATCAACTCAATGGAGCGCTTTGGTTCAGCCTGCTTGTTTTCAACCAAGAAGTTTGAACAATACAATAGAGTATTCCATGGATGGTCAATTCACTCTAATTGGCAAAGCCCAGGATATGACATTGCAATAACATTTACTACATACTGTTTAATTTGTACCCTCTTGTCAGGTGGAATATTTTATGATGAAAATCAACACTGTAATGGTTGTGCAGGATCAGGAGTAATTGAATTATTTATGAGTAGCTCTACTTGATGGCATACTATGGCTTTGAAACTTCCAGTCCCCAAAGAAGATCACTATGACATCAGGTGTATGTTTTCTTATGTTCAATGTGTGAATGTCAATCCCAATTCCTTGACTGATGGTATTGGGCTCTTTTTGAAGTTTCAAACACAGCTGTAGGGCTTGATGTCCTGGAACATCTAGTGCAACTCAACTCTAGGGCTCTTTGGAAGCAGGTTATCAATGTGAGGATGCCAAATAGTCAAGATTTGAAGCATGGTTCATTTGTTTGGGTAAAAAATTTGAATACATTTTTATGGTACTTCATTGATTATGTTTTTTTAGCAGATATTTCTAAATCTATCTCTCATCAAAAAAAGATGTTGGCAAAAGAAAAGGAGGATCTGATGTCAATGCGTTATTGAATCAATTTGGAGCTCATCTGGAGCATATGATGATTGTGTGGTTGAGCTGACATTGTGTCAAAGTGTTCCCAAAATCCATCAATTCTATATGATGCGGGAGATTTGAAAAAGCTGAATTGTTTTTGGATAAAATTGAAAGTATGTTCTCTTTCCTAAAAATCATACATATTCACATTGATTGATGTTGCCTTCAGGCCATTGAGTGTCTGATAAATGTTCAGCATAACTGTCACAATCATGGATGCCAAGTTAAACTCACAAAACAGAAGACAATTGAATGGCGGCTGACCGTCAAGCTCACTGAACAGATTCAACATAGTGAGAACACCTCCTGCATCGTAAACTCAGCTTCCTTATACTCATTAGATATTCACCTTTGTGCTGCAAACATTCCAAGTTTTGATGTTACCCCCAAAGGGTGGAATATTTTGCTTGAATCAGGTATGAATGAATGGGGTGTTAACAAAGAAAAAAACGTGAATCAAGGAAAGGAAAAGGAAAAGGCAAAGCTTAGAAAGGAGGAAAATAAGTCTGGAAAAAAGAAAGCAAATGGTAGGAAGAAGGAAGCCAAAGCTCAGGACAATGAAGATATACTTGGGTATTTTGTTTTCTTCAACTTAGGTGTCAAATTGTATTTCAATGCAGAGATTTAATTAGAAATAGGAAAACAAGCAGTGCTGGACAAAAAAAATCATGAAGAAAACACCAAACTAAGGTCATCAATACCATGTTTCTCAGCCAATCTGGTCATTTTCTTACGTGCCTCCTCTGGATAGCAAGTCAATACAGTTGCACAAAACTTAGCCCATTCCTCATCATTCATGTCACCACGTAAGTCTTTCACTTGACTAATTCTTTCCACCAAGCATTCATTGATCTGGCGAGCACATCCAAATTGGGTGATGTTTCCTCTTGAAGGGATAAATCTAACACCTTTGGCGTTGTAGCTCTCTGCTGCAGAAGTGTGGTGATTAATGTGGCTGGCCCATAGCGCTTCAGCCACACCATCACATGCATCATAATCAATCTCAATGTTGTAGTTGTCCAGATGAAAGCTCCCACCAATACCATTGCCTTGACAATCTTGATCTTTTAGTGAGTAGAGTTTTCCTGATTTACGATTGATACGAGTGAAGAAACCAAAAGCATACTGAGTGATATCATTGTCAGTATGAGGCGTATTGACAAACTCATCAGAGGTGACTGCAATGTTGGAAGCAAAGACTTGTGCGTTAGGTGAGACGTAGAATGATTGTCCAGCCCAGGAAGGAGCCCCAGTCCATGCAGCAATTTCAGCATTAGATTTGAAGGTGTAGCTTGAGCAACCAGCAAAGTGTTCTGCAAAGAAATCTTCAATGGCAGGAAGATTGCCTTGACAGGCAAGATCTTCTTACATTTTACAGAGCTTAGCACTGGTGGATGCATTGATAGATTACACAGCTGGAAGAGTAAAAAATTGGATTCAATATTCTGTCAAAAGAATTGAGGATTGATGGAGAAACTAACCTACTCTTACAGCCGGATCAAATCCAGGTCTGAATCCAGCAGCATACATCTTTCCATACTTTTGTCAAATGGCTTGGACTTTGTTTGCAGCACCATTTATCTTCACAAGTCCCCTTGCTCTAGCATGTTTATAGACAGTTGGAATTGCATGATTGTATTTATCAAACAAAACCACATTTTCATGAGTTGGCTCAACAAATTGTACAACTGCTAATGATTGAGAAGTACTGGCATCAAGACAGACAACAGTCCCAAAGTGAATTCAATAGGGTTATTTTTGTTTGCCTTACTTGAAGAACAAAATTTTTGTTTTGGGTGGCAGTCCATAGCGCTTGGTAAGTTCAGCAATCTTAGCATGTCGGTTGTTGGGTGCGGGGCGATTCTTGCGCTCAAGGTCCTTTTATTTGGCGCAATTTTTGCAAGAACAAATGGTACTAGGAGGCTTATATTTATGTTTCTTAATCACTTCATCCATTTGCTTAAATCTGTGACACCTGCTCAACCTCTAGTTTCAGGGTTATGCGTCAAGATGAGCTCAAGGTTTGAAGCAGGAAGTTTTGCAAGTGACACAGGTTAAAAAAAGGATGAAGAAAAAAAGAAGCCTAGGATGCTTTATAAGTAGCCAAACAATAGTTGATCTCATGATGTTTGATGTTTGAAAGAAGAGAAACAATGAGAGAGGTTGAAATCAAGTAGCAATGAGTCTACAATTTGGAGGGAAAAAGAAATTCAAATATTGAATGTCAAGCCAGTATATAAGGTGATTGAGATGATGATTGGAAAAAGAGAAACCATGATAAAGGTTGAAATCAAGTGGCAATGTGTCTAATCTGAAGGAAAAACAAATTCAAATATTGAGTGCAAGCAATAAAAAATGTGGGACAAAAAGTTGGAACCAAGGTGGTGGATGCAAGAAAAATTCAGTCAAACTTGCACTGGATCAAAAGGGTCTTGAAACAGATGTGCCAATCAGTCAATCCTGAAATATCTCAAGGGTTTGGACTTAGACTTGGTTTCAAACCAAAGAAGCTCATACATAGAAACTGATCAGACCAAACGGATCACTTTAATTGCTTCCATTCTATCCTATTCTATTTTTACAGCTGTACTATTCAACAGTTTACCTCTTTCTTTCTCTCCATTAGCCACACCATGTCAATGTTTTGTCATTTAACTCAAGGCAATTGGTCTTGGCACAAACCCAAAGAGAAATTGAAGAGGAGACTCAATTCAGGCCCGCTCTGGTTTGCACGATTGAACTCACATTCCCCTCTCTAAGTCAATGTCCCAGTTCAAACTGGTGTCAAGTTCCACTTTAAAGTCTTTCAATCCTATCTCAATCAATCATCTATCATGCTTTTCTTCATTCATTTTCACTTTGATTGAAGTTCGTTTCTTTAGTCTTAGGTAGGATTGTATATTTCTTTCTTCCTTTGATTGGTTTATTCAAATTACATTGTTACAAGTAAGTGTGATCTGATTTTACAATCAAGAATTACAAAAAATAAGAAATATCAATGATTTTCAAATCCACTCTCTTTCACCAATAGAAATTATCCACTTCTAGATGTCATCTTTGCAGTAAGAATTTTTGAATTATTGGGATGTGAAGCAGTGACCCGTAAGTGAATTTGAACACATCAAATTGAAATCTTACCTAATTCAGAATTCAAAACTGAACGTCGAGCATTACTTCAAAGACTCACATTAGATCCTTCAGTGAAGAAAGTGTGATTGAGCATAAATTCACTGTTCTGCATCTGGGTTAATTACATCCTATCACTGATCCTACAGTCTTAGGTGTCAATCAAAACAGCAGACAATCCATCAAACTTTAACTTCTCACCAATCAATTGGACAGTCATAGGTCTTATGCAATGGTGAGAAGATTACTTTGTCACAAATTAGCTCAGGTTTGATTTGGACACTATCTGCAAGTCTTTCACTGCACTCTACAAAAAGAGCTTCTGTAGCTCAAATGCTTTGAATTTATTCATGAGGCATGTGTTGGAGTTTGAACTTACTGATTGACCTGTTCTTCTTCTCAGAAATGACTTCAAAGAACTTGATTCATCCATCAATTGGATGATGCTAGCACATAATTGTCTTCTTCTAGCCTCCTCCCATTGACTTGGGGGTGTTACGGGGCATAATTGTCAACCAGAGGAAGATCTCAATCATCATTGTAAACCGGCATCTCGGAGCAAGACTTCCAACACTTTGAACACACTTGGTCATCAGCTCAATGATCCATTGGTGGAAGAAACAGAACAACTGAGGGACCCTAAACAAGCTGTGGCTGCTGCTGCTCTCAAACATGCAAAAGCAAAATATGTCTTATGTCTACCTGTTGTTTGCTCATGCTCATGTACATTATCTCACTCTCACTCATTTATCTTTCATTGTAACACTATTTGAAGATTTCAAAATTAAGATCAATTACTCAAAAGATTTTCGCATTTCAACTCAGTATCAAGATGAAAACAAATGAAATATGAAGAATCAATTATTACATCTTACTTTGCCATGTCAAACTCCATTTGGCTTTGGTTTGAGAAATCCTAAATTGAAAAACACATCAATTGATGAAGAAACTACATTCTATCAACGGTTGAGTCGGTTATACACAAACCTTGGTATGAAGAAACCCTTTTGGAATCAATTTGGATTGCTTCTAGGCTTTAGTGTTCCTTTGAGTGAATTGCAAGAAGAAGGTTATCAAATCAATCAACTTGGTCCCAAAGAGTTTTCTAAACTTGGTCATTCTTTTGTTCATTCTCACACTGCTTCTATTTGTGAATCTATTCTTGAAAAACATTCTTCATGATCATCATAATCATCATCTTGTTAGTATCTCCTTTGCTTCTTTCTCTTGACTTCATTAAACTGATTGGGTTTTTGAAAAATAGGTTGTCATACAAATTGTTTTGGGGGTCTTTCTTTATCTTTAATTCAGTGTAATTCATACTTCTGATCCTTATTCTCATTCAAAGCAGAGCAATCAAAGCAAAGCAACATGTGATTTCTTTATTTCATTTTAATCATCAAACTTCAAAAGGTTGATGAAAAAAAACCCAAAAGAAGTCTATTCTTAAGCAATTGATGCGTTCAACTTGATTTACTTGTGATTTGAAAACTTCACAAATCAATTGTTTAAGAGTAATTTTTCTCAAGGAGTCCTACACATTTGATTTGTAAAAACTGATAAGATCTACAAGAGGTTTAATAATTGAGAAATGATTCATGCACATACAAAGTGATTTTTAATTCACAAGATTCTTTGTGAAACATGATCACACATGTCATACCCACCTTACAAATTTGAATCTCACAAGCGGGTAGAAAGACTTCAATTTACAATCATCTCACCTCTTCACCATCCATCACTTTGACAGTCAAAAGCCTCACCATCTTCTCCTTTCAATTATCAAATCAAATGGCCAATTCCATGGTATAGATCCCAATGCTTTTGCTCAGGCTGGTCCCTTTGATGCATCTGCATTTAATGAAACCACTGATCTGTTAGGGATGACTGAAGAGTATTGTAACATGGCATCAAGAACTATCAGTGTAAAACTTTCCTTTACCTTCTTGCTATGGGATTATCATCTCTCATTCATTGTTTGACTCCTTGTTACGTTTCTTTAGAAATCAACTCCAGAGACGCAGTATGAAAATCTTGTTTGTCTTTGAACATCCATACTCCAATCTATTCAGTCTTGATTGTCAAACTTGGATGAATCAATTGTAAATAAACAACATCAGCTCATACAGTGATTCAGTAAATTCAGATCCCATTGGAGCATTATTTGACCAATCTATCTGGGTGAAGATCTACTCTTATTGTTTCTCAATCTCTTGATCGATGTAATTCTGATCATGATTGTTAGCTTTGTAGGAGGAAATCATGGCACAAAGTGACTCTTGTATATGTTCCTACTTCCCAGAAGGATTGGACTTCAAGTGGCTCAGGTGTTACTTCCATTGTGAAGGCACACATGCAAAAGAATTCAATGAAAAATGCAAAGGCTGAACTACAAATCAAGGTATGTGAAGTCAATAAGATCATCTTTTCCCTTCAAGCAAATTGAATTGCTACTAAATATCTCTTTCTTTTTTTCTGCTTTTAGCTCATGACTGGTATGTCACCAAAGGGGAATATTGCACCCACAATGCAGTTCTGGAGATCAACACAATACACCTTGAGTACTTTGTTTTTTTATTTATTGATGCTTTTAATCACCCTGACTCTGTTTTTGAATCAGGTACATAACTACTGTGTTGAGAGATTCAAAGCTTCAACTGAACTAGAGATTGGGAAGGTTCTCAAACCTGAAGTAAAGATTTGAATCATATTGCTTGTAAGTAATTTGGTTTTGTCAATGATCCCTAGATACAAGAATGGAAACCAACTATTTGATACCATAGTTCCAGCAAATGCAAACTTTAAACTTGTACAAACTTTCACACCCAGCCAAGCAGACGCAATGGTTCCACATTGATTGCATCTTGAAGGACATCAGAGATGAGAATAAATGCCAAAAGAATGTCAAATACATAAGCACCCTCAATCTTTCTCAATTCTAAATTCTCAGCATATTGATTCTCATATGACTCTCAGTTTTTTTAAAGTATTACTCCGTTGTGATGCAATTCTCTTCACTGAAAAAACAAAGTATGCCAACTATCCCAGCAATGTGACCATTGCCCCTCCAACCCATGCTGAAGTAATCCAAATCCTCAATGAATAAATGACGCACATATCACAAAATCAAATGTAAATATGATATTTAGGATTTTTGCAGGACTTTTACGTTCAAACTAGTACATCTTCTGCTTTTCAACATTTATCTTGTATGCTATGAATCAATCATGTATTGCAATCTTAATTAGTCAAAAGAATTTTGTATTATCCACATTATGGGAAATGTGCAAATGACGGTGGTATTCCAGCAAAATCTCATCAAATCTTTGGAAATCTGGTTTGAGAAATCATCTTTAGATTACCTTTGAACCGCCCTAAAAATTACATTGCATTTCCAAGACTTTTTTATGAAAAGCCACCATGGATCATCACCAATGGGTATCCAGGAGCAATTCCTCTGTACTCATCTTGATTTTTCACTGTACCTATCCATGAAGAATGCTCAATTTACCTGAGGAATCTATGAAGGGATCCCATGAATCACTTAGGGTGAAGTCATATGAACAATTGCCAAGTGATGATCATGACTCAATCATGATGGTCTCACATGGGTGATTACGGTGTTTCATCATGAAGTACTTATGGTGAACAGACATGAACCAACCATGGTGAACATCCATGAGTTGACTATGTGAAACCCATGGGTCACCTACATTGACTTCACCGCATCAACAACTGTGGTGAATCCCCAAATTGGCTGATACCAAGTGAACACGGTGAATCAATCCTGTGGTGTAGCTTTGCATGGGGTCAGTATCCAGACTTGATCATTGCTATTGATTTGAGTTGGAGGTTGTTCTTGTGTTGCTTGCGAGTATAAAAAATGATCATTTTCATGAGCTGTGTTATTGCAATTGAAGTATTGATTAAGATATGGTTGATCATGATCTTGGAATTCCATTGGGAAAGATGAAGTTTGATTTGTTGAGATTAAAGATTGGTTGAAGTGATGGTTTCAAATGAATTCTAGGTGAAGGAGATTGATGTTTTTCAAATGAAAGTCAAGGCCATTTTAACTGTTTCTTGGAGCTGGAAGAAATCTGTGATTGAATTCTTCAAAAAGGGGCAAGGGCAGTGTCAAAGGAATTTGAATTTGAAAAAGCAATGAATGGTGTGGAAAACCATCTGAGAAACAAGTTTGAAACTCAGCTAGAAAGAAATTCAAAATTCAAAACCAGTTTGATAAACAAAACTATCTAAATCTCTACAATTCTACACATTCCTGCCATTTTTTTATTTTATACCTATTTATTTTTTTACCTTCATTTTTTTATCTTATTTATTAAAAAAATTATCATTTAAAAGTATTAGAAACAAAATTATCATTTACAACTTGAATAAAAGGGAAATCTTGTCATTTATAAATTTGTTTCTAATATTCATTTTGATATTTATTTTAATTTTATGCTTTCTCATTTTTTTCATTATTTCATTTATCTTCTGTTTTGGAAGCAAAGCCAAAGCTCTCACAACCCAGGCAAGAAGAGCTGCCCATAAGCTCAAGAGACAACAGTATTACGCTGGTGGTGCTAACCATGTTTGGGCTTGTGACGGTCACAAAAAACTGATGCCATATGGCATTGGTATCTATAGATCTATTGACTGCTGGTCCCAAAAGGTCATGGGTCTTTATGCTCATGCCACCAACGGTGACCCTTGACATGTGGACTTGTGGTATCTTGGACTTGTTATAAAATATTGTGGTATACCCAAGAAGCTCACTACCAATTGAGGAACTGAGACCATTGATCTTGATGGTCATTGAATGTATCTTGGTGAGACCTAAGGAACCTAACCACCTGGCTTCATGTACCACCAATATGTTCCCTCCACTCACAACACAAAGATAGAATTTTTTGGGAGAGAATGACTGGTTTTGTTACAGGCAATTAGCAGAAATATATTCATCACTGGTGTAGAACTCCTACGCAGTGTAGCATAGGCTGATCTGGAGAGGAGACAAAGTACAACCAAAGAGGAAGGAAGTAAAACAAATGCAGTCATGCTGCCCTTGACCTTTAGAAATCTCCAAGTTCAGAGCTAAGGAGTACAATTCTAAAACAAATTCCCCTGCTCCACACAACCAATCACCAGTAATAATGTTTTTTCCACTTTCTACTGATGAAATTAGTACCAAACTTGGTCCAAAACAGCTCAAACAAGTCTTTCAACAGTTCAGGTGGTCACCAAAGTCCTTAAACACTAAAAATAATGCTTAAGCTAGGGCCAAAGAAATTCTAACACAACACTACACAAGAATTGAATATGTATATTGCTCAAACTGTCTTTCTAAATATCCAAAAACTGAAAATTTCCAATATAGTAATAAGAAAAAGATAACCAAAAAAATGAAACATGGAGGGAATAGAAGCTAGTTGACCTTCTACAGCCTCTTTCAAAACTTTAAGACTTTGATCTTCCACTCTTGATGACAAAAAAACCACTTGGAATTCTCAATATTGAAGAAGTAATCACAGAAAAAGGTACCACAGCCCTACCACAAGCACCTTTCACACACACAAGTTTCACACAAACTTCCAAATTTGAAAAAAACACTTTTACCCTTATAAGGGGTACAACACTTTAATTAACACTTTATAAGACTTTCAAAAAAAACACTTAAAAACCAACCACTGAGCACAGATGCACAGAACTACACAGAACACTACAATAAGAGATAAAGATCCCCCTACCCCTTCATTATCACCCAACACCCTCCCTTTATTTTTTTTTCTTCTTCTTCCCTTCAAGTCTATTCTAGAAAATCACGCTATCAATCAGATCCGGTGTGGAAAGCAAAATTGTTCTACCTCTCATTTTTAATATACATCTCATTTTTTTTATCAACTCATGATTTACTTTAATTGGACCACTTTTAATTGGATCTCTTTCTAATACATATTTTATTTCTTAGATCATTCCAAGAAACAATATACTTTTTTTTCTCTTTACAAACTCACATCTCATTTTTTTTTAATCAATTCTATACAAAATTAATCAAATTTATCTTATCATTCTTTACTCATCTATCCAGTTCATTCAACTCAAGATACATATTACAAACATTCATATTATTTCACATTGGGTTTTATTCAGATCAAACTAGAATCAAATTAAACAAAAACAAAAACAAAGAATTGAATCTCTTATTAGTTTATGACAACAACAGAAAGAAGAATAGAAATACTTACAGAATTTTTAAAGATTGAATTTATGAAGATTGATCCATCTAAAAAAAAACAAACCACCTAAAATCAAATCAGACAACTTGAAGATGAAAGAAAAATCAAATGATTGATTAGTAATATGAATCTGAAAGCAAAAAGAAGGATAGGAAGACTTACTAGTTTGAAAAAGGTATTCATGAAGATCGATCTAAAATCAAATAGAATCAAATAAAAAAACAAGATAAATTAAATTAGAATAAAGAATGAACAAAGATTGTTAGTATATGAAGTGAATAAAAAGAAGATGAATTTGAATTTGAAAGAAAGAAGATAGAGAACAAAAACTTACAAACAAAAGAAGATTTTGATCAATTTTAAGGAAATCAATTGATTTGGGCAGTTAGAAACCTTCAAGACCGATCTAAAAAAAAGACAATTAAAAAATCAAATGAATAAATTAAAGAAAAGATAGATCAGATGATCAATCAATGCATGAAAAGAATCAAAAGAAGAAAATCAAATGAGAAAGAAAAGAAGAAGAGAAAGGAAAGAACTTACTGAGGAGTGTAATGTTGAAATTTGGATCGAGTGAAAGGAGAGTGGAGAGAGTGATCAAACGACCGATCAATTGATCGGACTCAAATTCAATCAAAGAAATTAAATTAAATTAAAAATAAAATTAAAAAAAAAAAGAAAATTTAAATACATACAAAAAAAAAAAGAAAGAAGAGGAAGAGCAATTGGATCGATCGATCAATCAATCAATCTAACTAAGAAGGACTAAAAAAAAGAGTAAATTAAAATAACTAAATAAATAAATTAGGAAAGGATCAGTTAGATCCATGATAAGTAAAGGGATCAGAGGAACTAAAAGGAAGGGTGAGAGGAGATTAAAAAGATCGGACTTACGTGATAAAGAAAAAAAAAATGGATCCAAATTGAATAAGCGGATCAAATCATCTTGAGGATGACTTGATGGAAGGAAAAGATATAAAAGGGGGTCTTTTTATCTTATCTTAGGGTGTGTTTTGTGTGTCTCTCAGTGTGTGTGTTTTTGTCCGTTGTGTGTGATCTTTGTGTCTTTGAGTGTTCTTGTGTCCGAGTTCAGTTTGCTGAGCTTGTGTAGTGTTCTTTTTAAAAAAGAGTTATATTTTTTTATTTTTTTATAAGAGTCTTATAAATCTATATAAGCTTTTTTTGAGTCTATTAAAAGTGTTATATATTTTTTTTATTTTTTTGTTTGTGTGAAACTTGTGTCTGTGAAAAGACACTTGTGAAAGGGCTGTCTTTTTGTTTCTGCATCAATTATTCTTTTTTTTGAATTTCGAGTAGTCTATTTTTTTTAGTAGAAGTTTCGTAGGATTTTTTTTATAGTTAAAGATAGCCATAGAGGTTCATTCAACTTCCATCTTATCTTTCAACTACCTCTATATCTCTTTTTTATCTTTTATCTCAAAAATTCTCAGTTTTGGTCATTTCGAAAGACGTTTCGGACTGTCTTACAGAATTGATTCTTGTGTAGTGTTGGCTTAAACTTTCTTTAACCCTAGTTTAGACATTTTTTAAGTGTTTGAAGGACTTGGTGACCACTCAAACAGTCAGAAGACTTGTATTGAGCTGTTTCGGACCAAGTTTGGTACTGATTTTATCAGTAGAAAGTGGAAGACAACGTTATTACAGGTGATTGGTTGTGTGTAGCAGGAGAATTTGTTTTAGAATTGTCAACTTTGGCTCTGAACTTAGAGATTTAAAAAGGTTGAGGGCAGCGTAACTGCATTTGTTGTACTTCCGTCCTCTTTGGTTGTACTTCATCCCCTCTCCGGCTCAGCCTACGCTACACTGCGTAGGAGTTCTACACCGGTCTTCTTTTTTTTCTAACAGTTGTCTTCCAATTTCTTTTGCTTCTATTGCTTGTTTTCTTCACTGTCCAATCCCTTTATTAATCCTTCAATTGGATCTGATCCTTTGCTTCCATTCTTATTTGGTTATTATCATATTTTGATTTATTTTGATTATATTTTTATTTTTATTTTTTATTTTCATTCTTTTAATAATCTATTTTTTTGTTTGTTTTTAATGTCAATTTTTCCCTTCTCAGGTAATTTTTCTCTTCCTCTCCTTTTTTTTAATTCATTCTGTTGCATGATACTAACCAAAATGTTTAATTTGATTTATCTAGGTGATTTGCTTGGGACCTTTTAAGAATGTCTAGATCAATTGAGAATCTCTTTTAATCAGTTTTCTTATCTCAATTTAATTTATATCATTGTAGTTCATTGTGAGTACGTTCTGTTTCTTGTTCTTGCTTTCTAGTTCATTCTTCTCATACTAACTAAAGTTGTTTCTGGTTTACATTTTCAATTTTAGGCCTTTGTTATGATGTTACTTGTTTTTTCACTTTGTTTCCTTGTGGTTTATAAAGTAGATGAGATTGATTAACACTTTGATGTGTATCTTTGATGTAATTTTGATTCAACTTGATTATCTTAACTTGAATTGACTAAATGAATTGACTCATTGAAAATGAGATGCAATAAAATAATTTCTCTTGACTGGTGTATAAAACAATGCACCAAAGAAGATAAAAAACTGAGCTTCAGAGAATGATCTTTAAGAAATAGAATGTGAGAATAGACTATGAGTCTGAAGATGATCTGAATGAGATAAAGCTTTTGAAGTTCATTTGAATTGTTTTCATATAAATTGCTTTCCACACCGGATTGCAAATGGCCTTATGGTCCAGATGATCTGCTTGAAAGGTATTTCACATTCTCAGCTGTGCATGTTGGTCTCTGTCCATACCATCATGTGGTGCCTCACCTCTTTTAAAAGGCTGTTATTTCTGCAACTCTACCTTCCCACAATTCAAAAAGCTCTTGACACCTATGCAGAGTTCATCAACAATTATACAAAGTGCAAAGACAAACAATCTAGGTTGCCACTTCCCATTCCATGGAGGACTTCCACTGGATGTATATTACACTTTTACCACCACCATTTTTTCTTTTTTCAAAAGCTGGTAAACCAAGGAGCCAAGCTTGTTGCTAAGTTGCCAGTCAGTTGTGACTGCATCCCCCACCTTGCAGTGGTGTACCCAGTCATCAGGAATTTTGATGCCAAGTTTTTGCTCCATTTCATTGATTTATTGGAGTTTGGCTGGAACATCCTTGTGAACTGGTCAATACAAAAGGCGGTGGTTGCAGGCCATTTGGAGATTTGTTGACTGTTTGAAATATTTGCCTCCTTTGAAGTTTTTTCTTCTTTTGAATCCAAAATCTTGTAGAAACTTTTGATAGTGAGCTTGATAAACTTCTTTAGGACTTTGCTACATATCTAAAACAATTTTAGTATGATTAATTGCTGGTAAATCAAATGTGTGACTGTCTGTTGTCCGCCTGAGCATTGTATATCTCAAAATTTGAGAAACAGGAGCTAGATCTCCCCGCTGCACTGGCAGTGAGATATGAGTATCCCAGACCAGATCCCTGTGGAAGGGGGCAACATGTAGGGACTTCAGAAGCATATGAAGATCACCAAGTTTGTTGTGGAGTGGTGTTCCAGTCAGACATAATTGTTTGACAGCTTGTAAAGCAGTGACACACTGATGGGAGAAAGTTTCATTTTGAATGGTACTGTGACAAATATTGGACCCAGATCTTGTGTCACCATTTTGACTGACAACTACTAGAAAGATGGGCTACCTGTGCCTTGTCAATTACTACCTGGTACCACTTTGTTGTATATGTAAGACTTGCTGCTGTATCATTCTGAAGGGTACCTAGAGTTGAGATTATAATATTTGCTGAATACCAATCTTCTTCTGGCACCTTCTCTCTTTTTGAATCATGCCAACGCACAACCTTCAGTCCGCCTTCCCTTGTATGACATCCCACTTTGTTTTCCCATTTATTCATGATAAGTCAGATAAGCCTCCGTCACATACACTTCCCTCGTCTTTCACTTGACCCTAAAATGCTCTATTACCCCCACTTTTGCATCATACAGCTTGGTCTTGGCTATGACAAGCTTAACTAGTGCTTGTGCCCTGATATCTAGAGTTCAGGATAAGGTGCACATGTGATAAGTAACATATGGAATACATTATCTATCTGAAAACTAACTCACCTACAGGTTTTTGTCACTGGACAAAATTCTGGTGAGGCAAGCTTTTTTGTAACGCAGCATATAGAATCCTCTAGAAGTAGCAATGTACTTGGAATTGCCAGTATTTGGTTTTTCTTCTTCTTGCTTTGTGAAGCTCTTGATTTCTAACCCTGCAAGGCTTTGAATTGAGCTCTGAAACCAAAGGTGTCAGTTATATAGTGATCAACCACAAGGGGCAAGATCCCAACTCTCTGTGCTTCCGCCAGCCTTTCCTCAAGTTCAAGAAGCTTGCCAAGCTCTTCCAAAAAGGCCTGACACTTTTTGCTTATGGCAGCAAGCTGTACCCGCTTTTTCCTGTCCCACTGAAAACTAAAATATTTTATATCCCACCTACACCTTTGTTGAATGGTTGTCAGTTGAAATTCCACCTCCCCTAGCTCCTTCTGATTCCTATCAAGTCAAGGTATTTGTTTTGTGACTCAGAGTTTAAATCAGTACAATTCAAGTAAATGCTCACAATTTAATTCATGATGAAATACCTGTCTGTGCTTGTCCTTTTTCATTGAGGTGCAGACAGAGGAAATGAAGGACTGTGAGCCGCTGCTGTTTAGTTGAGTATCTTAGACAGCCACAAGAACTGCTAGTACAGCCCATAAACGCTCCATACCTTCCCCATCTGTAAGGCCCCAAAGGTCATTCAGGCGGGGATTATATTCCAGTTGGCATAAGCATTCATGAACATAAGAATGAAACAAACTAGTTGCACACATTAAGTGTTGTTTTGCACGCTCTTCTGCAAAAAGGTTCTGCTATCCGCTCAAATAATCCATCAGTTCAAATATTCAAATGCTGATGTCCAATGAGACACAACATACCCTGTCAATTCCCTTACAGATGTTACATCCAATGTCAAACAAAATGGCTACCTTCTGGCCATCCTTACCATTGGCTTCCTGATGTGGATATGCTGTGGCCTCTAATATCCATTCTATAAGTGTATGAGGATACATGGATCTTGTATCTATATGTTAGTGGTTGAAGCCATTAATGATGGATTAGAATAAAGACGCTTACTTCTCTCCACTTTGTACAATGTTGATAAACCATGATATTTGAGCATGACGGCATCCCATCCCTGCAATTCCTGTCTTGTCATTCCCCTTCCAGTCCTTTTTGGCTGCAGTATGTGCTTGTGTACAAGGATCCTACATATTGCACAGAATTTGTTTTCAAATTGTAAAATTATCTTTATAGGCTACAAGGAACTCACCACCATCTCTGCAGCTGCTTTTTGGGCAGTGGCAGTATCAGTTGCCTTGATTTTCTGGCGCACAGATTCTCCCTTTTCTGGTGGTATGAACAAGCTAGGATAAGTAGGAAGGGTACGCTTGACACTGGCTGCTAAATGTCACCGCTGTTGGAGATTTTAATCCATACATACCACCACATTGGGCTCTCCATTAGGTAATTTTGAAACTCCAGGACCAAAGCAACCAGGGCATGTGCATGCCATTGCTGCAAGCACTGACAGGTGCAAGGCAATCACTGTGGCATTTTCTTCCATGGTCAGCATGGCTCTATAGGCATCCACTGCCTGTGAAATTTGCCTGTTCCGGTCTGTAACCTAAGCAAATGCGTAAATTATAACACAATGAGCATATCTGAAAAGCACGTGCAAATGGCTTACTTGTTTATGTTCTTCATCTACTAAAAGCGGAAATGTGGGGTTGAGTATTGCATTCAATACCTCACTGAATGGTTTATATCTTTGCGTGCAATACTTCCAAAGGATATTGTAAGTTTGGACAAGCCTGGTAGATATTGCAGCTTGAGGTGTTTGAGGTGATCCTTCAATGTAGCCTGCTTGTAGCAAGGGTACTTGATCATTTGGTGAGCAACCACATAAATTGATTTCAACTTGAGATCTACCTGGAATTGGTTTATAATGTGATCAATATAATCAATATAGTTCAATCATGAGCTATATTGAGATATGTGTTTACAGCTTGTACAAGGTTGTGTGTCACACAAACACCACATGTGGCCTAAATGGGACACACAAAAAGCTTGTGTGACACAAGCTCACACCATTGTGTCACACAGTGTGTTAGTCCACACGTGGTGTTTGTGAGACACACAACCTTGTACAAGCTTGAAACACATAAGAATACAAACCAAAACTCATTTTGAATATCCAATACATCCACAGTACGTGGCTGTAGACGGAAATTGCATGAGGGCTTCCAATCTTTGAGTGAAAGGGTTGGATCAGCCCAATCCTTGGTCTTAAACTTGCAGCTGGGAAAAACTGGGAACATTGAATCATGTTTCAACTTCCACTGCTCCTCTTCTTTTGCCGCCTTCTTTTGTTGAATCCTACATTGATTTAGGGTAAATATGCATTCAAATCTGGATGATGGTTGTGAATGATGTCCTTCATCTTGAAGTCCAGCCCTGGCAAAGTTGACCCTGATGATGGTGGCATCTCCAGAACTGGTGGTGCATTTGCATCTCCAGCAAGGGCTTCCGTGAGCACACCTGATCTAGCTTCCGCTTGTGCACAACTACAACACCTCCATTCCAGGCACCTAGCGTCCGAATTGGTGGTAGGTTGGCAATTGAGGTTTTGTTTTAGATTTTTCCTGATTTTCTTCTTGTTGGTAGCCATCAGGTTTTAGGTTTCGGAGATGCAGGGATGTGTTTTTTTTGTAACCTTGCAGATGGGAAGATTTGGAAGTTGGGTATGATTGAGATTTTCAAGAAACAAGTTGTTTGTAGGGGAAGTATGTACTTCTAATTTAACATGTGTTTTGAATTACAATACACACACACCATTGGGCCAAAATACAGGGGGGCTTTTAAGTCATAGATGTTGAGCAAACACATACATACAGGGATACTGGAAAGATTGTGACATATGTCATCATCTGGTCCATCCGTCACATCCACACAGTATCCCTTCTCCCATAGCTTTACCCCCCTAAGAAAACCAAATGCAAATTTTTCATTAAGTTAAAATGGCAATTACATACCAATGTGTGATTTGTAAAAGACTAAAAACTCCGCACTGATAATGGCCACTGCACCAGTCCACAAAATTCAAAGAATCTTGGCCAAAGTTAATTCAAGTTGACTGACTTGGATGTTGCAGCCAAATGTTTGGGGAAAAGGCTTGCTAAGCATATTGTTTGTCATTTGGGACACTGGATGACTGATCCGTGATTTTTAATCATGTAAAAATTTGTAGTTGTGTGGAAGACAGGCAGGTGATTGCATTGCTAATACTTGATTTTAGAATGTTATTTACATATACCTTTTTTGTATGTCACTTTTTGGTGATTGTGATTGCAGCATCACATTTAGTGACCTTGATTCCCCCCTAGAAAAACCTACAACCATGTCTAGTAGTTATGTGGAAGACAGTCAGGTGGTTGTTTGTCATTTGGCACACTGGAAGACTGATACGTGATTCCAGAAGGGTTAAACCTGCCGGTCTTCCAAATCACTACTATATATGATTGAAATGTGGGCTTGGTCATAATCAAGGTCACTGAATGTAATGCTGCAATCAGATTTATCAAAAGTTTACATACAAAAAAGTTATGTGTAAAAAATATTCCGGAATCACATATCAGTCATCCAGTATGCCAAATGACAAAAAATTTCCTGACTGTCGTCCACACAGCTACTAGACATGGTTGTAGTGTTGTCTAGTGGGGAATAAAGGTCACTGAAACCAATGGCACAATCAGATTCACAAGTTACATACAAAAATGTTATGTCTAAATAACCTTCTGAAATCACGTTTCAATTACAATCATGTATCTGTGAACAAGTGTACCGAATGACAAACAACTACTGGCCAGTTTTCCACACCCGTCAACAGTTGTATATAAAAGTGGTTGATCATAAGGCCTTGGGGGCCAGGAGTACACTTACATTTCAAGGTTTCATCAACTATGTAGGTGTGTAAGGTGGACTTGTGGGCATTATGAGATCCCCTTGAAACATTTATTTAAATTATCACAAGTTGTAAAAACCTACATACAATCACTGATAGGTTTGTCTTCCCTCGGATCATTGGTAAAACCCTCATTGAATTGCATAGGTATAATTTATGGATACAGAAGCAGGCAAGTCTCCTTGACTAACAGTCTCTTCCAGTGTAGTGCCGCACATGATCACACTTGTATGTCACTCACAAACACATGTGTGACACATTAGGTGAATGTGGCTCACACCAAGAAGTGTTGTGTCACACTTCTTACACAATTGTGTCACTAATAATGTACATCTAATGAAATTTTTCAAGGGATAATCAGAATGAAATCCTTTCCAAGTCAATTACATTATTATAAAGACCAAAAATCTAATTTTAAGTAGGACTAAGAATCTTTTGGGGAGCTTTAAAAAGTGCCATTAACTGAGTCTCCCTTTTCAACTTAGCCTTCTCTTTACGTATGCCCTCAATAGCCACTGCATGTATTTCTTTAAAGGCAGTTTTCTGTTCATAAGCCTTCACATGTGATCTATGGAATGCCTCCCACTTGCTTGAAGACATGCCTTCTTTATCTCTATCTTTTTCAAGTAGTGAAATACAGTCAACTAGTGTCTGTGAAATCTGACAAGAGGAGCCATAGCGGGTAATGCGGCACTTTTGAGGGTGTATTTCTTCACTGTATCCATTGTATGTGATTGATTGTGATGTGTAATGTTCAACCTGGTGCAAGAATCAATTTAGGGACCATGTTTTGATTCATCATACACTCAACACTCACCTTAGTATTCCATACAGCTTCATATATACCATCCAAAGGATCCAGGTCCACCACCACATCAAACTCCTTTAGGATAAACATAGCTCCACAAATGGATCCTCTTCTAGGTGATCCTTCCACCTGATGAGGTATACCAGTCTGACAATCAATCAAGTAGTGGATTTCATATGCATACCAAGTGTGATCACCGTCTTGATGTGGATCATTGAAAAACCCATCAGCAGTAACAGCCATATTTGAAGCAAAGACCTGCCCGTTTGCGGTATCTTGCCACTCTAGATTGTCAAAACCGGGTACATTGGCATCAAAACCAAGCTGAAGGTTTGATATGGAGATGGAAAAAGCTAATGAAGCAAAGCGTTCAGCCAAGAAATCACAAATGTTGTGGAATTCAGCCATTCTTTGTCAGTCATCATCAATACGGTCCACCTTTGAAGCAGTAAAATCAAGGGTGCTGATGTGATAAACATCAGGAAACTGTATTGAAGTAGATATGGAAGCAAAATTGAATCGACTGACCAGCTGAAAGGTCAAGGTCAGTTCCTCCTCTCCATCCCACACATCTGATCCAACCCCCCAAAAAACCTGCCTCCTGAAGTCTCTTAGTTGCTCTATTAGTTGAACACTTCCATTGAGCACATGTGGTCTTGTAGGTTGTTGAGATTGCTTCATCAAATGCAGCACGGACTGAGAGTGTGAGGACTTTGAAATTAGTGCAGCAAACCACCAAAATGAGTGGAAGATCAGCTACGTTGATCACATCAATCGTTCCAGAATTGATCATGATGGGAGTTTTACCCAAGGTATAATGATTATCCGTTCTTTTTGGCTTGTTGCCTTCTTTTTTGACATGACATGGTGATGTATGAAACATTAAGTAAGGCAAACAACACAGTCAATTTTGATGTGGGACAATTCAAATTAGCAAGCTGTATGACCAGATGGATTGTAGCCGGAGGCCAACAACACTCTGATCAAGCAACCACAACTAAGATGACAATCAATCCTTTTTGCTGGGATTGATTTGAAAGATTGTCCACTTAGACAAAGGGTGAAAGAGAGGGTCCGGTGGTAAATCTGAGTGCTTATGTATGGCAAGTTGAGATTTGAAAAGATAATTAGAATTGAATCATCTAAGCTGTCAATCAGTGGATTTAAATTGTATGTATTGAATCAATTTGATGTTTCAATACATTCAATTGGATTCAATTGTATGTATTGATTTGATTCAATGATTCACTTGGATGTATTGAATTGAATGAATTCACAAATCAAATCATTGAATCAAATCAATTCAATCAGATGTTTCAGATGAATCAATTGAATGCAATACATAAAATGGAATCCCTTTGATTGAATGAATTATCAAATTTAATTCAAATGTTCCAAATGACTGGATTCAATTTTTTTGAACCAATTTGTTCAAAATGATTAAAAATTGAATTAACCATGTGATTGCGGTGAGGTTTGTCTCAGCATGTATGAGTGACACACTGTGCGAAAATGATGTGACACAAAAGGTGGGTAGGTGTGTCACACCTGTGAAGACCCAGCTGGGAGAGCTGTGACAAAAATTTAGCTTCAATTGTTGTCACAGCTCTTGCCAGCAAATATGCAGGGACAGGCCAGGCATGTCACAGGGCTCAAAGGTGTGACACACCATGCACAGCAGCTGTGTCACAACTGTAAAAGTTGTGACACGGCACACACAAGGTCTATGCATGGCGTGTCACAACTGTGAGAGTTGTGTCACATGTTTGATTCTGTTCTTGCCACTAAAAAAATGTGTCTCCATATGTATAAAGACTCTGCTGCAATTGACACAAACCACTGTGTTACAACTGCAGTTTCACAAGCTTTACAGGTGTGACACAGCAGTTGTGCATGCTGTGTCACAACCATCAGGGGTGGGACACACCAGCTGTGTGCGCCATGTCACAACCTTCACAGGTGTGACACGCCAGTTGTGCACACCGTGCCACAACTTTTACAGGTGTGACACACCAGTTGTGCACGCCGTGCCACAGCTTTTAAATGTGTGACACACCAGTTGTGCACGCCGTTGTAGAACTCCTACACTGTGAGGCGTAGGCTGAGCTAGAGAGGGGATGAATCACCACCACAGACGTGAATGAAACCTGAGTGCTTTTCAGCGGCCCTCAACCTTGAGTATGGAGTTCAGAGATGGAGTGAGACAATTCTAACAAGCTTAAGTCTTGACACCTGAGCTCAGTAAGAACAAAGAAAACAGCAACAATGTGAAAATCACACTTGATAACAACAAGTTCACACCTTGGCACAATAACAAGAACAATGATTGATTCAAAAATGCTTGATAGGACAAACCCAGGCTCTAGCACTTGAACACTTTTATAATATAAGAGCACACTTTAACACTCAAAGAAAAAAAATAAGAGAAAAACACGGACACTGTTAAATAAAGAACACAATTTCCACACTTCAAAATATGGATGAAAGGATAAAAAAATCCAATGATAGGAAAGAAGGAAAACTCCCTCAAGACCTGTCCTTTTATCCTCTACAATCCACCCTATCACTGCCCATCTCATGTAATTTTGCCACAACCACCCTTTCCTCACACCAAACAACTCTGATTGCACTTGGCATCATTCTCCGCTTCTGCTGTGGTTTTTATTTGGTTTATTTAATATATATAGGTGATATCTATTCTTTTCTCACACTATTTCTTTGTTCCAAGCAAATTATCAATGGAAATGCAGATCCCACCCCTTCTTACATTGATGTTGAACACTCTTTCAATCTTAAAATTCAATTTTTGACCCTCTTCCTGCGTAAGATCTTTCTACCTCTTCTATTGTTCCTTTCTGAATCAACTAACACCATAGTTTCACTTTTCTCTACACCCCCATCTTGGCCTTCTTGGTTAGCTCTTGTCTTCCTTGATCTTAATTTTGAGTTTAATCCATTCCCTTCTACGTTTGTGGGATGCATCCTAATAAGACAATTTTATTGAATAGTATTATACATCTCAACCAACTACTATACATCATATAAAATACGTCTTATGATAGGACTACGTCAAAAGTCTCCTTGTGTACGCACAATAATCATGTGTATGGGTTAAGGAATCTAAACACCCAAGAGTCTCTTGGCCTTCTGGCTTTAACAGGCCAGAATAGCCTATGAGACTCTATAGGGCTTGTACAAACACAAGAGGACCAGATCCCTGGAACAGAAACAGGAGGGGTAGTGTGAACCCAATGCTCAGATTTTATTTGAAGCCTGAGCCCTGCGCTGAACCCAACCTGCAAAGAAAAGTGTACATTACTGCTTTCTCTGTGTCTCAGCCTTAACCATTCAGGTATTTCAGGAGTGCTGTTGTTTTTGACATCGCCTCCGCGGAGTACTCCCAAAGGTATAATTCATAACAGTCGGATGTCCATCAACCCAAGCACTTGATATCCCCATGAGGTACCCCTAGAGCTTGTTGAGATAACAACCTCGACATCAAGATATCTCATTGTAACTCTCTAAATTCACTGATCAATGATGTGCTTTCTACCTATCTTCCCAACCATCAGTCTATCATCTAGCCCATCGGATCATATGATCCTTATTATTACATCAATGTTACATACTACTTACATAACAACTTTTGTATATAAGCTACCTGGAGCCACGTGAGGAAAGGGCTCTCTTCTTCACCCTTTCCTCATATCAATCTGTGCGCTCCAGGTAGGCCTTTCTCTTATCTGTCAGCTAGAACATGTTTTATATATATGATGAAATATTCACCCTTTCCTCATATCAATCTGTGCGCTCCAGGTAGGCCTTTCTCTTATCTGTCAGCTAGAACATGTTTTATATATATGATGAAATATTCACCCTTTCCTCATATCAATCTGTGCGCTCCAGTTGAACGCAACAGGTTATGAGCACCATCCTCTACCAACTGCGTCAGAAGACTCGAGACTAAATCATCTCCCCGATAAAACTTTATCTCAGTTGCCCAAAGAGATGCACCTCCCACTCAGAAAGAATGTCCAGAGAGACCTAGCCAACCATGTTCTACCCATACTCTAGCGCATTTGCTAACAAGAGACAAACGAGTCAAGTTAACGCAACCATTGCCTGGGTAGCAAAACAGCAAGTCTTTGGGCGACACCCCTGATAGCAGTTGCCGTTGAATTGCTAGCACGGGGCATAGCACCTTTGGCTGTGCGTTGAGCAGAACAATTGGTGCCACACCTGCCTTCGCAGTCTTTGCGCCGCGTACCGCGAGTGAGATGCTGGATGTCGTTGCAAAGTATCAATGTCAGCCAGGGAGGTCGACCGGTCCGATTGGAGTAAGTACCCTCTGCCAACCGCATCATGCCCCAGAAGGCCACAATAACCCAATCCAGCAAAGCTTTATCTTCTTCCAATCCATTTGACCACGTGTGATACAACATCAACATGTGCTTGAGAGTCACCGCTGGTTTGATAGGCCTTGCCGGGGTTAAAGCGTCCTGCCTACTACTTGCTTTTAACAGCAATTTCACCCTATCCACGGACACATGAGGATATGGTTTATTGTGGTAGCTATGCCAGGCCTGAATTGCAAATAAGTATTTTGCCAAAGTTTTCGCCGTGACGTCTTGATCTTTTGGACTGCCTTCTGACCTTCCCGCCCAAAAACAAAAGTTGTCAATGTCCAATAGGCTTGCAGGTAGGGACCAGGGATTGTGATCTACACTTTCTGAGAACACCTTAGATTTCTTGACACCCGCATTGTAGCTGAGGAGAGTACTGTCTTTCCATCCCCTTAACAAATGAAGTTGTAAGGCGCTTGGTATTGCTTCATCCGTTCCTGTTGACAAGAAGGGTCCCAAGCGATGCAACGGAATTGGGTCCATCATCTGCAGTTGTAATACTTGGTTAGTGCATTGTGAGCCTTTCTGACAAGACTCTGACTTACTGATAGGTGATTATCCGCTCTCTATGTGGATCAATTGGAAGACGGGATAACATTGATCAACAATGTCAGCAAATTGGATTTCTCAGTTGCAATGGAAAGGGCACTGTCTTGACTAATATTTTACCGCTTCATTTATTGGATTATTGTTGCTGATGTCAATGCTGTCTCTTTCTTTTTGGAATCTTCCCTCCTCAAGCAGCTCATAAAACAGTGAAGAAACCTGACAGGCAGACAAATTTCTGCATTGGTACAGAAATCAATATTGATAAGAACAAACCAAAGGTAGATAAATTGTTACCTTGGTACCTCTTTCTCATAACACGGTTACTCTTCAGGAGTGCTATCAGAAGCCACAAAATTGGTAGCCAACTCTTCTGGCAAGGTCAAAAGGAATCTGTCTGTCTCCAGACAATGACCTTGTATACCTCTTGATAACTTATCTGCATCATTTTCCTCTGATGTCATTCTTTTTGCGTGCAAATTGATTTGGTTATGTATCAACAAATTCTGAATAATTTTCCACTCTTCATTCACAGCTTTGTTCTTAGACTTCCTGTTTGTTATAGCTGCTTGGGTTGTTGTATTGTTGGTCCAGACTATCAAGTTTCTCCCCGCTCCATTACCTAACCCAACTTCCATTAGCAATCCAATTCTAATGGCTACCGTTTCTAAATAATTTATGTGTTTATAATCATCTCTTCCACACCTCCAACTATCTGTAGTCTTGAATTGTGTCCACCTTTTCCGTACCAGGACTCCAATTCCATAAGACGTTGATGTGTCTCCTACCCAATCAATATCTATTGGTTCCGGTTGTGCTATGAGTCTTAAATGTTTAAATGAGTTGAGGGTTTGTTTCCAAAACAAGAGATCTTCTCTCACATCTTCTATTATGCCATTCATTCTTCATCCAATATAAACCACATAAATAGCATCTCAATTGCGGGAGAAGGTACGAGACGTGTGTCAGTCGTCCTACAAAGACTTCTATCTCATTATAAGTAAAATTATCTCCATTAAGTAATTGCTCAACCTGTTTCTTCCTTTCATTTAGCTTCATCTCTGGTTATCTTACTGTTTTATTCATACCATTCCATATGAATCCTATAAACTTCTGCTCATGTTGGAATTTCAATAACTTATCTTCATTTGTTTGGACACCCAATTCTTTTGACCTTCTTACAATATCTTTCATGTCTGTGGTTGATTCGTATCTCTTGACAAAAAAATTATCATCAACCCATCTGAAAATCTTTACAATGTTGTTTTCATGTTGCATTATTCTCTTCCACGCATCCGCTGGCCTTCCAAACGATCCGCGTCCAGCAACACCTCCAAAAGTTATCCGTGTATCCAAATGTAATTTATTCTTGAAGTCTTGTACAAATAAATATCTCCACTGGTCCATTAATGTTGGTATTTGTCTGTAAGCCTTTTCCCAATCAAAAAGACCCAGCAACCACAAGTCATTTGATGACACAAAGAAAGTTGATACGGCTATGAAGTCATCCCATGTGGTCTTGAACGCATTCTTATCTACAGAAGAATTCACCAAAGGTTGCTTTTCTACATTTCGTGGGTAAAATAGATCATTTATTGGTCTTATGGATCCATCTCCATTTCCCACCGCTCCCAATGGGTTTGGTCTAAAGAGTGGATATACTTTTGACACCTTTTCATGTGAGTACGGACCATACATCCTTCCTTTCTGTATCTCTTTCACAATATTTGGATTAATTTTCTCTTCTACCAGTTTTGCTGACGAATGATTGACTGGTGTAAAATAGTGCATCCCCTCAATTGTATGGTGGGGAATACCTTGATCAAAACCTTCAATTACATCTTTAAACTCCTCCAATAGGCCTGCTCTTCTCAACGCCTGTTTCCATAATGGAATATTCATCTTGCACAATATTTCTGTTGGCCAGTTGGCTGGGGAGCTTAGTTCATTCTTCTCCTGAACTTTGGTTTCATTTCTACATCATCAAGAATAAATTACAATTCAAATAACAATTGGTACACTTCAGTTACTCATACATCAACTTAATTATACAACTACACTTCTACAAGAAAGCTTAGAAGACAGAATGGTAAAGTTCCGCACGGCTTACACCGTGGGGATCTTCACTTTTGCTGCTGCCAATGCTGGTGCTTTCTTCTCTGCAAAATTTGGATCAAATTTCTCTGGTGGGCCTCTATAAGCAGGTCTACCTCCTCTATCAACATTTCTACCACCATATCCACCTCTCCCAACGTAGCTATTACTTGATTGAGTATTGTTGGTGTATGTTGATAGGTTTGCTTAACTATGTGATGCTTGGGTTCCCCATTTCGGGGGTTCCAGCCTTCTCTCTCTCCGCCTTCCAAATATGGGTTCTCCATTTTAAATCCTAATTTGTTGAACCTCCTTGCTTTGCTATAGTAGTCTTCCTCTACGTCTTTCCTATGCTTCTTAATGTTAGGGGTACCTTCTGTTATCCCATTCAAACATTTCATAATACAATCTTGTGATCCTGTCAGAGCAGGGATCAAGGTGACTCAGAACCTTAACTGTGAATCAACTCACAATCCCACGAACTTTGAGATACTCACCTGTCAGAGCAGGGATCAAGGTTATTCAGAACCTTAACTGTGAATCAACTCACAATCCCACGAGCTTTGAGATACTCACCTTCATCCAGGATTGTATGAGAAAATCTTGGATGAAGAGAGAAGAGCTCAGAAGCGCTCCAACAGTTGAATAGAAATATGAAGCATGAACTGATACAATTAGGTTTGAACTAGGTTTGAAGCTGTTACATATAAACATTGAACATCAAGCTGTGTATATTGAAATGAGTGAAGGAAATTAGTTCATCAATGTTGACAGCGTGAAATGAAAGAATATGATATTACACAACAATATCAAAGAAATGAAATTATGAAAACTCTTACATTTCATTATAAATGCACTATCTCTGATCTTCACGTCATAGAGTAAAGCTACCATCCAACCTGAACCATCCCTGATTTTCTCAACGTTTTCTTTGTGTATTGCTCCCCATTCTGCAAACCTATGCCATCCGTATGGGTTCGCAAAGGTTCTCAAGAAGTTCCTATAATTTATACACCAAGTTCTATAATCTAACGTCAAGTCATCTGGATAAGGATATCCTGTGTAATTGTTGTGTTTCATGTTGTCTGTCTTTACTTTTTTTTGGCGTGATAACTATCTGCTAAAGCTTGCCATTCCAGATCAAATATGGTCAGAGGAATTGGTCCTTTAAACCCTTTTATATTTTTATCAAAATAAGGAGTTAAAAGCAAAGTTGTGGAACTCGGAACATGTCCGGTGGTGATTGCAGAACTTTTAGATTTGAGTATACATAGATGGATTGAGTGTATTTGACTTGCCTGGCATGAAAGTGCCTCCATTTTCTATAAATGGTTTTTCATCTTCAATAGTCACTGCTTCAACTTGTGTTGATTTGTTCCTATTGTTGTCTATCACTTCTACTGCTTTCTTAATGATATTCTCCGTTGTTGCTTTCTTCACCGGATTTGGGATTATCATTCTGGCATGTAGTCTAAACAGGTAGGATGCTTCTTCTGCATTTCCCTCTGTAGCTGCTTTCATTGCACTTTTTAGAGCCGCTTGTTTGTTGGCTATCAACTGCCTTTCATTGTCTTCTGGGTTTTCTTCTACCAGGGCTGGTGATAATATTTACATTAGTTGCCTTTTTCTTGTTACTCATCAGAATGGAGACTTACTGATGGTTGAGTTTGGTATGTTACTACCCAAGGTCTGTATATAATTAGGATCTTTGAATGGGGTTAGATTTTCTTCCTTCTCTCCTTCCTCTATATTTGTATTGTCTTTAGCATTTGCTGGACCTCTACCCTTATCACTGGAGTCTTTAGCTGTTACTGAACTATCCAATTGACCAACCTCCTCGTTGTTTACTGCCTCCTTGGAGTTGTTGGCTAGATTCAATGGTGTGTCTTTGTCATCTGCCAGACTTTCCGTGCTCCCTATCAACATGTTTGCTACTGCTCCGTTCTCAGTTGCGTCGATTGTTCTCTTCTGTCCTCTAGTTGTCATGTTTAATATTGAATGAGTCAAGTAGTGTGGCACCGAATTGAAATCTTTAATACAAAAGGCTTTAACAAGTGATTAACCAAAAATTTAGGAAAAGGAGAATGAGAAAGGGAAATGAAGCTTCAAGATATTGAAGCTAAATGAAAATCTTACAAAGGAAGGAAAGGAAAAGAAATAAATGATAGAGGGAGAAAAGGGAGGAGATGACAGCGCAGCCTCAAACCAAATCCTCATCAGGATATTGTCTCAGAACCAAATCAGAGGGCATGATGCCATCTCCATCCGTCCCTTAATTTCATTTAATTTTGGTCCAGTTGAGCATCCTAAGATGCTGTCAGTGGTTGGCTCTCTACTGGCTGCTAAGATCATCAAGTGCATGGACCAACGCAACCTCCCTTGTGCCTTGTATGGGTACTACCCATCATTAATTTAGGTTTGTATTGTTTTCTCTGTTTACTTTAATGTTTTACGTATATGCTAACTCCTTCCTTTCTTTTCTTAGCTTTCTTGTTTTTTATTCTAGATTTGTTTGGTGCTTTTGAATTGATTGATCTATTTGTATCTTATGTATGTAATTTTATGTATGTAAGTTTTTTTCCTCCATTTTCCCATCCCAGTATCTCACCCTGGATCAATTGAACTAATTCAGTCTTGATTTCAGCTTTCTACAATAAATTTTTTGATATCCTTGGCTTCAATCAATCATCAATCATCATCTGTAGTTTTGCATTTTGGCCTAGTGTTCATTCGAAATCATCTCAATCTAAATCTTGCATTTCAATCTTCATTAAATTAACTGTCTAATCACTTGATCATTGCAACCTTAGCCTTTAATTTAGGTATGTAATATTTGTATTCTTTCTTTGTCTCTTCAATTGAAATGAACTGATATGATGATAATTAACTTTGACTACATTACTTGTATTTTTTATCTAAGCTTTCAACCTCCATCATTTTTGCACCTGAGCCTCATTCTGGGAATTTGTCTCCCTTATTTTTTTCTTTCTCATCTTTTTTTCACCCAAATAACTAGTAATCACTTTTCCATATGTTATCTTCCATGATTGTTTGATGTTTTACTTATTTATTTCTTTTGACTCTTCTGATTTATTCTAACTGTATGTAACACATTTTCGTTGTTGATTATATATGTATGGTATTGATTTGTGCAAATATTTACGGTACTCAAAGTAACTATGTATGCATACATAGTTTTTTGAAATTTTTTTTGGTGGGGAAAAAAAATATGTTTGGGTCAAAAAGTATGTAGCTTTGAGGACCCCATACATACTTTTTCCGTCCTTGGCATCTCTCTTTGGCTTCATCGATCATGCCTTGTGGTGGCCAAAGGCAGGAGGTGACTCTTGAGCTTGCCAAAGCTCAAGCACTTGTCTTACGCATCCGCCATTCCACAGCTCAACCTCCACCTTATGTTGGCCTATACAGTTACCTTCACTTTGAAACAACCACTTTGATGTTGATGGACAACTCTGAAGAACTCATCATTTTCTCTTTGCTCTCTTTAGTCCAAGCAATCAGCAATTTCCTCAAAGCCAGCTGCGACTTAGAAGCTTTCACCCTCTCTCAGCAAGCCATCCATCAACACACTTACAAGATTGCAATGGCCCTTAGTGACGTTTTTGATATGCTTGCTCAAATCCGATATGTCGAACCAAGAACCCACAACCAGCTTGCGCTCTTCCAACAACTAAAATTTGGAGGAGTCTTTAATGGAACTGAACAAAATTTTCTCCGTCATGTAAGGTTCTATTTTTTCATTTCCTTTTTTGGGATTTTGTTGTTTCCAACTTCCCCATGCAACTCTACCAGGCTCGGATGTCAAAACACAACTTCTGCCAATCGGCTGATCTCATCCGTGAAGATTTGGTTTTTCACAACGATTCCTCCATGCCTCAATTGCTTGTTGAATGGCAGTTGATGGTCACTTTATGCCGGTGTAGAACTTTTTCAGAACTGGCTGAAAGCAGAGCTGAGGAGGGGAAGTATGAAGACAACAAAAGACAAAACAACCACAAAAGAACAATAATAAGTCTTGAGTGGTGAATGAAAGACTTCAAACAGAGAAATGCCCTTCTCAATAAGGGACTTTGATTACTTTGAATTAAATTTAAGTCCTGTAAGACTTTGGATTAATAAAAACCAGGCTAAAAGAGGACAATAATTTCAAAAATAACACTTTCTAGGTGCACTCAGGCACCAATACCAATGAGCAAATGAGTACCAAACTCAACAGGAAATTCTTAAAAGAGACATAAGGGTCTAGTATTATAAAATTCCAACTCTCACTTAGGCTACGTTTGTAAATGGCTGAAAACACCGTATGGATCTGATAACAATGTGCTATTCGTGAGCACCTTCTCCACAACCTCAAGTGTGCAGATCTGGGTAAAACTAACCTATAGTTTTTGGAGGAAAAAGTCAAGATGAGAATGTAGGGATAAGTAAAATGTAAAAGTTTCGATGTGAAACTTGATCTAATGGAATTCTCTTTCCAACAGATAAAATTTATTACTAGCTAACCTGATAACAATGTGCTATTCGTGAGCACCTTCTCCACAACCTCAAGTGTGCAGACTTGGGTAAAACTAACCTAAAACACCAATAACAAAAGTAGAACACGTAAACAAACAAGTTAGAGAACAGATATTGATAAAATAGATATATGTGTAAGTACCTATAGTTTTCGGAGGAAAAAGTTAAGATGAGAATGTAGGGATAAGTAAAATGTAAAAGTTTCGATGTGAAACTTGATCTAATGGAATCTAGTAGTATCAATTAATCAGTATACTACATTTAAGAGAAAAGATATCGAATGACTTACTCTCTTTCCAACAGATGAGGAAAGAGAGGAAAGATGGCTCATGGATACATATATATAACGCATCACTTCAACAAAACATTGGGATTGATGTACACTAACATTGGTTGAGAAAGTATGGTGAACATTGTACTCAATAATAGATGAAATTCTTAGACCTGTTACACTACTCAAATTCTTTCACTCCGCGCTCGACTACTAAACTCATGACAGTCTTGATTGTCTTTCAACAACGTTTGGCTGGGATTAATTAATTTAATGTACCTGAAAGTCAAGTGAATTTTGTAACCAAAAATGCAATAACTCGTTTTTTTCCCCTTTTTTTGTTTTTGTAATTGATGTACCTTAAAGTGAAATTCATGTTTGGCAAAAGTCGATCAAATCTGATCAACTCTGGCCAACTTAAATCATCACAATCCCTGTTGACCGTCATCCTAAAATATTTTGAAATCATGTCAGACTCTGATTTTTTGTCTGATGAAGATCAATGGACTTCCTCGTCCTCATCGTCATCAGCTTCATCGAGCAGTGATGAAGAACTCATGGATCTCCTCATCGGTGCTGCTGTAAACCGTATTGAGCTAGCCAATTGTCCCAAGATTCCGTGTTGAACATCAGCACTTACTGGCGCCATGTATGCACGTGAAGTTTACAAAGGAAGCCCAGTACGCTTCCGAGAACTATGCCGGATGAACAAAGTCGCCTTCCGTAGCTTAATGAGACATCTTGAAGGATACCTTGAGGATACAAAAAATGTGACCGTGATGGAACAAATCATGATCTTTCTGTTTGTTGTTGGAAATGCTGGATCAAATGCTCTCGCCTCAGAAAGATTCCAACATTCTGGCGAGACAATTTCAAGATACTACAATAAAGTCCTCTTAGCTCTTGAGGATCTAGAGGCTTGCCTAATTATCCAGCCAAATCCAGGAGCTCCAGTCCCACAAGCAATCAGCAGTACTCCATTACTCTATCCATGGTTTCGGGGGTGCGTTGGAGCTATTGACAGAACGCACATTCAAGCCATTGTTCCTGAGGCTGACCAGGCTCCATACCGTAATCACAAAGGAACATTCAGTCAGAATGTCCTGGCTGCCTGCGACTTCGAAGGCAACTTCACTTTCATCCTTGCGGGATTTGAAGGAAGAGCACACAATAGTCATGTTCTTCAGGTGGCACGGCAAGATGGACGCTTCCTAGTCCCACCAGGTACTTCAATTTTTCAATACATCATCATTATAAGCATTATAATGACAATGTACATATGTATTTAGGTTGATACTACCTTGCTGATGCTGGATACACCAACCAAGAAGGGTTCTTGGCCCCTTATTGAGGCACACGCTACCATCTCAAACAATGGAGTATTGGTGGACGTCGCCCTCAAAACTACAAAGAACTGTACAACTTACGACACTCCGGCCTACGCAATTCAATTGAACGGATGTTTGGAGTTCTTAAAATTTGATTTAATACACTTGTACACATGCGAAGATTCCGCGTTCAAAGACAAGGGGCTCTTGTTGTGGCTCTAGCGGTCCTTCATAATATCATCCGGAAAAGCGGTGAAGATTTCTTTTTTGAAGAGTTTGATCGAGAAGAAAGAGGGAGACAACTTACTTGGGATGAAGCTCAAGTGGTGGCTTACCGTGCACCAACAGCTGAGGAGCAAGCTAATGCTGCTACTGATTGTGATGTTTTAGCTAAGGCAATGTGGGATGATTATGTTATATATCCTCATTGTCGTTAGGCAAAGCCCAATGTAATAGCTCACTAAAACCCTTGTTTTTTAATTTCAGAGTTAAAAAGCAGTCTTAACATTTGTAAAAACAAAAGATAACATTTGTAAAGCAACAACAACTTTTGTAAAGCAATAACCTTTAAAAAATAATGAAAAAAATATCTTTTGATAGGATAGCAAGGACTTTTCAAGAGTGAACCTTTATATAGCTTCTTGATTTTTCTTCTTGAGTTCATCAATCATCTCTTGCAACCATGAAAAACAAAGATCGTCTTCTAATTCCATGAAGAATTCAGCATCTTCTTTGTTTCTTAAGATCTTAGCTGCAGCCATACAATCAGAGACAGCTGGGAAATTATCTTGACTACCTTCTTTGAAGCAAGCCATAGCCTGAGGTTGATATTGTTGAGGAGGTGGAGGGTGGAGAGCCTCTCTCTTGACTCGAGCTGCTTCGACAAGCGCCTTGGCTTGGGCCTCGGCTCGGGCATCCTTTTGATCTTCTTTTGTAATTAAAGCTTGAGCCTTGAGGGCCGAGTTTTCTGTGACTAGCTTGAGTGAGGTTGCCAGATTGACTGGTGGCTTGTAAGAACTTCTCGGCTTGGATGTTGATATTGGAGTGGTTTTGGGAACATGAGCTGATGAAGTGAAGGGAGTTTTTGACGTCAAAGCACTGATTGTATCAGATTGAGTTGGTGGTTTAGAGGTGATGGCCGAGTCAAAAAGTCTTGGTGGGAGTGGAAGATCAGGAAGATGATCCTCGACTTCAGGGGGATCGGCTGTGATAAAGGAGTGAAGAACATAAGTGATGATATTCTGAAATCAACGATTAAGAAAAGGGCACATACCTGCTAAGTCTATAACTTTCCCTTTCTCTTTCTCACCTCTGTCAACAGGCTTGTCCTCGCTGTTGTCAAGTGCGTCCTCTGAGGCCGTTAATGAAACCTTGCGTTTTCTTTTTTGAGTACTGGTTCCGGTTCAATTAGCACCAGAAATAGGAGTTGAACCTAAAAGAGCATGCATTTTGTCATAATAGCGATGGGATCCTTTGTGTTCCTGTGATGTATTGCGATATGAATAAAGGATAAATGATGACGATAAAAAGATTGAACTTGAGATGACCTACGGGAACCCAACCTTTCCAGAAGTCTTCATCACCATCGACAGTATCTTTTGCTTGACTCCAGCCCAATCCTGAACCTTCTTTAAGTTCACGCATGAGAGTATAATGTCGCTTGAGCTATAACAAAGCATGCAACAATTAGATATGAGCAGTTGACAAAGTGAAATAGAGCAATATGAAAGGACTTACTGTAGCATAATGGTTCTTGAGTTGACCAATGTCAAGTTTAATTTCAAATGTATCATTCAGGTTGGTTGCAGCTTTAGACCAAACAGAAGGTGGGAAGTTGTTATCGGATGTGTCATTGTCTCGATTGCCGTCTAGAAGGGAGTCAAGTAGAGAGGCAGTTTGAGCTTCAGTCCACTTGGCTTGAGGCTTGGGAGCTTGATAGCTTGTCTTTGGTCGACCCATTGATAGGGAGATTGATTTCGAGTTAGACAGGAAGTCGAGTGGTGAAAGGGTTGATTCGGAAGGTGAGTGGAAATTTAGGAAAGGGAGGACCGACGGACGGGATTGGGCGGGTCAAGAGGTAAATTTGGGGCGGGGATGGAGGTGATTTAATGGATTAATGCACCTTTTGAGTGAAATAATTGACTGTAGAGTCGATTATTTTTTAGTGCATTATTGGTGCATTTTGGGCAGTTTAAATCGATTAAAATTTTGGATTAAAACCTAGCCAAAGAGGTTTTTTTTAATGTGCATTAAATTGAAAATTTAATGTGATTTTTGATTTAAGGTACATTAAAATGCACCAGCCAAACGTAGCCTTAGTTGTTTAACCTGAATCATAATAATAAAAAGAGACAAGGCTTATTTCTATATTCTAATAATAATTTTTGATAATTAAACAGGGGACAAAAGTCCCTACAAATGATACCAAAGTATATATAAAAAATAAGAGCACACAAAGAAAGAAAGATTACAAAAATCCACCCTCAAACTCAAAATTCCACTTCCACTAGCTTTTACACAAAGTTCTCATCAATCAATCCCCAAATTAAATTTGATAAACACATGCACTACACACACATTAATAATTAAGGGCCCGTTCGGTTCGAGGCCAAATACCGTTTTTGGCCAAATACCCCACCAAAGCCAAAAACGGTATTTGGCCAAATTCTGTTTTTGGTTTTTGGCAAAAACGCCGATGTTTGGTAAACTCTATTTGGCCAAATACAAAAACCGTATTTGGCCAAATATTCTTGGGTTTTGAAAAACAGCCTTCACCCTGTTTTTCAAACCCAAATACAATATTTGCCCTGTCTCCACTTCAACATCTCCACCTCACCACCATCAACTCCCCTTTATCCCTCCGCCTTTCCCTACTCCGCTGTTCTCTACATACAACAATCCCTCCGCTTTTCTCCCTCCTCATCCCTTTCCCATCCTCTCCCTTTCCCATCCTCATCCCTTTCCCATCCTCTCCCTTTCCCATCTTCATCCCTTCTTTTGGTTAAATCGCCGTCGCCGTCGTCCTTTCTTTTTATCGTCGTCCTCTCTTCTTATCTTTTTTTTATCTTTTCCTCTTATCTTTTTTTATCGTCTTTATTTTTTTTTTCTATCTTTTACGCTCGTCCGTCTTCATCGACATCTACTATCTCTCGTTCATTCATAACCCAATGGCTACCGGCACCGGCCCACCTGTACGCAAGCGCGTCCCTACAGCAAGTTGGCGTCAATCGTCGACTAGTTCAGAACCGACGCCAGTGCCCTCAGGTACACCCAAGCCACCAACCTGCGAGCCGATCACCATTGAGTCGGCTTCATCCACTCTCAAAGCAGAGTGGGATGAAGCCGACAATCAAACCCTAGTAGAAGTCCTCACCGCTGAACGCAAGCCTGCCAAGATCGGACCCGAAAATGCTACCTCCGCTCATGGATGGAAAGCAACGACTTGGAAATCGGTAGTTGAGGCGCTTGAAGGAAGCGAGAAAAAGAAGGATCCTGAGACTGGCGTGGTTCAACTTAGTGGGAAAAAAACCCTGAAGGCTCACAAGTCTCACTGGCATGTAGTAAGTCTCGTTCATTTTTTTTCTTTCTATCTTCATCTTTGTTTGATTTTGATACTGATACAATCTTTTTTTTAAACAGTTGTGCAATAAGTACTCGGACTACAAGTACCTCAATGGGCTGAGTGGTGCTGGGTGGGTTGATGGTTGCATCGACCTAGCTCCATCAGTCTGGGCACCCATCCTTGCCGATAAGGTATTTATTCTTTTTTTTTTTTTCTATATATACTGACATTGACTTTTGTTTCAGTCCTCTAAGAAGTCGAAGGAATATGCTCGATGCAAAGGCCGGCCCTTTCCCCTTTTTGATGCAATCGGTACGTTACTTGACGGTCACAAGGCCACTGCCAAGCGAGTCCAGAGTGCGATCGTCGAAAACGAGGATCCACAACACCATCCGTCCCCTTCCAACACCCAAACCGAGAACCCAACCAATCCAAACCCTCCATCACCTCTTTCTGACGCATCCGACTTCCCCGGAATCGACATCAACCCGAAGGACGACTCCACTTCCGAAGACGAAGCTCCAGCGGCGAAGCGACACCGTCAGTCGAAAGTGGCTCTAGCCGCTCGAGCTTCGTCTAAACCCAAGAAACGATCCGGTGTCCAAATCGTTGATGGAATCTCGAACGATCTGAAGACATTTGGATCCAACATCGAATCGACCTTTGCTTCGACTTCAGCCTCGATCGACAACGCAGCTCAAGTTCTTCAAGCTGAAACCCCTTCGACTCATGGCCTAGCAGTCTCACTCATATACAAATCAACTCTTGATTGCACTCAGCGCTATACCGCTTTGGATCTATCCATTGACAAGCCTGCATTGGCTGAAACTTATGTCAATACACCAGCTTGTGAGCGTGATGATTGGCTCCACTTCATCCTTGAAAAAAAAATTAAGTAAGTCATTTCATATCTATCTTCTCACTGATTAAATACTTACTGACTCATTATTCTTATTAATACTTTCATTTTCTATTGTTCAATTTCAAGATGAACATCCAAATGAGGGTGATATCAAAGTATGTTTCCAACAACTTTGATTCCAACTCTAGTGGGTTTGATTCTTAAATAGTATTTTGTTAATCAATAGTGGCTGTCTGATCTTAAATTAAAAACTATAAACCTTCAAGTAAAAAAATATTTTCTTTTGTTCTCTGATCTTAAATTAAAAACTATCAAACCTTTAAATAAAAAAATGTTTTCTTTTGTTCTCAATCAAAAGAAAATAAATCTTCATATAAAATTTATTAGCTACATTTGTATATACACATGTTGATACAGATGTAGCAGTGACTGTCAGGTTAGTAGTATTATTTGTGTGTGCAATGTCAAACAGTATAAGTGTTATGATGAATTGAGAGATTCAAATGAATTGATTATGAACTGAGAGGATTTTGAGCAAACAAAAACAAAATATTTGATTGATACATAAATAAAAATACAATTAAATGCCCTGTAAGATACAATTGTTTGTTTGGTTGAGACTTACAATTAATGACACATGTAAAAAATGAAAATGCATTGATTGAGAGTTGTAAGATAAGAATAAAAAAAATGTGCTTTAGATATTGTGATACATAGGAGGAAGTCCATGTCTTTGTCTACTTCGATTGACTCTCTTTCTTCTTTCAGTCTCTGCTACATAATCCCTCCACATATCTTCTGAAATTCTATCTCTGAGATCTTTGGCATAGCTATTACCTTGTGTAGTACTACCAAATGCTTGAAGATAACCAGACTCTTCTTGAGTAGGCGCTTCCATAGTATCTTGAGGGTCGGGGATAAATCCATCACCAAATTCAGGGTATTCTTCAGCTGAACCTTTTGGATCTTTAACACGAATAAAGTTGTGAATGAAGCACATAACTGTGACCATTGAAATTTGAATATCGATTGGGTATTCACACCCATTTGCCATGATCGCAAAGCGCTTCTTGCAAACTCCAAAGATGCGCTCAACAACGTTCCGCGCACTAGAATGTCGCAGATTGAATAGTTCTTCTTTGTTCATTGGTCTAAGATAAAATTATAAAAGTGGCAGAGACAAAGAAAGAGGGAGATAAGTATGAGATTCGATGAAAAAAATGAACCAAAAATCAAGCTCACTTGAAACCTTTTTTTTCCCACTCTCGAAGATGATAACGAACTCTTCGATAAGGAACAAGACAATCCTCAGTGAGAGCAAAGCCAGCATCACCAAGATAATACTTTTCAGCTGGAATTGTAAGATCACGACCTCGAGCCAAAGTCCAAAGAGCTCCGTCAGCCATACTTCCTTCAGCTCCGACCAGTAAGTAAATAAACTCCATATCAAAATTGCACGCAGCAAGGACGTTTTGAGAGGTTTAGCCTTTACGATTAGAGAAAGGGATGTATTCGGAAGCTGGTGGGGTGACCGGAATGTGTGTACCGTCAATTGCACCAATGCAGTCTTTGAAATAAGGCATGAACTTTGGATTCTCAGAAAACAAATCTGAGAGAGGCGTGTTGGCATTGGGAAGAGGGATATATTTTTTGAGTAATTTTCCATGCGTAGAGATTCCTTTAACGAGGTGATTGATTGTCCTAGTCAAAAGAATACATGAGAAAAGTTATGAGAAAATGTGAAAAAAAGATAGAGAAAGATTTAAAAAAAATCACTTGGAAATGCTATCAGCTGATCTTTGAAAACGATTCTGAAGTCTACGATTCGAAAGGCCAGTTATGACAGTATAAAGAAGCATAGCCAACTTCTTGGTCGAAGTCATTGAACGTGAGTCAAACAGAATTCCGGATTCTTCAAGAACTGAGCGTAATTCAAAAAAAACATGTTTGTGCATGCCAAGATTTTGGTGGAAAACTATGTCATTTGGACTATTGATGAGTTCATCAATCCAAGCCTGACCGCTGAGGATGGACGTCAGGCGAGGAGTTTTATTGAGGTGAGGCAAGATTTGAGATGCACAAGCTGTTACAGCAGTGCTAAACTAACAAAACACTTCAAATTGATGTTTTTGAATGGCCAAAAGATGCTTCAAAAATTGAAGTTTAAGCAACTTTTGATGTTTGATGCGGTTTATAGGCATGAGAGATTGTAAAGAGGAGCGCGTACAACGCTCCATGTTGCTTTAAATTGCGTGATGGGAATGTACGGTCAACCACACGGGTTTAGGTCATTGATGACCGGGATGGATGGATGGATGGATGGATGGATGGATGGATGCGATTAATGGATGGATGCGATTGAATTTTGATTCTTTTCATTGCATCTTTTGATTCAAAAACACTTTTTGAATCATCGTTACCGAACAGTTGACCGCTGTTCAGATGGTCAACGACGATCATTTTGATCTTTTGTTGACCTTTTTGGTCGACTGTTTGGTAATTCAAAAACCGAAATTTCAGTATTTTGATTTGCCCCTGTTTTTGGGGGCAAATCGAAATTTCGTTTTTGTGTAACGAAATTTCGATTTTTGAACCGAACGGGCCCTAAATTTTTAAGCACACAATTCCCACTAAAACTTGGCTGTCTACCACAAAATCTGAAATTCCGCCCATTTACCCTTCAAGCTCAAATTAAAATGAAATAAGAGGTCATATGAAAATTCTGCAGGGACAGAAAGAAAGAGAATCTTCCGCTCTACAACAAACTCTAACTCTGATGGTTGTACCTTCAAAAAGCAAATGAAAATTGAAGTGAAAATTCAAAATTGTAATTTACCCAGTTTACCACTTTGTATTACCACTAATGACAATTGAGCTGATGATTAAAGTTAATTTTGAGTCGAAAATGCGCCAGTAGAATCTATCCCAACCAACATCTACTCTGCAAAAGTGTTGTGGTACCCTTAATTCAAGGTTTCATGATCAGAAATTCAAATTTCTCAGTTGTGGAATGTAATTTTTGAATTTCATAATGTCAAAAATTGCAATATGTCAATGTGAATTATAATTTTCAATGTTGTTAGTGCTGAACTTTGTTGTGGTACCCTTGAAGTATATTGTTCCCTTATCTTCTACCCCAAAGCTTATTTCAGTTTACCACTGCCCCAATTTTTCAAAGTCTTCAATTTTCGAAATTTAGCCTTATTTGAACCCATAGTAAAAAACCCATAACATCCTGTATCACTCCTCAAAACCATAAATAAATTAATCACCCATGTTTAACCCCATAATTTCAAAATTTCAACTTGAACCTGTACACATGTCATAACCCATATTACATAACACTACACAACACCCTAAAACCCATAATTTTGACTTTTTGCTTCAATTCCTTCATTACCACATAACACATAACCCATAAAATAAAAAATAAAAATAAAAATAAAAATAAAAATAAAAATGATTAAATGAAAAAATAAAAATTAAATTAATAAATTAATAAAAATTGAAAAATTAACTTAAAGAATAAATAAATAGATTAAATGATAATATATATCAAAAAAATAAAATATAAAATATATTGATAATAAATTTCAAAATAATCAAAATATGATAAAGTAAAAAATAAGACTAAAAATAAAAATAAAAATATGAACTAAGTTATAAATATGATTAAAAATATTAATGTTATATAAAAAAAATAAATAAATATAGTGTAAGTAAAACTAAAAATAAATAAAATAAATGAATAACTAAATAAATAAAGTGATAAGAAAAATAGAATAAATAAATAAAAATAAATAAAAATTGATTAATTAAAAATGAATAAAAATAAAAATATATTTAAAAATAAAAAAATTAAATTAAAATTGAAATCAGCTAATTCTGATTTCCACACTGGCTTGGTCTTAGCGGGAACCGAGGGAGTGCTTACATGGTAGGGCAGCTGTTTGGATTCAGTGGTAGGTAACATACCTCTTTTTCAGGTCTTTGATATGATACTGAGACTTGTTGTCCTTAGAAGGGTTAGTTCACAGTTTTCTGCATAGGTGCTTTGAGGCCATTCTTGAATTGGAAAAAGATTACGTTTACTGGCCAAATCAAGATGAAAGAAATCAAATCAAGAGGTACTTTGGGAGCAAGTCTTTTTTTAAAGACTGTGTAGGTTGTATAGGCGGGACCCTTATACCTCTTTCTTATGCACCTGGAAAGAATCCTGAGGACTTCCGGACTCGCAAGCATATATATGCTCTCAACTTGATGTTGGTAAGTGATCACCTGGGTTGAATCATCTACGCTAAACATGGGTGTTGCGGTAGTGCACACAATCAACGTGTCTACAATTCAACCCATGTAAGTCAATGTCTTCAATCAAGCTGGGTATGGGAACTGACCATTTGACCATGTGAAGCTTGCAAAAAACCTAGATCAATATATTGGCCAAGACAAATACCTTTTAGCGGACTCCGGTTATACATGTTCCCAGAACATCATCTCTACTTTCAAAAGCCCGCGATTACAGAGCTTAGATGGGTCAAAAAAAGATTTCAACACGGCTCTAAGTGCACAACGAGTAGTCAGTGAGCATAGCAACGGCCAACTAAAACTCAGATTTCAATCACTGCAAGATTTGCAAATACTTATCAAGAACATCAGCTCAGCCACACGTGCAACCCACTGGCTTCAGGTGTGCTGCATACTGCACAACTTTACAATAAAATTTAAAGACATTTGGATCCCGGAAATCCCCCCTCCTCGAGAAAAAGGAATTGGCCAAGGCGAAGAGGAGCCTTTGGTTCCTGAAAGAAACCTTGCCTCTCTCAGACAAACCACTCTCTTGCAAGAATTCAGAATTTATCGTCAAAATCAACAATGATTTTGACAATGTCTTTATTTTATATTACAAATGCGCTTTTTAAAGTGCCTATATTACAAACTGTGTGATAAATGTTTTTTCTAAATAATCCCCTAACCTAAATTGTAGAGTGGATCATACTTAATCATGTGGTGAAATGCAAACACTTACAATTTTAACCTTACCTAAATCATGACCAAATCAATACTAAGAGACAATGACCAAATCAAGAGTAAGAACAAAAGTTCTTTCAGTGGGTGGTCTCAACAATTACCTAAATAATGACCAAGTCAAAACTTACTAAGAGCAAAAGCTCTTAGTATTGAGTGTTCTCCACACTTACCTAAATAATGACATAGTCATTACTAAGAGCAAATGCTCTTTCACTGGGTGTTCTCTTAAATGTGGCAAAGTAAAATATACTTTAATATATTTGAGGCACTATTTTTAAATTTTTGGTTTGAAAAGATCACAAAAAGGTAAAATTTTATTGCAAATAATCATTTATAAAAAAGAAACATAAGCAAAAGGAGAGAAAAAAAAACACACATAAACAAAAGGAGAGAACAAAAACATCTTATTGCAAGATAGAAAACACAATAGCCTTGATCAAAATAGCATAGTTGTTTGGGGCAGTTGGAACTCCTTTGATCTAGCCTTGTTAAAACCAAAATGAAAAAAAACTTATAAGTTGTTTGTGTATCATTCCCTAAACGTATGAGATAGACTTGATCCAAAGGTAAAGGTCAATTTGGAGGGTAGAAGTCATTTGATGTTAAACAAGACTATCAAGACATTCAAGAGTTTTTGATGAGGTGAAGATGATATTTGTAAAATGTTAACTTACTGCTCATTTTTGAAAACCTTCTATCACCGCATCAGCCATCGGCTCAGCCTCTGCGTACGGGATATTAACAGCAGCCAACTTAGCTATTATATCAATCCGCTCTCGTGCTAATTCGAGCTTAGACAATCCAGATCCCCGGTTGTGCTCTTCCAGAGCCTTACGTTCCTAGGCTAATTCCCAATCTAACTTGATGATTTTGAGCTCGTCTTGCTTGGCTTTTTTTGCTTTCCTCATTGCAACAGCCTCGGCCGTCAAATCCTCTTCTTCCACAGTACGTTTCTCGTTTTGCTTTTCGAATCCAAATCGTGCTCCTAGGATATTGACCATTCCTTCGGACGCTCCTGCAACCTTCTCAATCATCATTCTTTGGTTTTCATTTGATGCTTTATTGTTTTCAAGCATTTCTTTGATATCAGTTTGACTAGGTAAAGATGATTGAATGGATTTGAGAAATGATGAAGAACTTGAATTTTGTCTTGAGATATTGGTTGTTGAATGGGTGCTGGATTGGCTTGCAGGTGGATTAGGCCTCGGGTTGATTGGTGATAGAGGTCGACCATCAAGTTGAATCGGGGCTGGGTGTTGAAACGGGATTGACGTGGATGTTGCACGTTGGTCTTCAGATTCCAAGGTGGGGTCTAAGGTGTCTGGTAAAGAGTCCTCGTGGTGATCCAAAGTTTTGGTCGCACCGTAAGGAATAGGCTGAGTTTCTGGCGGTGGAAACAAAACAAAAGTTTTTTCCGTCAAAAGGCTGTGTTAATATACCTGTTTCAGCTGCAAATAAAGGTTTGTTGCTGGGACAATTGCCCATGACCGGAAGTAGTGTATTGTAGTAAGGACATTTGCTATGCAGAATGTCTGACAGTGCAGTGTCAGCTACATATCCAAACACCCCAAAAGAAGAAATAGAAGCAAAATCAACCTACCTTTGGTTGATTAGTGGATACCCTAATGTCATCCTCCTTTTCGATGGTCCATTGGCCAGTGGAATGTAGCGCCTCAATTCCCTGCTCCGCATTTGAGTTCACAAAGACCCCACCTCCAGTACCGTTACGCCATGCTTCGGCCCTGCAAAATTTTGTCTCTAAATTATCAATCTATAGTCACGACGGAAAAGGTGCCAATAACAAGAACATCAGTGTCTTGTGAAGATATGATGAAATACCATTAACATAGAGAGATACTTACCCGCTGTTTGATCCCAGCCCAAGTAAACCCACTGAAACTGTTTGCACTGAGATACTTGCCACACTTCTCTGCACATTCTTTTTTTTTTGGAATGCCCATACAATACCTGGTGAAGTTAGTTGATTGTGTATCGTGGCTCTCCATACACATCCAGACAACATCACCTCGCAACTCTTGATCACCCCACATGAAACTTAACCATTCTACTATTAAGTCCAGCAGTGTCTTTCCAGCTTCATTTGTGTCTTTGCACAAGAGTTGCTTTCAAGGTGAGATGGAGTTGTCTTGATTGAGAGAGAAGCCATCAATTACAATTGAACTCGAACCGGAAGTCTTGATAACCTTTTGACTACTTCTTTTTGACGTTTGAGATCCACGAGGTTTCTTCGACTTGATTTCTGGTTGGACCATCGCAGCTGGAGTTGATGAAAGAATTGGTAAAGACGCCGTAGGAGTAGAAGCAGGCGGCTGAAGAGGCTGAGGACCCGGATACGTAAAGAGCACCAGAGAAGGAGATGAGATGAAAGAATGTTGTTGTGTAGGATAGGTCGATATAAGCTGGAGTTGTGGGACAGGTGTTGTGATGGGCTGAGAAAGACCCCAAACAACTGTGTTTGGGGTGATTGGAGTTGCTGGGGGGTTTTGCAAGTCATTTGGAGGGCTTTCTGAGTCTAATTGAGGGTTTGGTGTTGGGGGAGGTTGATCGGACATGGTGGGTGGGTGGGTTGCGTGGTTAAGGCTGAGGATCTTTATGGAGTTGCAGGCAACCAGCGTTGGTAGTGAAAGCCTAATCTTGTGCCAATGCTGATGAAACAATATACTTTTTCCGGTCGTGCATAGTTCGGAAAAAGTGTGAAAAAACTATGTATGTGTACATATGTACGCATACATAGTTACTTTGAGTACCATAATTGTTGTATGTAGTGTACTAATGAATTGTAAAGGAATAGATAATACTGATAATTTGATCTATTTGGATCATTTTTCCTATTTTACTTGAGTATAATTTGAGATAATTATTCATTTATGGCTTTCAGCTTATTGAATAAGAAATATAAAATGATTTGCTCCTGATCATGCGCTTGTATTGAATATGTGATTGCCTCTTTGCCTTGGGTTTATATATAAAATGAATTATGATGTTTTTAAGAGAAAGAGAGCACCACCACCTAGGTTCTTTTTTCCACACTGTGTCACAACTTTTGCAAGTGTGACACACCAGCCGTGTATGCTGTGCCACAAGCTTTACAGGGTTCCTGGTGATTGATTCACTAGCAAAATCTTGTAGATATGCATCTCCATATACATAATCTTTAACACCATTTAAAGCAAGAGGGACAAGAGTCCAACAATTTGAACATTGAAAAATTAATAATATTGAATCAAGTAAATACCACATTCAAGAGGACAAAGTTTTATTTGAAAGATGAACCAAAGAAAAACAAGAAAGGACAATGATAGGTATCTCAATGGTCCCAATAGAAAATGAAAATAGAATAAAAATCAATAGAAGAAAAAAATCAATGACTCAATCTTCAGGCTCAGACAAGTCAGAGGAGCCGGATTCAAGATCAATTTGACAGGCTTTGGACCAATCAAACTTTTTTTTCTCACTTCTGCGCCACTCATTGTAGACTCTGATGTTACCTAAAAACCTTTCCTCCCATCCAATAGTAATCGTTTCTTATAATGTGAACCACTCTGATTGTATATGAGGGCTCAGAATCTCAGGTCAGATATCCAGTGACAGCGATCTATCATTTCCAGAATGATACATTCAGCGTCTTTTTCCTTTCCTGGTGAAGTAAAAAGCGGTAATGTAGCTGCAGAGTATTGGGGATATTGGAGTAAGACATTACTGGTCATTTGTAGGGATTTGCTATAATACAGCAGCCTCCAGGAATCGGGAAGAAAACTTGTGCCCTACTACTAAGTTGGGGTTTTGCAGAATTGAGAGCATCTTTGCTATGTCACACTTCCCAACGTTGTAAGGTGTTTTGTATACCAAGGAAGCCCCTTTTGGACTTCTTCAAGCATTTCATGCCTCACAATTGGTGCCTCATTAACACTTTGGGATCAACAGAAGTTTTGATGAACGGGAAAAATATTACCGGGAGAGTCTTGACACAATTCCAGGACTGCAAGTTGAATTTGAATATCAAATCAGTAAAATCACATGTATACATTGTATCTCTTCAGAAACTAAGAAATGAAGCAAGCAGGGCACCTACTTTGACTATTGCCTGGTTTTCCTTTGACATGTTGTTTATGCATTCCATCACCTTTTGAGCTTGGGATACCTTTGAGTTTGGCCTTTTGGTTTTGGAGTGGTATGTTTTTGATCTTGGTTTCTTGGTGGCCTCAGGTGGCAAAGGACGCTGATGTTTCCATCAGTTAACACATGTTATGAATTGAAAGAGTGGAGAACAAACTTATTTGGTGCTGGCTTGTGTGCAAGGTTTCTTAAGATTTGGTTGATCCTAAAGCACACAGAGAGAGTTAGTTCATAATAGTCATGGAGGTCTGGTTTGTTCTCTTACATTTTCTTTATCTTGAATACCTCTATTAGATCTTTGTGTAGCCTTGAGAAAATTGGTTTGAGCCCTTGTGGTAATGAGACTGGGAGGTAGACATTCATGTGAAGAGCTGTCTGGCAAACAGGGTGAAGGAGGATTTCTTGAAGTGGAAGTTGACTTTGGGTCCTCCAAAAATGAAGTGGTCCTCTTCAACGTACAGTAAGTCTGTGGATGATTTGATATGATAAAGCTTATTGTTGCAATGAAAAACACCTCACCTTGTCAGCCACTTTTGTGTGATGATCAACAATAAGTTCTTTGTCATCATCATCAGTGGTTTTGTCACTGAGGACTTCATCCTCTGTCCTGATTGAGTCACGGGATCTGGAGGCTTTGGTTTCTTAATTCTTGCTTTTGTTCTAAAAAAAAGATTGGGTCAGCTGAGTCAATAGATAAGGGATAGACTGGATTAAGAGACTGACCACTATGCTTTGATTTGCTTGGTCTTTCAAGGTGAGTTTATTTGCAACTTCTGAACTGGTTGAGGTGTGTGCTGTTGTATCCAAAAGATTTGGAGGTGGAGGTTTAGGATCAACAGGAGGATGTTGTGTGGAAGTGGTGCCTGCAAGTCCAGCAGCAAGTTGAAATTCAGGAAGGAATTGACTTAACAAGAGCAACTGAGATTCTATTGGGAGAGCTTGAATTTGTTGATGTAATGATTGATATTGAAGGGTACAAGTGAGGTAATATTACAAGAAAGGGGAGTCTGAGTAATATGAGGTTGTGTATGAGGTGTGAGGTTGTTCTGTAGTTTTCATTTCCTTTCTTCTACCTCTTGAAGCGCTTCTCCATTTTCTTTCTTCATTGTTTTACATAAAATAATGAGATCATGTTTAGGGACATTGAAATCAGTGTTGTGGTTGAGTACCATGTTGGATTGTAAATTACCAAGTTCCGTTGGAAGAATCTTGTTTAGAAGTGACGAGAAATGGAAATGTTTTAGAAATTGTGTTAAGGTTGAGATCCTTGTGTTGGGTCCGTCCAAGGTAGCACTTCCAATGAACCCATTTGGTCCTAGAGTCTTTGATAGTTGCACAATAGCCATGGTTGTTGGCATGTTCCTGAATATAGAGCATTGCATAGGTTCAGGTTGGGTATCCTATGGAATATGTATAGTGTCATACCAACATTCAAACATGACATGGATTCTACATGTAAATTTTCCATGTCATGTTTAGTTGAAATTCACTTCTGAGCCAAAGACCATCTGACATGACTCATACCAACATACATCAACATGGATTTTTTATTCCCAAAAACCATGTTGTAACGTGAGTCATCCCGTACATCATACCATCCGGGAAGTGTCACCACGACACCACATGACTCCATGAGTAATTTTTTGCAATCAAGAGTTCAAAGAAAGTACCAAACCCAACACTCAATTGACTCAATTACCAAATACCACATTAAACATCCTTCCAGCTCAACAGTCAAGACCTCTTTAATCCAGAATCAATCTACATTCTTCTTCCTTCATCTCGCTCATCCGCAAAAATTCCAAAACAAAACAACAAAGCTATTATCAACACCTTACTGGAGAATGGTTTCAACAATGGACTGACCATACAAGAGATACAAAATAACCTTGTGAAAGAAGGAATCACACTGGCTGAAAGAACAATCAACTGACATCGTAAACCTTTGAATCACAACAACACTAAGCCTCCCCTACGCAAATCACAGCTCAAAACACGTAATCTCATCAGCAAACACTTCCATGAAGGCAAATCAATCAAAGAAATCCTCATATCCCTGAAGAACAAGAACAATATTATAATCAGACAATCAACCTTAGGTTGTTATTGCAAAGAAATGAACCTAACACGTGAGGTTGATGATTTGCACAAAGGAAAGCACACAGAAGAAGAGATCGGTGAGCTTATTACTGAAATCCAGTCAGACAATGGAGAAGAAGCTGGTATTTGTTCCATCAAAAACATTTTACTCAAGGAACACAATGTCCACATCCATAGATCTGTTCTTCACAGTTTGATACCTCTAACAAGATGCACACTTACCTTTTTACAATAACAGAGACCGTCTTGCAGAGATGTTGAGGCAAATTGATCCAGAAGGAGTATTACATCAACAAAGAAGAGTGCTAGCTCACCGTGCTTTTAAGTGTTGAGGTCCTAATCATATATGGTCAGTAGACGGTCATGACAAGCTCCAGAAGTGGAGCATTAGGATATATGGCTTCATTGATGCTTGGTCTCACCCAATCCTGGGTCACTTTGTACATGTCACCAATAGTGGCCCCCGTCATATTGATATTTACTATCTCCAATGTGTTAAGAAGTATAGTGGTGCACCACAGTATCTTTATACTGATCAAGGGACTGAGACTGGAAACATGGCAGCCAGTTACTCTGCTTTTGTTTGTATTCACGGTGGAATTCCTGAGGACCAAGCATTGAAGAGACACAAGTTTACAAAATCAATTCAAAACCAGAAGATAGAGTGCTTTTGGAGTCAGCTCATGCAAAGACATAACCGTGGTGTTGTTCATAGACTTTTTGAATCACTTGAAGCAGGTTTTTTTGACCCTGACATTCAACTCAAATGGTAAGTGATACTCCTATTATTTCTACATCATACACTGACTTTTACTTGTTTTTAAGGCTTTTGTTCCTTCATTTATGGATTCCCTTTATTCAGAAGCAGCTGGATCTATTCACTGAGCGGTACAACAACAGCAAGGGCAGAAAGGATCCACACTCCTTCCTTCCCTGTGGTCACAGTGCTGACTTTTGCTACAAAAACCCTGTAGAGTTGTTTGATGGACATGATGGTTTGATTCCTGTCCCCACTGAAGCCATTGATAGACAAATATTAGAAGATTATCCTGGTAAACAGGATAAAGTTAAAAGGAAATGAGAGGACAGAAAGGATAAATAAGTGAATCAAAAACATCAGTCAGTGATATTAAAAAAAATTACTCACCTAGGAAGCCATCTCAAATAATACCCATTCATCACGAATCCCAGCTGGAGTGTTGAGGTAAGTCTCAGCCATCAAAGGCTCAGCAGTCAATAACTTGACCGCAGAAAAACATTGAGGGCGAGTCAAGTTAGATTTGTATATGAGGCTGACTGCTTGAGTATGAACTGAAGGTGTAGCAGTGGTTATGGCCTGAGCAGTTGAATCGACAGCGGATGAAGTGGAAAAGATGGAAGACTTGAAGTAGCTACTCATATTGTGTAGCTCGGTCAAGAATCCATCATGGATGTTGACACCACTTCTTTTTTTCTTGCAAGCTGGAGCCGGAGTGCGTTGCTTGAGGGCCACTGCAGACTTACCATGTTGATTTGTGGCTGATTCATGATCCAAGTCCAAGGACATGTGACCCGAGATTGGCTCAAGAGGTTGCCAAGCATCAGGTATGTCAATTTGAATGAGTCGGGGGAGAGGCTGTGGGGATGGGCAGAGCTTGATTGAGTAGCTGAGGTCAACGGTGTTGGAGGATGATCTCAAGGGGTTGCTTTCTTTTTGGAAATGGCTGTCTTGACGTATTTTGCAGTTGCTTGATGGCACTCCACCAGCGAAGCCAAATTGTTGAAAAGGGGAAATGGTCGGCCCTTGCATTGGGCATAGTCTTTGGACTTCTTGCTATCCTTTTCCTGAGAGGAAAGACAAGAGAATCAGTTCGATCAAGAAAATAAATTGATAAGATAATGATGAAAATAGAGACTTAAATAGATACTTACCTCTCCATTGAGGATTGGGTCCCAGACTTCATCTGGAAGAACGATGCACCCATCAGACCATCCAGCCCCACTAAGCTGCAAAAGGTGTTTATAATCCTTATAAAGACCTCGTAACTATTAATGCATCAATTGATGTCAGTTAAAAAGGAAATTGAATAAGAGCAGAAAGAACTTACAGCGGACCATCTTGACTTGCAGTTTTCAGCTGTTTTAGGTAAGCTAGTTTTACCATTGATAAGCTTCTTTTCACTACCTTTCAACTTTTCAACCGCCGTTTTCCAGACTGGCCCCTTGAATGCATGGGCACTGGTAGCATGCTTGGGTCCAATGGGTTTGCTGTTGCCTGGCCAACGGTCACTAAGAAGGACATCAATGAGGACCTGGCTGTCCTCATTGTCCCACTTAGCTGAGTCCCACCTCTTCTTGTCAGGTTTGATGTTAGGTTTGACAATAGGTTTGACGGTAGAATCCATGGTAGGTTTGGTGGTAGGGTCAAAGGCAGAATCAATACCCAAGGGAGTTGCAGGATTGATAGCAGAGGGGGTTCTAATGGCTTGTTTTGCCCGAGGTCTAGCTGGCTTATTGGCGGGAGCCATTGAGAACACCTGAGATCATCAAGACATGTCAGCTTGTGATCACAAAGTTGAATAGGAAAAAAACTCACTATTGACAAAGACCAAGTTAGAAAACAGGGACCAAGGAAAAGGAAAGTGAGAAAAAAAACTGACCGAGTTAGAAAAACGGGACGAGTAAAAGAAGGAACTAGCAGACTGAGGAGGAAAAACCGGCTGAGTAAGAAAAAATGGGCTGAGGAGGAAAAATGGGCTGAGTAAAACAAGGAAAAATGTAGGAAAGAGCGGAAAAGACACTAAAAGGATGTGTTGGTTGAAAAACTACCATACACATCTGCAAACAGGTGAATGGTGGTGTGCGAGTAATGAAAAAAGGAGAATGAGCTGAGGGAATAGATGATGAATGGATGGGAGGTTGGGAGGTTGGGGTTGGGGCACATTGAGATATTGGGTTGAGATTCAGCAAAAAGGCTGAATCTGAATATAGAGAATCAAATATTGACGTCACATTCTTGAACCAAACGCCGATTGGATTTCCGAAATCCAATTGAGTTTGGGTCCAGATCCAATGTGGCCATATGTAATTTTTTTGGTGTAAATTTTGGCCACATAAGATCTGCTCGCGGTGTCCAAACAGGCCCTAATAGATACATACCACCATATTTTGTCTTCCTGTATGCACCACAAAAACCTACTACAAACATCTGACCAGATTTCATGTGCTTTAGAGCTTCAGCTGCACCATATGTCACAGAGCAATATCAGGCAGTTCCATATTGATATAAAGTCATAATTGAGTTATCGAGGTTTTCAAAAAGTTTTGCACATTGAGGTACAAGTTCACACTTCAAGTTTCTTTTGTTTGACCTTTTTCCAGTGTATTCACGTTCATTGAATCAGACAACAGCAAGGAGCTTGGTTCCATATTTGTTCAATACGACTACAGTACCAAAGGAGAGAGATGAATGCTTCTGTTTTCCATGCTCAGTTCAAAAGATGAAAGTAGCATCTTTAGGAAGTCCAAATAAATCACAGATCTTTTCTTTAAATTCAGATTCAATGTGATCTCTTTTCTCAGCTTGATCTATGTAACATCGGATCAGAAGATGGGGTTCTAGGATTTTGATGATGAACCCAACAAGCAAGGATCTTCTTTTTCTTGATTCCTATTCTAATTTCCCCTTGCTTAGAATTGAGTTGGTGTTGTTAAGATGTTATCCTCTTGTGTTGGTCAAAGATCATTACTTATTTTGGGAATAGGAATGGTCGTTTGGTTTGGTGGCTACTGGTACAGAAATGAGGATGCAAGATGGAATGGTATTGGTAGACGGTGCAGTTGTGAGAATGCAAGGGAGAAGCGAGTATGTATTTTAATCAAGGGATGTTGGAAAAAGTTTGCTGGGTCATTCTACTTTATGATAGCTGTTTCTTTTCCCCCTCCTTTCTAATTCTTTTCCTTGTCAAAAAGAATTAGTAAGTCATCTTGTATCATCTTAACTAGTGTTTTCTCAATTTACATCTTTAACTAATTTCTGAATTCTATTTCCTTTACTTCTGGTGGTTACACTCTTTCTTTTTGTTGTTTTAACTGTTCTTAAAACTGAACCAAGTTCTTCACCACACGCTCTTCCCTTTCTTTTTCGAGCACGCAGGTAGTTAACATTCTTATGACCTGTCTCATACTTTTCTTTTTGTGTCTGATATCTTTTGTTGTTAAACTGAACCTTTATATGTCAGTCTCATGATCTTGTCGTAGACTAGCAGAATTGCTTGCGTCTTACGTCAAATCCTGTGCCCTCAGTTATTCCTTTCTACTCCATTTAAGCTTAACTCTGCAGTCTTCCACCAGACAAGACCTGGCTACAAGATAGGTTTTTACAACAAATATTTGACGGAGACTTACATCAGTTGAAGAATCCTGATAGTCAAAGATGATCCTACTTTGAGCGACCATCCCACAGCTGGATGAGGATGACTAGGCTTACATAAGGTCTGTGTCAAACCCTACCCACAAGAAACTGGTGCGTGAAGCCAACCCAGTCTTGGGGAGGACAAGTACAGTTGAACCTCTTGTAGTGACCGTTGATTATCCTCATCCAAAACCAATTTGATAGAGGAATGATATTGGCATCCAGTAGTCCCACACCGACAAAGTGAAAAATGAACATGCAAGATGAGATATCATCCACTACCAGATTGGCCTGTGAGACTTCTGCAAGGACCCCTCTCTGACTATAATGAAAGATTAAATAAAGGGTAATCTCACATCATGACTGACAGTATTGAGTCTGAATGAATAAGATAAACGATGATTTTGAGTCAATTGAATTGAATTGATAAAGTTCAAGTTGAGAGGAAGGGATAAAAAAAGTTAAAAGGGTTTGATTAATTGTTTTAAGTCAACTCCAATCAATCAAATCCTTTCCAATCAAATTGATTTGATTTGATTGTTATTAGTCGATTTGAATCAATTGTTTGTTTTTGGAATTGTTGGATCAATTTGAATCAAACAGGTCATTCAATCCGAGTTGATTGATTTAACTCATTGGATTGATGTGAATCAAACAGATCAATCAATCCAAGTTGATTGATTGATTTAAATCGATTGATTCCTTCATAATCAATCAAATTGAATTGATTTGCTTGATTAGATTGGGATCAAATGCTATCAGTTGATTCAAATAGAATTGATTGTTTTGCTTGAATCCAGTTGTTCAATCAATTGGAGTCCTCTTGAATTGAGGTTGGGTTGGATGGAATGGAAAGAATTAAATTGGAAAGATTTGAGATGAGTGTTTAAAAAAGGAAAATTTTGACTTGATAGTTGGAGAGGCTTGCTGGTTTTAAAAGATTCATTTTGAATTTCAAATTTCCAAAAAAAAATACAATAAAATGAATTTTGTTGAAAACAATTTCATTTGAACACTACATTTCTGTGTTTTTTCTGAGTCAAACATTGAAAGGAACCACAATGAACAACAACAGAACAACATAGGTTTTTTTGCGTCGTACTCACAAGGGAGATACTCAAATAAGAGATTGTAGAATTGTGAGTAATAGAAAAAAGGTCAATAAAAGATCTAAATGGGTATTCTATAGTGGTGATTGATTCCAATCTCTGTTTTCAAGGAGAACATTTAAAGATGCCATACTTTCACTCAAATGAGGCCCACCACCATTTCCGATATGTTCAGCAATGTAATCATGATTGTAGTTCTGTTCATGATCTTGGGAAGATGAGTGATGTGGAAGAAATGGAAGACCTAATTGAGGACAGAGTTGATAACACCAATGTTGGACCTTAAAGTTGGCAAACCCAAGCGTTCCTAAGAGAATAGAACATAAGCAGTTATGAGTTCATTCTAATGATGATTTGGGTAAAACAAGGGAATGTTATCTCACTTCGAGTCAAAAATCAATGGGTTTGTCAAATAATGACCAGAACCTTGTAAATCAGTGACCAGACGTTTATGACTTGTAATTTCGTAGACGTAGTGGGTGAATGCTGCAATGCATAAGTGAATTGGATCTCCAACTCAATGTGTTTTGGAATATACATTTGAAGTATATTTCGGGAATTTACCTTGATTGACTAGTGTTTCTTCAAAGAACCAGATATTCTTTGGATCACCATCATCATACTTTACACTATATACCACAAATGAATTAACCACCTAGATTCAATATATCCGTCAGTTATGTGATAAATATATATATAAGCTAATCAATCAACTTTACCTGCAAACTTGCTATACAATCTACAGGTGGCTTATCTTTCAAAGAAGCACATTGATCCTGAAAATGCTTTAAATATTTTGATACAGCCATATAAACCTGCTGAGCTTGGGTATACAAGTGCAGAAGCTCCTTTCCAACAATGTCGGTTGTTATGAGCTGCTTTGCAACCATCTTGCAGAAATTTCCATGGATTTCACCAAGTGCATTATAACATATTTGACAAGAGCCTCTACCAATCTCCTGATCTATAAATACATGATATTTGAAATCAACAGGTGTCCAACCTGGCTGCTTAGTACTTGGATTGACTTTGAAAACCAGCTTTTGTCCATCAATAAGCTTGACTGGTGTGGAAGGTGTAGAAGGAGGTATTACTGGAAAAGGTGTGGCAAACTGGGTGATACCAACATCATTGAATGGGGTTAACGTACCTACAGAATGCGAGATGAGTCAAAGTGAAAACTTCAAATTTCAAAAATTGAAATTTCAAAATCCGCAGGTGCAAAACTGAAAAAACCTGACAACACTGTGGATGAAACTCAAATACTGGACTTAAACCACCTGTATTTGGGCAAAAACATATGTAATTGCCACTTTTGCCACATTTTCCATCCACAAGTCAAAATTTCACTTGTTCCTTGTCACTTTGACACAAATAATACCATAAAATTTCAAAAAAACAAGTTTTGCAAACACAAATCACAAAAACAACAACTCAAAACCTATCCACTATACCAGGGAGTGGTTCTGACCAACGCACGTCCGTCAACCCTGGCCGCCCTAAGAGTGTCTCCCCCTAATCAGTGAACGCCGGTATTTTGTTGGTCAGTGTGGCGACAAATATCAGGCAACTCCGCCTGGACTATCCTTTGGCAGGGGGGTGTCTGTGCATGCAAGAAAATATCAGCACCAAACTGCCTCCCGGCGGCCGCCTGCGCCAGAAGTCCATAAGGAGGCAGCCTGTCGGTTCAAAGATGGGAGAGAGTTTTTTGACTTTCCTTGGTACTTCTGGGTGACGGGTTCAACGGCTTGATAGCCTGTGCATTTCATTTCTGATGGTTGGTGCGGTAGGTTTGCTAGGCTTTGCTAGACGGTGTGTAGATACAAAAATTCTCTTCACATGATTTTTAAAGACGGATTCAAAAAAAAAGGTGAAACACTGAAAGGCATAAAGATCAGCACTACATCGGCACTTCAGAATGTCATGGCGTCTTCTAGGGTGGCCGCTCCTTTGGCTTTGAGCAGATCCATTTGTTCTTGAATGGCTTGTTCATTGGGAAGATCAAAGGTCAATTCCGGATCATAGCTGAGATACGTGACGCAAGATCCTTGTTGTATACAATCTTGTAAAAGCTGAAATACAATCCAAAGCCGGGTCAGTGGTTGCCGTGACCTGATGGTGAATGACTCTGTAAGTGGATTAGCCTAACGCCATTGAGTAGAGTGAGCCAAGTTCTTGCAAAAAGTTGAGCTGCGCGTCAACGCGCTTCCATATGTTTGGGATGGATTGAGTCACTCGTAAAGCTTCACAATGCTGCTCCAAATGGGATCATATTCAGTAGGGTTAGGCACAGCATAGCATTGTGATAATGGAAGACTACTCGCAAGGTAAGCAATGTGCAGTTGATGCGCCCATGGAGTGGCGCGCCATAAAGTGTTGGCATCACGCGGATTGAGCACCCTTGGGCAATTGCGCGCAAGCTACCAAGGAAAGCAATGTGAGTGTGTCAGTCTGCCTGAGAGATAGGATTAGGGACAGACACTTACCTGATGTACAAGACTTGCAATGTTAGGCACTGTAACCTCCGGTTCCGTGTTGGAATTGCAAGGGTTGCGGATCTTGTGCAAAAGCTGCAAGAAGAAGGTCCAGTCAGGGTAAAAACGTGAGAATACGGAAGTATCAAGGTATCAAGAGCTGACAAGGTGGTGCAGCCGTTTGCGCGCGTGTTTTCCAGCGTCTTTCACATGGGTATTGTACAACCTTGACCCAGCCACGTCTGCGAATCTGTGGATTACCTGAGGAAGGTGCTGTGGTGGCCACAGAGTATTGATTTTGTTGATCTTTCTCTGTAATTGTAAATCACAGGGGAATTGGTGAGAAATCTGAATTTGTTCCATGCACTGTGAGCTTACCCTGATGGTGTTGAAGAGCGAGTGGACTAGTAAGTCCCCGTTGGGAGCCTCCCTTGAAGTATAAGCCTCAATCTCTGGTTGATAACCCTCTTGGTAGGGATAGAAATACACACAGTCCTAGGGAGGATTATTGACTTAGAACCACACGTTTAAGGGGAATTGGGAAGAATTAAGTTTACTCTGAGCTCAGGCAACACACCCCAAGCTTCCCTGGGGGCCGGCGGAACGTTGTGATTGACGTTTTGGGGGGGGGGCTTGGTTACTAATATGCTCCTCAATTGTGTTAGCCACATGTTTGACATGGTTGGTGACTCTGTCAACCTTGACGTTGAGAGATTGAATTTCGCTGTGGATCTTGAGTGACAGACAAGTGATTTTGGCGTTGATGGTGGCGGAAATGTGATCCTTCTCGGTGCCAAAATGTGTCGCCAAGTTGGCAAATGCGGCAAGTATTTGGTCAGTAGCCACGGTGTCCGGGGTGGTTGTGCTGTTCTGGATACTAGAAACAATGACAACACAACAAGATGTCATCTGGAGAGCCAGACCTTACAGTTTGTCCGATTTGACAACTTGGAGTTTTGAGGCCGCCTCTGGGAGAACTGTTGCCGGCCTCCCCAAGGTTCAGACCGCTTTGACTTGAACTCAAAGGCTTTCCTGTGTCCCCAACAGGGTTTCCTGACCATTTCAAGCCGGTTAGTGAGAGTCAGAGGTATGCAGTGGAGGAAGATATTTACTTGCCTGATGGTGTGCGCAAGTTGTTGTTGTTGCCAAACCCGTGTAACAATTGGTCCAAACGTTGCACGCGGTTAGACAAGTCTGCATTAAGATAAGAATGAGTGAATGGAAAGAAAGATGGAAAGAACTCAGAAAAGGTGCACTGGCTCTTGGAGGGTTCAGCGTATAGGGTGACCAAGCCCGCGTGTTAAGTTGGGAGGACATGTCGTGTCTGTGTGATGTGTCAATTTGAGTGTTTGGATAAATAAAAAGCTTAATTTCAAGACAAAGGGTTGAGGGAGGCAGGATTTGGGAAACAGAGATGATCCCTGTTGAAATGGGAGTCCAGAAAGCTCTGAACTCCAGGGCTTTGACTCGCGTTATGCGAGGCCAGGTGAATCTCACATGCCACCTGATCTCTTTGTTGCCTGCCAAAAAAGGCAAACTATCAGCTGTATTTCCTTGCTCTGCAAAAAGATCATGTGAATGAAAATGCTCCGGGAAGAGTGGCTGTTTGGCACTGTGCTTTTATTCCAATGGCCAGCAATGGCCACTACACATGACAAGAAGTTGCACAAATGAGGAGGGGGTGACAATTTTTGGGGGGTTTTATGGGACACTAACTCCATTTCATCTTTTTCTTCCTCAAATGCTTGTTCTGTTCCTTTCATTTTGCAATTGGCTTTCCGTGGTTTACGTGGTTTGATGGGTACCAAACGCCAAACATGCAAACCGTGTTCCAATGCTTGAGTCCACTTGGCCTGGGTAATAGGTCGAGTGCCAAGGTTGGTCATGGCGCAATGCGTTTTGGCAGAGTGATGGCTGGCGCAATCGAGAATAAATTTGTCAGTGGGAGCATGGCCTACATGGCTTGAGTAAGTTGAGGTTTGTCAGCGTTCACCTCTTTTTCTTCTTCCATTTTCCACAGGACAGCGACTATTGTGGCAAAAATTACATTCCACTTTCTGAAAAGACATATCAAGTGAGCGCGTAAAAAATCACATTAGACTGAAAGAAACCCCAGCAATAGAAGCATCAGAAAACCTTCCAGGTATGCTCTTACCCTGACTTTAATCCATGCTAGCTCATCCACACGGATGATTTTGCGCATGCCATAAAAAGGGGTGATTGGACCTTTTGATGTATGTTGAACTAAAAGTAACGTTTTGGTTGCGTTTTCACCATTGGGATGCCAGATGGCGCACACTTGAAAGAGGTTGCTGCTGTTGACAAGCTGAACTAGCGGGAAAGTAAGTGAGCTGGCCAAATAAGTCATCTGTAATTAGAAACAAAAACAAACCTTCACAAAATCCTTCTTTTCAACCACCTGGCGGTGGCTGAGGCTGATGCTGTCCATCTCCACCCACAAGACATCAAGCTCATTGCGCAGGTACTCAGGTATTCCGGAATACACCGTGGCGCAAGCTGAGCATGGTGGAAGAACACCACATATGTCACGCGACTTCTTACGATGTATATATATACTGATGACAAATTGGGATAATCTTACAGCCTAGTGATATCTGGGTCACTTTATTGGCTTTGGAGTCAATCCCCAAAGCCTGAACCAATTCGGGTGTTGTGTTGAGGAGATGTTGAACTTTAGGGCCGGCGCAGCAGCGAGCCTGAAGATGCTTGTCGTAAAAGGGGTTACCTGACAAGAGAAGGCACATTAATTGATAATTGTTGAAAGAGCTAGGGATGTTGTGGCCTGGTGCCTGTTGGTTTGAATGACTCCATTATAACACTCAAATTTCTGAGTGTTATATAAGTACGCGGGACCAAATCTGGCGATGGAGTGTTTCAGATGAGCCAACATGTGAAATTTGGGCTTATTCACCCACTGAACTGAATGCCCAATCAGCTGAAGGTAGAACACGAGGATCCTATCCTCTAGCTGCCAAAGGTACTTGTCCATGTTAGATATTTTGTGCTGGAAAATATAAGAGCACAGGAGCAAAAGTGATGTCCAGAGGTGTCTCTTGTTGGCCGGGATATACTCAAATAATACAAAGGGCGCCAACTGCAGGATAGTCACAAAGTCCTTGCCGACCAAGCTTTGGTAAAACTGAATCAATGTTGTAGGTTGAATTGGAGGAATGTTGAGGTATTTAGTATTGAAGGATTGCCAGCGCCCGGAAAGGCCCCTTTGAATGGCCAATCCAGGTCTCCAGAGTCCAAATGACTTCATGGTATCACGGAATAAATATTTTGCAATTCCCAACAATACCACATGCACTGTCTCCACAGGTGTGTCGTCATGGCCATCAAACCCTGTCACAAACCACATGGTCAGCAAGAGTGGCTGACTAAGGAGGAAGGAAGACGGTGTAAAACTCCTACGCAGTCTAGCATAGGCTGAGCCGGAGAGGGGAAGAATCACCACTTGTAAGAGTGGGTGAAACTATGAGCGCTGTTTAGCTGCCCTCAACCTTCAAAATATGATGGGCCAATTCTAATACACTTCTTTTTTCATCTCAAGTTTTCCAAACCATAATGAGATCCACACAGGTGGATGCGCAGAGTTTGGCGGAGTAGAATGATACTACACACAACCCTATACAGAGTTGTAGTGCAGATGAGAGGGAAATTCAAATTTTCTTGATGAACTATTACAGGTGTAACAGACTTTTACAGGTCTGGAGGTGGAATCCAAGACCCGTTCGACCCGACCCTGATTTGGTTCTGAGGGATACGGGGTGTTGATTTTCTCCTTGCCTTTGGTCGCCAATTTACAGCTCAGCGCAACACAATATCCCTTTTACAATAATTTATTTAGTAAGTCTTATCCTCTCTTTTTTATGATTACTTCTTCTTGTCTATCTTTAACTAATACTTCGAATCTCTTCTTTCATCGATCTTGAACACTCTTGATATAAAAAAAACTATTTTCTTTCCCTAACAGTAACAAAAAAACGCACACAAGATTTCACTAACACTTGATTTTCTTTTTCTTTGAACTCACAGATGGATGCACACACAAAAACAAATGCCCAATGCTCCCTTTTCATATCCTTCCATTGCCTCCTTAACCACAACTCAGCCCTCCTAGTCTCTCTTTTTGTTTGGTCTCCCTCAATCACGTCATAGACGGCTTCTCCGATAATTTTTGAGTGAGACCAACTGATTCAAGTAAGTGCCCCTTCGTTATCTTATTGACAATCATTTCCTTGTTCACTTAACCTTGTCCACCTTTCTTCCAACTTTAAACCCTCCACTGCCTTCATGTTCTTTTTTTTTCTCTCCTTACTCTCAAGTAAGTCATTTCCTTCCTTGATTAATCTTATCTTGCCTTTCAACTAACTTGATCATCAATTTCTTAACTTTTCCAGCGTTTATAGATGTTCCTCCCAACTTAAACACCCCTTTTCTGAGCCTTTTCTACCTCAATCTCTACTTCCTCCATCTCGTGACTGACTTAAAAAATTTGTTTTCTTGTTTCCTGTCATTTCTTGTTTTAGGTTTGTAGTTCGATTGATCCCGTTTTCTTCCAACCTATCACCACACCTCCTTCCACCTCTTTGCTTCTCAATCCCTAAACCTTCACCATGTTCTACATCTTGACATTTTGAATCTAAGGACTCCGCCACCCTCAATTTTAATTTAACCCGTAAGCTAATTCTCTTTCTTGATTGTCCCTTTTCTTACACCTCGCTGACTTAATCTTAATGTTGTTATTCAAACTTTTCTTCTTAGCTTCTAGAGTCTTATCTGTTCAAAGTCCAACTTAACCACTTTCACCCAACTTCCTTCAATCTTCTTTCCTCAAGTCTACACTACCACCTAACTCAATCTTAATCTCACCATTCTCCATCTACTTTTGGCTCTTGATATCCATTATGCTCTCCTGTAAGTCCTCCCGCCCTTTCTCACTCTTATCTCATCTGACTCAATCACCTCCTTCTAGCTTTCTATTCTCTTCTAGATCTTCATCCCACCCTTGATCAATCATCTCTTTGGTCCACACTTTGCTTTATTCCGCTTTGATCTATTGTTTTCTTTTAAGATTTGACCAATCAATCTTATCTAGGTATGTTATTTCCTTCTCTCTTCTTATCTCCTTTATTCTAATTGCGGATCCTCCTTTTCAATTCTACTAATCCATTACAACCTTATCCCCTCCACTTGTAATCTTACTTTGCATTTTAGCTTTGATTTGATATGTAGATTTAGTTCTTTCAACTTGATTTTAAGTTAATCTTGTCTGATCTGATCTCTATCAACCCTAATTGCAATTTCCTTTCATTCTTATTGCTCCTTTTCCTCAAACTCTTTTCTTTAATTCTTAATCTTAATCTTAATGTTGTTTGAAATTGATCTCTGTTGTTGTTCTCTTCTTGTTTTGTAAAAACAATATGATGTAATGTAATTGAATTTCTTATTTAAATGAATTAAACTTAAACGCATAAGTATGTAAACTCTAAAAAAATAGTACTCCACTGATAATTGAATATGGCAGACTTTGACACACTGAACAGTCTGATCCAACCAGACCCTTCATACTATCTGATGAGTATAAAATGAGCATGAGGTGGTTGGTTTTGATCACCACAACAGAACACACCTGTCAGTCTCAGCATGGGGGTGAACATGTGCTTGCCAAGTCAACTGTTGAAATCATCACAAAGGCGCTGCACCTCCCGCACAGAATGTGTGTCATAGGCTGCCTGGACACTCTTGATGAACGGCTCTAACATACTATCACAAAGTTCAAATTGACAACCCTTGGTCTCAACTAAGGTTTTTGAGTTGGGTTTTTGAGTGATTGCCCAGATCTTGTGCATCCTGTTGCGGGTGGTCTCCCAATTGCGTTTAGGCGGACAAAGCTGGAAGAGCACATGTCCAAATGTTGAGGTGCCGAACAAGATAAGAGTGAAATGAGACACCTCACAACAAGAGAAAAAAGAGAGAACAACAGCTTACCTAGCTGCCATTGGTATTCAGTCCAATCAACTGGGACACACACTCTTTGGTTTTTTTGTCGGCTATGCAAGTGACAAAGAGATCACACATCCGACATGGTGTTAATGTGTTGGTGGGGTTGGTTGTATTTCTGATCTCCGCATGCATGGGAGAATCACCAAGATGACACAATGTGGGTACCATTACCAAAACATCCGTTCCGGAAAGGTGGTCATACGCGTGGCAACCATTTGAGCTGTGATCACTATTCATTTTGAAATGTGGGTCAGTTTGAACTGCAATTGTCAAGAGACGTAAGGAGATCTCACTCAATATTGTCAACGATCTTGTCCATGAGTTCAAGTGCCGTTGCACTATTGGAGGTGGCCAAAAAGTGTATATTGTACTCCTGGTTGGTCATTGCCAGTGGAAGCCCTGCAAGTGTGAAAAATACGCTCATGTGCTTGTTCCATTTTTTGGAAACGTTGCCGGCAGTGTTGTCTGAATACAAAACAATGGGGACATGTTTATGTCAATCTGTCAGAGCAGGGATTGATTTAGTTCAGAACTTGAACCTAAATCTATGATCACAATCCCTCGAGCTGAGATACTCACCTGTCAGAGCAGGGATTGATTTAGTTCAGAACTTGAACCTAAATCTATGATCACAATCCCTCGAGCTGAGATACTCACCTTCATCCAAGAATGTAAATGAATAACTTGGATCAGTTTTATTACTATTGATCAAATATAGAAAACAACATAGAAGTTATGAAACACAAGCTACGTGAATGATGAAACTTACCTGTCAGAGCAGGGATTGATTTAGTTCAGAACTTGAACCTAAATCTATGATCACAATCCCTCGAGCTGAGATACTCACCTTCATCCAAGAATGTAAATGAATAACTTGGATGAAGGGAGAAGAGCTCAAGCCCGCTGCCCTTCCAGGATACAAATAAGTGATACATTGGTGAAGATACTTAGGTTTGAATTGATTACAAACAGTACAAATGTACAACATTGAATAAACATGTAATTGAAATGAAAATGAAATATAGCTAATGTAAAATGTCATTAAATGTGAAATGTCTGTCATGTAATGTCTTGATAAAATATCTTTACGTTAACAGTTTAATCACTTGTCCATCAGCTCGTTCCCACCAAGGATTGGCTAGTGGGAGTGGTTGAGGGTCTTCACCGTGTTCTTCTGTAATCACCCACCACCAAAAAGTCAGTTTGTTGGTCAAAAGTAAACCATTTGGTGTGAAACAAGCTCACACCAGATATACAGGTTACAGCAATCAAGGAGGCAAGTTCCATCGGGAAATAGAATTTCCAAAGTGGTTCTCCAGAAAGCTGAGACGTCAGTGTGAATTAAAGCATCGGAGCCAAATGCTGGTTCAGCAGGTATGCCTGTTGAAAGAAAAACACTGGAACCACCAGCAAAATATATGTAGTTTTGGCTCACATAAAAGTTGTGTATGTACACACTCTTTTATGTAAGTTTTGCACATGTTACATATGCAAAATCATATGTACTTGACTCTTGAAACTGAGCCATGAGTTGTAATTGTTGTTTTTATGCTTATTTATTATTATGTGTTGCCCCTTGGTTCTACTGGTTAGTACTCAGGGCTGACACTCAGCGTGTGACTCCACCAATCAAACACAAATTTGACAGGGTGACAAAGTTCCAGTAGGATTAGTTTTCCCCCTGCTGGACTGTTTTTTTCAAAGCCCACCAACCCAAAGTTTTCCCTCAATTGCTTACTGAGCTCTTGTAATGCCCCCCATTCTGGAAGACGCACATTGCATATTTGCAAAATGGCCCTGATGCAATGATATTGAGATCGAGAAAGGATGCTGCAAGTGGAACCTATGATCAGCAAGGCCACCACATGCTTGGTTAAGGGGGAGAAAGGTTTAAACACAGTCAGCAAACACTTGAGCGGAATGTGGGAACTGGTGTGATTATGGGCTTACTTCCTTCTTCTTGAAAGGATACCAGTTGTTGAAGTCTTGAGGAACCAAAGACTGTAAGTCCGCCTCAAGAGCAGCCTCATCCATCACATAATCTTTGTCTTGGCCCTCATGCTCCATGGCTTGAATGCCTTTGGCAAGCTTGTGGAAGTCTATTTGAAGGTCAGAGATCTCCGAATAGTTCTCCTTGTCCATGGCCGCAACAAGTTCCATGGCCTGAATGGAGGTGAAAGGCGAGAGAGGCCTTGGCAGGGTGTCAGATTGTTTGGATTCAGGTTTTTCTTCTGGGATGTGGATGGGAACGTCTGGTGGTTCAGGTGACGGCGGTGGTGGCAGGGAGGGCTCATCAAGACCGGGTAACATCTGCTCTGCGGCGGTGGCGTGAGCTTCAAGCAAGCTACCTCATCAAGGTGCTTTGCCAAGGCTGTGTGGCGGGAGTAATTGGCCATTGGCTTCATTCCGCATAGTAGACATCTCCAACTGGGATTTGAGGGGTCTGTTGAGAGCGACTCAAAATCTACATATAGCCAATCACAAGGTCAAAATCTGGAAAAATGATAACATGTGGCGTACTTACAATGGTTATTCAATGCCATCTGTGGCGTCAAAACTTTGAATATGGGGCCACGTGAAGTGAAGACTTTGTGCAAGCAATGAATCCACTTGGAAGTGAGGAGTTTGTTAAATGAAGCAGTTGGAGGTGAAGGTGAGGGGAAGGCGCAAAGACAATTGTGACTTTGCCAAGGCTAATGGGGCTGTAGCCTCAATTGCAATGACTCAAAAATCAAGCAGATGTTAAAACAAATGATGGTCCACACAAAACAACCGTGGGAAATAAGAGGATCAAGGGAAAAGGGAATCAGGATCATCTTTGCTTTTTTGTTTGGTATATTAAGATTTATGGTATATCTATCACGGTTTATTTGGCGAGAGACGAGTCCGGTGCGTTTAGCGAGCAAGGAAAGGGTTGGCCTCAATAGCTTCCTAAAGGATCTCAAACACTCTCATCTTGTTATCCTTTCTGTGAATGTGCCTCTTCTTATTCAACAATTTTGTACGGGAAGGGTGGGACAATATCAAGGAGGCCTCTAGGCAGCTCACACCCCCGGAATTGACTGCCTGAAAAGGCCAGGGTCTTTTCTTAGGCTTATGCAGGGCCACATCCAAACGGATCTGAGGCCAGGTCTTGACCCGGACAACCCGGGAACACCCAGGGTCCCCCCGTGATGTAAAGACAAATACCTCCAACTCAACCGCCAAAACCTAAACCTATCACTAAACTGAAAACATCCACACACTCTCACTGTCTCACCACTTGTACCCTAACACCTGCCACATCAAAAGCATCCTACCTGACCGCCCACTCCTGGTACCTTTCTATGGTCAATCACTCACTGATTGACCGTAGATAGGCTGCCTAGGTGGTCAACCTTAAAAGGAAGACCACCTAGGCTGTTAGGTGGTTGTGATGGTCAATAGTGACAATAGCATGCCCATAGCATCTGACTGCATGACAGATGCAAATGTTTTGTTGTAGTCTACTCCCCATATTTGGTGGTTACCTAGAGCTACCCACCAAGCTTTGTACTTGATGATGTAACTTTTCCAATTTTCACGTTTGCTTCCTCACATTGCCTCACCATATAGACCGTAGATAGGCTACCTAGGATTCTAGGCAGATACCTAGACTCCTAGGAGCTTGCCACGGTCAATAACTGACTGAAGATGTTTCTAAAAATCAAGAATACTCAAATTAAATCAATCAAAAAGCTACTAACTCTCTTCCAATCCTTTCAGCTCAGGTGAAAACTAGACTCCATTCATGACTTCTTGAGAAAGTTCATGACCAACTAACATTTTAACTTGGAATCCATCGTAAAAAATGTTAGTTTTGACATTTGGTGGAAGATCTGAAGGAGAACCTACAACTTTATGATCAATGACAATCATTCAAAATGACCAAATTACAAACCATCCGGATGATTTTTCACAAAAGAACAGTTCAAATGGAATGATCAATTCAAATTTCTCAAATGAAGACCTTTACCTAACATCAGATATGAATTATAACTTTGTTCACATCTTCATTTATAAACAGAGGCATTTTAAAAGGAAATAGAGAAAAAATATGCTGTTTTAAGAATTTAAGGTAGGTATGATTTTGTTAATTGGTCAAGACTTGAGCAATCAAAAATGAATACTTAGAGGGCTGTACACATTATCAAAAAAAGCAAGGAAAACCTTCAGGAACTCTAGTAGGATTCAAATGATTTTAAAGCACAGTCAATTAAAATGTGTTTCCAAAGTTTTTGAACCTAAATTTATCATTAAACTTCATTCTGAATTTTGAACTATATGAGAAGGAAGTTTTGCAAAATTGATCAACACATTTGACTTTTTTTGCAGAAAGGGCAATCAAAGTGATTCAAACTTTCCACGTAAGGTGAGATTTGATGTTGTGTCTTTTGCTATAATTATCCATACAGACTCTAGTCTATATAGTCAAAGTTCAACATTGGGGTTTTTGAAAACAAGCCAGTCCTGCATTGACCTGCATGTGTTTTTCCAAATGAGGACTGTGCTTTACATGGTACAAAAATGGTTGAGCGAGAGGTGTAAAGGAACAGTCTTTGAATAAATCACTAGACTCAAAATCCAAACCACATAGGAATCTTTGATTTTGAGTTACTTATTATTTTTGAATTGGAGCAACATCAAAATCTCTTGAGGGTTGTTGTTGAGGATCTCATATTTCTCAGCTTCCATGGAGCTTGCTACAAATTTCCTCAACTCTATCCATGCCTGATGTTGAAGGATAAACTTGTCTGTAGACAAAATGATATACGTAAGCATACCTTCATATTGGCATAATATACAGATTTAACAATACAAACAACAACAGTTGAGACTCTACATGCAAACATTAGTTATAAGAGAAGAGATGGATTGCTTTCAGAGGAATTGAGCAACCTCATCTTTGATCATTGCGCTCCCTATTGGACACAGAATCATTCCTCCATCATCACTTCCTCTTCATCTTCATCTGCTGCATTTTGTCCCAAGTTCATATTGTTCCTTATCAGTTGTTCAAACATTCTTACCTGTTTCATCATATTTTCTTTGCTGTGCAGCTTTCCATTCACAAATGATGATGACAGACCATTCTCAAAGTTCTCTTTATCTTCCTCCATTATCTTCAATCTTTGAACTGCTGCTGTATCTCCCATTTTGCTTTTCTTGGAACCCAAGGCCAGGAACTTTGAACATTTACTAGAATTCAAATAAAAATAAAAATATTTGAGTCATAAAGCAGAGTGTCATAATCCTTGCAGAAAAAAATTAATACTCACTGATCTGTCAGGCCATATAAAAGCTTTACTAAATCTCTCAATCTGAATACCATCCCTAGCACCACTGAAGCACAAACAGCAACATTCTTTGACCCTATATCTTCACGTTTTTATTCTCAAGATTGTCTTTATCTCCGTCATCAATCATCTTCATTCCGTAGATAGGTTTCCTAGGAGTCTAGGCAGCTACTTAGAGTCCTAGAAGCTCACCACAGTCAATCAGTGACTGATCGACCATGGTAGGTGTCACATAGCTTTGACACCTCCTTGTACCTTTCTACGGTCAATCAGTGAGTGATTGACCGTACATAGGAGACCTAAGGTCCTAGGAGGTCTTCCTATTAAGGTTGACCACCCAGGAGAACAAGTCTGGGTCATAAGGAGGTAAACCTTAACAAGAAGACCTCCTAGGACCTTAGGTGGTCCTTCTCTCAAGGTTTTGGCCTGTAGAAGGGATACCTAACTTCCTAGGTGGTCTTCCTTTTGAGGTTGACCACTTTATGTCCGTACTGAATCAGAAATAAAGTGGTCACCCTTAAAAGGAAGACCACCTAGGAAGTGAGGTCAACATCGCAACTGCTCCGCTCAAAAGAGCGTGAGCGGAGTGGTTTTGGCATCCGCTCAAACCTCTGCTACCTAGAGTGGAGCCTGCGCACCATCATGAGCAGAGCATGTTGCTCCTCTCAAAACTGGAGCCTGGGTGGCTTATATTCAGTTTTTTTAGGACTTTTCAAATCTTTTGTAACAATGTGCGCCGCTATATAGCATTGTGCACTGCATAGTGGGGCTACACTGCACACATCCAGGGTGAGCGGAGTGGTTTTGGCATCCGCTCAAATCTCTGCTACCTAGAGTGGAGCCTGCGCACCATCATGAGCAGAGCATGTTGCTCCTCTCAGAACTGGAGCCTGGGTGGCTTATATTCAGTTTTTTTTAGGACTTTTCAAGTCTTTTGTAACAATGTGCGCCGCTATATAGCATTGTGCACTGCATAGTGGTGCTACACTGCACGCATCCAGGGGAGAAAAGACAAAAATGTGTGATTTGGAGCACAGCAAGTTACAGCAGAGCCCTCTGCTCTGCACCTAAAACAGGCCCAAAACCTGTGTGGTGCGTAGCTGTTGCAGTTTTGGTGAGGTACCCTGCCCTACAATTCACTCAAACAGTGACTAATCCAATGGGCTGTAGGACAGAATTTTCACATGTATAAGTCAAGTGGCATATACATATTACATGTGTCAGTTCATGTGGATGATTTTGAATATCATGGTGACCTGAATGAAGACATGTTCCTACCCCAGATCACACTTATACACAGTTTAAAAGTTTCATCCACTCCACTCTCTATAAAATTGCACAAACTTGCAAATACACAAGTTCATTGATCTAGTGCCAAGCAGCAATAGATGAATGTTTTCCAAGATATCTTTTTTTATAAATTTTTCTGAAGAGTGTGTTCTCTGTGCTGAACATGTAGGCCCATGAGAAACGCATCCTCCTACTAAGCTGAGCCTACCTGTACCCACCTGTCATTTGAAAACCACAAGTCACACCTGGGGTGGTTCCATGTGCAAACCTATTATGTTCAACAACAAGTTGAACATGTTTGGATTTCTATAAGTTCTTTGGTCATCATGCAGCAAATCCGTCAAACCAATTCCTAAGTTCCATTTATTTTTGTCTGCCCAAACATTTATTACAGGTATGTTTTTTTCATCCATTCCTCAGTGCCTCTACTTCAGAAGATAGTGAACCCATAGTGAGAGGTTGTAAGGGAAGCTGCCAGTGACTGGAGGATGTTTGATGTTAGGGGTTGGAATAAGTGACTGAGGGTACCCCCGATTACCAGTCTAGCCTCTTGATCCACACATTGTCAAGTCCTGTCAACTCCCCTTTCACCCTCTTTCTATTCAGGTCATTATCCTCAAGGATTCAACCCAAACTGACTGATTTCTGTCACTGTCAGCTTTGTGTTGTGCAGGGTGAGATCCTCAATTTGATTTTGGGTAAGTGACATGACACAACACTGATGTGTGTTTTGTCAAACAGATGGCAAAACGTAAATCTGAAGCAAGGAAGGAGAAACATGCTGTCAAGAGAGCCCAGTATCAGAAGGGCAGATCTACCAAGTATAAAGAAGAGAAAAAAAAGTGTAAGTTAAGGTTCCAAATAACATAAGTAATAATTATAATAATCTTATTTAGAATTAAGGGACTTGCACAACTGTTGAACTCAATACTGCAGTACAAGAAGCCGCTGCTTTTGTTGCAAAAAGGCACAAAGTAGATGGTGCCCTTGAGGAAATCAATCTTGATGATGAAACAATTGAGGCTGATTATATTTTGAATGCTCAGATAGCAATAAGTCATACACAAACCACTCAAGGTAGGCTTGTTCTCTCCTAAATCACTGGTTACATTTGGTAACGTATCACACCTTTTTTGTAATACAGATTCAAACACTTCTGAATATAAATTGGACCTTGGAAAACAAGCCTCAATCTCCTTGGTCAATAGCAATCATGAATCACTCAATCATGCTGTCCTCAAAGGTATGCAACACAAACACAATAGTCAGGCTGGAAGGAAGAAATCTGAAGAGAGAAAGAAACAGCACCCACCCATCCTTAACAATCTTGCCGCCAAAGTTGGTGGTAAGCGGCAAAAACTAAATCCAAGCAAGTGTAGTAAGATTGTAGCATCAATAGTTAAAAATGCAGAGGGTCTTGAGAAAGCTGTTGCGCATCTTCACCAATGTAATATCCATGTACCTTTCAGGATGCATTGGCTTATGATCAATACTACTTCTGAAACCACAATAACCACACAAAATCTTTTCAACAACGGTTCAATATTGCCAACAAATCCTCTTGAGCCTGCTAAATTTGTTGTCTAGATAAAAAATCATGTAAGTTGTGTGTTTTGCTTTGTACTACACACATCATTTTACTTATCTTTTGACTTATCAATCTAAGACTTTGTACATTGGAAAGCTACTAGAGATCTATGAATGCAAAAATGGACACCATGAGTGGCAGATCACCACAGCCAGTCATGACAAGGTCTCTTACTTAGGCCTCAAGATATATCTCTACCAGACCAACCAGAACTTGATGGAGTCATATCATCCAGGAACACCGCAAAGGCTCACCTTTCATTAGCTGAGTGCTCTAATGTACATTACCTGTTCCTCAAAACACCAGGAGAAAATCTGAGGCATGTCAAGGGTGAAAGTGGATCACTGTTCATCCCTCCACCTATTAGACCAATGCTGGATTCAATGGCTATAGGTGCCTACATTGCTGACGTAGAGGCAGAGTTGACGGCAGCAAAGAGGCAGAAAAAAATAAGAAAAACAAGTAGATTTACTGTAGATAGATCTGTTTTTGTGTCTCAAAAATCTTGCTTGTTTTATTTTTTTCATTTTTCATTTGTCATGAAACGTGCAAAAATGGTGGTTTTGAATGTTAGGGACTTGTGAGAAATTTTATCTGGAATTTGTAATCTTTTTAAAAAAATGTTGCCTACAAAAAGGGTATTCTTGGCCCCCAGACCCTTAATTTCAGGTATGAATGACTGAAATTTTGGGGTTTTTTTGTTGGTATGCTCTATAGGAGCTATCCGGGGGCCCGATTGCACTGAGATAAACTTTCTTCTCTACTCAGAGCATCCCCAATGTGGCTGAATCCGGAAACTGGGCACAGGTGTGTACAAATGACACTTTGACACTATATTTTGGTTTCAGCCAGCCATTGCAGCACCGCGTGAGCTGGATAGCATATTTTCAGTTTCACCTATGTCCAAGCTTGACAAATTTGTTGCATCATGAGTATTTGATGTTTCATTGATGATGATTGATTGGCTCTGCAGCAAAGTCCAAGCAATAAAGACCTGCACCGGCCATAGCCATAGGCCTTTGCAGTATTCATGTGAAGAATCACACATTTCTGTGGATATCATAGGATAGTTGAGCTTGTCAGGCACTTTTACTGCAGTGGCCATAGCCATAGAACATTGCAGCTCGTGCAGTGGGTAAAGCCAAGAATATGTAACAACCCCGCCTGCAAAAGCAAATTTCACTTGTTGGCCAAATGATGCACAACTAAACTTTAATGTTGGCCCGTGATACTTAGACAGCTGAAATGTGCTCATTGAGCTTGATCTCAATATGTGGAGGACATGTTGAAAAATATATTTTCAAAAAAAAACTGGCATCAGATTTTTGGACCTAGCACTTCCTAGCACTGAATTAGGTGGGTAGCTGAGTACATAAGGTCAGCTAGGGACTTAGGATGATGCCTAAATTGCTCCTGAAGCTCAAGTTTGGCCCCAGGGGGAACGGTCAAGGATCCAACCTCCAGTGATAATGAGACACAAAATGAGACACCCAGTAAGACACTCTCAAAAAGTGTAGTACGGCTCTTTGTCTCTATTAAAAATGCAGCATTATAAAGTGCCTCCCATTCTTTTCTCAGTGCCACTCTCATCAACCACATACAGAACTTGTTTTTATCATATTTGTTGTGACAAAGTACTTGCTCACTTGTCTCCCAACTCTACCCAGCTGCCAATCACACCCTGACTTCAATCCTCTCAAAGCAAGCTGAAAAGGATCTTTGATTATAACCCAAGTCTCATTATTGGTCCCTTTCTTTATTTCATCATCAAAAGACAGTTAAACCTACCACCAATCTCACAATTGAAAAGAGAACCAAATCAGCCAATTAGATTATTAAATCAAGAAGCAGAAGAATCAGGCACAGGTCTTTTATCACCCAAAAACAATGATGGAAATTTTTTGAAGATGTTGAACAAAAGAATTGCTGGGAGTATTTTGGGGATTTTGGCTCCATCTTGCTATTGGCTTGAGGGTAATTCAATCTTAGGCACTTATTGCCAATCCAGTTTTCTGAAAGCTCACATATTGTTATCACATATTAACATAAAAACCAATTGTAATCTTCCAACTTCATATAATGATATGATTTGCCCGTAATCAATTGTCCACAAACAAAAGGGACAGAGAATTGATTCAAGACTCTGAGAGTGACTAACATCTCTTCCATTGCCCTTTATACAGCACTGTATGTACAGAAGCAAAAAGCTACCAAAGGATGCCAAACAATGCCTCGCCATGCCACTCATTGCTCCATACTGATGTCTCACGCAGTCTCTCACTGGGGGTTGGATGCTCCAACTTACCAGCCCCAGGGATCTCAAAATTCAGTGTTCCCAGGGACCCAGGGAGGTCAAGAACAATGAAAATTAAGTGCCAAGAAGAGATTTTTCCTCAAAGATACCCTCAAACATCATGGACCCAAAGCCTTTTGCAGGTAGACTTCTTCCACATTCTTGACTTTACCCACTGTACTGATGTAACAAATTGTGTATGGCTGTGGGAATGATAATCTTGCTGATCCCGTCAGTTAATTGTGTGATGGGTGATGCTGGCATACAAGGACACCATGGTGGTTAAACCTTTGTATCTTCATCCTTCTCTCTTTCGATTGAGCTTCCCTGTTTAAAACTTTCATTGTAAACTTTTTCTCTGTGCATACTTACGGTACTCACAGTAAAAAGGTAGATTCTGACTTTTCCAAAAACCTACATACTTAGGTTTGTGTGGACTAAGCACAGAGTGGCAAAAGTGGGATTTTTTGGCCTCCTGTGCCAGCTGCGCCACAGCTGCCTACTTTTAAGGTTTTATTCAACTTTAACTTATTCATCCTTTTTTTCCTCTTGTGCATCTCTAATGAATAATCCAATATTTAAGTAAATCTACCAATCCAGATTAAATGAATTAAAATTATCATTACAATTATGAGACAAGTTCCAAATTGATTGATTAATCTCTGACAATTGGAACCAATTCATTGAGTCAAATCAATTGGGTGAATTGATTTGACTCGACTCACTGAATCAATTCTGATTAATTCATCCAATTGATTTGACTCAATGATTCTGATTGATTGGCACTGATTTGACTCAATTCAGTGAGTCAAGTCAAATCAATTTGAATCAATTCAGCAAGTCAAGTCAATTCAAACTTCTCTTGGTTTCATCCTAAGATATGGGCAAGGTGGTGTTCATTATCTGAAGATGAAGGTAAGCATATAAGGTGGCATACAATTGAGGTTGGGAGGTGAAAAATATGCCAGCTTAGACCTGATTTGAAGCTTGAACAAGTTCTGCAAAGACTTATTTCTGGAGGCCAATGCGCGGTATGATGATGCCAATGAGAAAAGTAGGCCCAGAGTCCTTGAAGCCACAAAATTTTGGGTGTCATAATATTTTTTTCACCATTTTTATTTTTAAGATTCTAGGTTTAGAACAAGTCAGAATCTACCTTTTGACTTTGAGTACAGCTACTGCTTATCATCAATTCATCTTTTTAAAAACACACCCTTTGAACCTTATACAATGAACCATAACCTCCTAGTTGAACTCTTGGATCAATACCAAGTTGGAGCGTCCATATGTTCTCAAGCGGCTTCTGCACTCTCAACAGTCAACCTTGATCTTCACACGTTTCAGCCAAAAATGGGGATTTGCTGATAACTGGGTGTCCAAACCCTGATTCAGAAATAGTGATCCACCAGCGATTTCAAGTCCCACCGTAGGCCACTTGTGAGATGTTATTTGAGAAGTGTTCCAGGTCTCTTGGCGTGCTCCCTGAAGTTCTCCGGGGACGCCTGAAACACTTTTATGACATCCTTCTCACACAATTTGGACCAATTTGTGCTCAATCTTGCCCAAAACATTCCTGTCAAGAGAGCACTTGGAAGTGACTGTGGTGAAACAAAGCTCATCATTGACAATCACATCCGCTTTATCACACGGAACAATGAGACAGAGAATAAATTGCAGGCCTTTGGCAGAGGTATGATTGCAGTCATGTGTTCCAGAGTGACCGGTGCAGGGCTAGTAACCTGAATGTCAAATACAATGTGTGAAATCTCAGTAATACTAGGCTGTATGACACATTCAGGTCCCGAACCGGTGGTGATGGTCTTATGGCTCAGCTAGCAACAATTAGGACAACACTTACTTAGAGCCTCCGCAACGCAGACCTGCAAACGTAACTTGCTGGACGCACACGTAAGGTGTATTTTACATTTGAATTCCACAGTCAAAAACCACCATCCTGCGCGGTCTGAATTGGTGACAGCTCACCACGCGTTTGAGCCCCAAAATCTAGCAAAACCTGTTTTGCACAGTCAGTGCGGCATATTCACAGGACCAACCAAATCTTTGGAGCAAACAGTATCGGATGTGTAGTGGACACATTACTGGCAAATGTGATGACTTTATCACCGCATGCATCTATCATCACTTGCGGACAATCAGCCATTGCTTGATTGTACCCAAGTTGGACAAAGAGGTGCAATTTGGTATCTTTGTGCAATTTATGAGTATAATTCAAGTGCAATTTAGTCCGTTTGTGATCATAGGCGCACTAGAACCCACTCCCGGCCTTGTGGCAGAAGACAGAAGAGCAGGCATTCTCCAGATCTTATATAAGTTATATCCACTCCGTGAAACTGGCCTTGTTGCTGTTGCTCTTTTGTACAAAACTTCTGCTCTGTCCGTTGTCCGTCCTACCTACAGTCATCTTTACTCATTACAATCTTTTCAAACTTTTCAATCTTGTCCGTCCTTCCTGCCTGTAGATCATCTTTTCATGTTTCAACCTATCATTTCACACCACTCAGATCACCATGGACAAACACACAAACACACCAGCACGTCAGGAGATGTTTGATATGCGCGGCTACCAGCGTGCTGACCAGGGTCGTCAGTCTGACAGTGGGCATTTTCTAAACACTCAAGGAAACAATGGTGAGGCTATTTACTTTGATTGGGTGTGTATCTGACATCTCCGGCATGGGTAGGAGCTCAAACACCTTTGCCAGGTGTGCGCGTTGGATGAATCGCAGGCTGCATATGAAATACAGCTGTCAGTGAGTTTGCAGCGTCTTTTTTTGGGCTCTGTATTCGGTTTAGAGGACCGCGCGCGTAGGGGATGCTCTTATTCCAGCTGGGGAGAAAAACGAAGTTGCCCAGATGGCCATGGGTGCGACTCTGCGCTCGCGCAGGAGGGTGATTTTCGAAAAATTCTGGAAACGTAAATTTGTTTTTACGTTTCTGTCAGAAACCGTAGGTAAACCTTACGTTTCCGGCTGTGCATTGGGGATGCTCTCAACATCGGCATTTGAAGAAGTTGACGAGTCAAGGAGAGTACATATGTAGTACGACGAGCACGGGACGGGAGGTGGCGCCGTCCAGCTTGAAGTCCACAAGGTCCACAAAGGTCCCAAAGGTTCTGAGCAGCCCAGAGGCTGGACTGTGCACAAGATCAAGTCTTGGCGTCAAACTTGACCCTTGAAGAAATTCTTCTTCGCATGAAGTCCCACGTCTCGGGCTGAGCCGGACATCTGGGCAACTGTGGGCAACTGTTGTAGGAAGTTTTATGTAAATTTGTTGACTTTGGTCTCTTTGGTTGCATTGTACTTACAAACCGCTTTCGGTCGAATTTTGACACCCAAGTTTTGATAATTTTGTCATGGAGTTTTGATGATGCTAAAGTTTCGAACCTTGAAGTTTTTAAAGTTTTTATTTTTCAACTGTACCCGTTTCTAGTACTCCGCATTCACTCCAAGAGAATGACTACAAACCCATCAGCTGACTTCAATTCTTCCGTATCTGTCAACTCAACTACAATCTTCAATCAACAAATGTCTTCAAACTCACCCAACACTACCTCTCCTTCTTCAGTTCACCCATCAAGATCATCTTTCGATGGCCACAACATAAGCCCTTCCTCTCGATCCGCCCCTCATCATCTGCAAGCACCTACACCTCAAGAATCCAAAAGACGACGCTATCGTAAGATATTGTGGATCATTTATCATGTTCTCGATTTATATTCATTATCTGATTACCTATCAATCCAATCGATCAGGTATACCAAGAAGTTGTGATCGCTGTCGTAGTAGTAAGATAAAATGCGTGTTCGAAGTGAATTCTTTCATTTCTATAGTCTTATCCAATGTCGATTGAATATTGATTGGACTCAACTCTATCTGCAGGATGGTCGGTGTGCTGCTTGCGCTGCTTCGGGTGTACCTTGTACCTTTGCTAACCCTGGTAGTCTGAAAGAGCGCCCTCCAACTCAAAAGTCAGCTTCACATTGTGCCGATCCGTTAGCCGCCTAAATCCACTTAACCACATTTTATCCGTTGTGTATACAGGGACGTTGAACACCTCCAGGCTCGCATTCGTTCTCTCGAGCGGCTGATACATGCAGTGGCTCCGTCCTTAGACCTCAATAACTTACCAAACGTAGACAAACTCGACACTCTCCCTCAATTGAATACTTCCTCTATCAGTTCAAGCAGTGGTGATCAAGCAAATGTTTCGTCAGATGTTCAAGCTTCCTCACTTCATCAACAACTGTCCGACTCCACCAACGACAAAGCTGATCCTCCCGTGACTCCAATCTGGTCATCTGCTCACTGGTCACAAGTCGATAAAAACCCATCCAATGGAAGATTCGTTGGGATTACTTTCGAGTCTGCTCACTATGTTGGAACCAATGGAGTCTTCAGCCTCCCCGATTGTGCCGCTACTCAAGCTGGGGCTCACGTGCCCATGACAAACACCCCGTCTGGTGAACTGTCGCCAGTAGATAAGATCATTCGTAATCAATATCAACAGCGCATTTTTGCCACTCAGCGGTTTTATCCTGAACCAGACTTGGAGCACCACCTGCTTTCGCTTTACTTTACTCACGTCCATCTACAAAATCCGCTTCTGCACCCACCCACTTTTCTTCAACTCCACGCATCCGGTCTAGCTCAAACCGAGACATCTTTTAGGTCCTTGTGTCTATTTGTATTTGCTCTGGCCAGTCGTTTTTCCGATGATCCTAGGGTTCGTCTTGACATAGACGGTAGTCAGCATCCTAGTCCACAAGTAGTTGGATTGCGTTATTGCTATTCGGCGGTTTCTTACCTTTATAGACCGATAGCCACGCCCGCTACTCTTTTTGATCTTCAGGCATATGTCTTGCTCTGTTTGTATTCGCTTGGTACTGTTAGTCCTATGTCGACCTGGTCCATCGCTGGAATTGGATTACAAAGGGCGCAGGTGAGATGACGTGACCTGGAAAATTTTCGTCACTCGCTGATACCTGCTTCATCATCTACTCCACACTCCTTAGGAAGTTGGAGCCCATCGTGAACACAGTCACATATGGAAAACCGATAAGCTACGAGATCATCTGCGTCGCAAAGCCTTTTTTTACCTCAATCAACTTGACAACACGCTCAGTTCGATCCTTGGAAGAACTGCTTATATGCAAGAGGAAGACTATGATCTTGGTAATTCCGAACATCACGTCAGTCCTGATACACTATAACTGATATCGATCGGTGTCTTTCAGCTCCAATTGATCCCGACATGGACGACGCGTTTGGAACATTTACTTCTTACGGCGAAGGGGGACCACTGTCCCCCCAGGCAGCCATAGATCTAAACCGAAGCTACTTGGCGTTGGCTACAGGGAGTGCAGGCAAAGCTTCTGTTCTCCCCCTGTTGAACGCCTTTCATGCCAGACGTGACAAGGCCGAAGATAGTAACCTTCTGAACACAATGAAGCCTCTGGTGAAGAAAATCGACGCTGGCCTCAATCTATGGTATTCGAATCTACCCAATAATTTGCGTCAAACACATGTCGCTCCCGATTATCTGTTGGCATCGGTCACGGTATTGACGTTGGTTCAAATCTCCTGTTGTTTGTTTAACCACCGCACCATGGAATCTAATTTGTTCCCTCTCACAGTCAATACCACCACCATCGTCACATTGTTCATCGTGTTCTGTTTGACTCTTCGACCGATGAAGAATCATCTATGTCAATATGTGTATCTGCTGCAAGCTCTGTTATCCACTTGACTCAAAAACTGCGCCAACCTAACCTACTGCGACACGCCTTCATTTGGGCACCTATACGTGTCGCATCAGCTGCAATTGTATTGATTTGCTCCATTCGTAAAGAAAGACACACTATCAGCGAAGCTGAAGCAGAACTACGCCGCCGTGATATCAACATCGCGCTCGATATCTTGAATGAGCTGGCTCCAAGGTGACAATTTGATCTCCTACTTTTCATTCACCGTGTTAGTCACTAACATACACGTCCCGGTTTGCAATCAGTACCTACATGGCTGAAACCTCAGCAAAGGCTACACAGCGTCTCTTGGCATTATTGGGCTTGGTGGAGAAGTCAGACACTCCACCTGGTCACACCTTTGATCCTTCACAAATCACCAATGCAGCCTTTGACTTTTCACCGATGAACATGCTTCCGGGTGAGCCATCCTTTAGTATGTGGCGCAATGAATTCTCCGGGGCGCTCTCCTAAACTTGTGGCCAAGCAATCCGTCTGGTGGAACACAATGACCGTCTTTCCCACGCATTTCGACTCTCTCTAGAACCATGGTGATATTTCTCAGTTTGTTCTTGGCGATCGATTTGACCGTCTGCTCAAGCGATCAGTCTTGGATTCGTAGTTTTATAGTTTATCTTTTCCTTTATGTTGCAAGTGTGTGACCAGTATTGTATTCCGATCTCAACTTGGAGGAAAGTTGAGGTTTTAGAATTTCTCAGGTTGATTTGAGATTCGATGTGATCTGTACAAAGCATTATGGAGTTTTAGATCGTTTTTATTCAAATGGAATTGTTATACAAAAGCAACGTGTTCATGTATTTATCTATTTAATACAGCCATTCACAAATAGTATCATCTGTAGGATGTGATTGATTTATTATGTTATCTTGTAGATTGGAGGTGCAGGATAGATGTTGAAAACAGATGTAGACTTTTTTGGGTAATACATCTTTACAATTTCTGCATCAATGTGGGAGTATAATCAATGGTTACCAAACTAGACTCCCCATTGGGATTACGAGATGATCAACCTCAATCTTTGTTCTAAAGTTCTGTCCAGACCTCTTATGAAGAGGAAGCGAGATTTTGAAGATTGTTAGGAGACTGGATGAGCATCCAATTCAAGGGTTTGAGCACATCAGCTTTGATCCCCATGAGATATCCTTGGTTTGCACACCCTCCATAGTCCTGTCTAATGTGATCAAAGTGCCAAGTCAGAGCTAGATGAAGGCACTAAATTGATGTTCAAATCCACATGTCAATATATGCACCAAATATGATATCTTTAGCTCTGGCTCTTACTTTCAAATATTTTAGCCTTGGTCAAAGTGCTGGCCACTGAAGTTGATTGGTTTATATAGAGGCCCATTTGAGTTGTATTGGGAATGATACCTTTAGATGCAAGTAAGCAGAATTTTAACATAGAAATGTAATACAACTGTTTATCAATCTATACCACAGTGTATCCACATATCTGATTATCACAGTTACAGGCAGGAAAGGTATGAACACCATTTCATTGCAACAGGATTCTTTCTTTGAGCTAAGCCATGATATATCATCTACAAGAAGGATGAGTGCCATGGTCTTCCATGACCAAGAATCAACCCTTGATAAGAAGTGTTGAATGACAAACTGTAATGATCACACCCATATTTTATACATAGTCACTTGTACTGAGTTGAAAAAGACTCAGGAAAGTGTAAGATTGAAATACAATGAGCAACAGTGGCATGGCAAAGCTAAGTTAGTGCTTACTAGTGCATTAGCTCGGCAATTTTTTGTCACTAAGCCAGCACTAAATTCTTAGCACTCATCAGCTAAGATGATTGGATTTCAATTTTCCCTTTAGCAGGTCTGCACCAACCTACGCCTGGAGCTTGGCTACTGGGAAAAAGCTGTTTGAGGTTCAAAATGGGCCTGCTAAACCACTAAGTCAACCAATTGGCTTAGTGGGTGTCATTTTATGAACACTAAACTAATGCATCAGTGTTAGCAGAGATCTGCTAACATTAGTGTTATGAGGCAGGGTTGCAAAACCCTCAGTGGAGCTTAGTCAGCCACCATTGCAATGAGGGTCATTCTAAGGTAACATTGATCAGATGATCAAGATGCTACTTTGACTCCATCCCACATGACGCAATTAGTGATTACATGTGATCAATCAAGAAATTGTGTTAATGCATGGCATTTTGATTTATTTCTAGAGCAGTATGGATTGCCTTGACTGTTTGTACAGAAGTATGTATATACTTTTTTTGTTTAAATTGTATTTATATGAAATCTGGAGGTATCTGAAGTATTACATGTAAAAGTGCTGATGGGACTCAGGATGAGCCCCAAGACCCGCCAAATTGGGGATCCCTGTGGTACACCCCGGTGGGTCAGGGGGGGCGCTCAGGCTGACAATGCTGGGGTTGGTCCCCATTTGGACTTTTGAAGCAAAGGCTAGCAGCCAGGCAGCCCAATTCCCGGCACTTGGGGGTTGGGGCTCATCCTGAGATGTGACATTCATGATGGTTCTTTGATGGCTCACCATAAAAAAACTTTTATCATTTTTGACACTTCAAAAATTGCAAATCAAATAGCACAACTGTTTTTTTTGAAAAAATATAATAAAGATGCATAAGATGATAGCATCTTAATTCAAAGAATCCAATTTTGAAAAACTAATCAAGGGTACAAAAGTCAAGGGGATGGGTGTGGATACTGGAATCCTTAAAAAAAACCAAACATTATCAAGGCAGAGTTATATATGCAGTTGTGAAGAGTAAATTGGTAGATAATTAATCAAAGTGGACTCATGGTTTTTTGAGAATGTGATTTCAAGCTTCTTGAATTTAAGATCCAACTCAGGATGTATCTAAAAAGAACTCTTGATTGATATCTTCATACTTTTCTTTTGCATACACCTTGATATTCCTTTGAGAACCCTTCAACGCTTCTTTTGAAATTTCATAATCCTAAGTTTCCTTCAAGTATATTACCAAATACATTCACATTATATTCAGATGGAGAGGATGATCTAGAATTGGATTTTATTCTTTGTGAAGATAATGAAAGGAAACTGTCAAAACATCCTTGATATGGACTTGAATTAAACATGGAAACATTTTTATAATCATTCATAGATCTTCTGGTTGATAGCATTGATTTAAACTCTGATTTCCATTTGATTAGAAATTCTCTTATTTCTATGTTTGTTTCATTCTGGGTCTCCTTCTCTATATCTTCATTTGCAAGTAGCACACATTTATTCTTGCTTAATTTCTTTTCAGAATTTGAGGGCCAAGTCAGTGTTTTTCCAATTTCCTTTATCTCTTGTGACTTTCTGCTCCAGATCATCCAGTAAGACTCATGAGTATCTGATACCCATCTTGCATCTGGATATCCTCTATCAAAATCTGATTTCCAGGTGATGGAGAGATAAGATCTAAGAAAGCAACTTGTTTGTTTAAATTTAAAAAAATCTCTATCATCTATAAATGGGTCATAAACCAATTGAAGCATCCTCAAAAGTGGTGGCATTCTCTTGAAATAATGGTTCTGAATTGATTGATGTCCCCAATCTTCAATCAATTTGGAGATTGATGGGTTTTTACAAATTTGGTATATCACATCTGTTTGCCACCAAAGAAACCTGATAAGATGTTCAGGATCAAGTTGTGCATTGGTTTCTGTATACCATAGATGATAGCTTCTGCAGACATATCCAGTGATTCTCTTGATCTTTTCCCACATGGCAAAAGTAGGATTTTGAGTCAATATGAAATATACATGAGGTAGAAGTAAATCAAATGTCCATAATCTCTTTCCTGACTCTTTTAATGTTCTCTCAGGGTTTGGTCCCTGTTCATATCTTCCTTGAATGAATTTGACAAGGTCATGAGTGAAATGAATAGCGGCTGATGAATAAATAGCCATAGGTCTATATTCTTTGACTTTCTGCATATCAATACCAATATTGACTTTTCCATCATTCATTGTTCTAGTTGATTGTGGTGTAAATATATCATCTACTGATTGTGGAAAACTCTGTGTTTCATGGACTTTTGAGCTTTCAGAGACTGTTTTGCCCTCTTCATGAGATATTTCACTAGTGGAAAGGTGGTATTGTGTTTGTGTTTGTTTATCCTTGTTCATCAGAGAACCTTCTGCTACTTTGTTGTTTCTGATTCCCAACTCATCTTCCTTTGCTACAAGGTTCAGATCCACTCCAAAGAGCCACTTGGGGGTTCTCATTGATTCAGGTATTTGAGGAATTGGTTGCCCAATATCAATTCTGTCTTTACTATGTATATTGAGATCAAGTGCTGTATTCAAGTCTGTAGCTGGTAATCTAGGAGCATGTCTTGACATGACATCTTCAGCCATTGCTTTTCTCTTGCCTAGAGTTGAGCCCCTGTTATTCTCTTCCTGTCCAGATTCTAACTGAAAGTTAAGGTTCCTCATCAAATCCCACTCTTGATGATGTCTTTCATTATCAGGATCCAAAGGATGGTGTAAAGTTGACTGTCTTTCATTATTCAAATCCTGATCATAACTGGATTTGTCTGTCTTATATTTTGAATGATTGATTTTGAGTTTTTTGTTAGACATTTTCAAAGTTTCATACTTTTGGAATCCTCTTGGTGGGTTCCCTACCGTTCCCATGCAGTGAACTTCATCATACCCATTTGAATCTTTGAAGGATTGTTTTTGTGTATTCTCAATTTGAGGTGTGGTTTTCAAGGATAGTTCTAAACTCATGTCTTCAGGTATTTCCATACCTAAGTATTGAAAAGGTCCAATAAGACATAGTAATATCAGAACAATCTTGTACATGTCTGATATTTAAATGAAGCCTTGAATATAGATTCTTGAATTTTTTTTGATGTCAAACTAGTAATGAAAAGTAGAGGGATTAATAGTGGTGCATATTCAGTCCTCTGGTTTTATGCAAAGAGAGCACATGAGACAAGTGTCAACTTTTGATTTCTGAGTCTGAATTTCCAACTGTGATTGAGACTGAGTCAATTGAAGTTTCACATCTAAAACAGTATTCAAATTCAAAGTACAGTCAACTCTCCTATAACCTATCTTTGCCAAAGCCCATACTCCTCTGTAGTAACCCATGGGCTTTTGGCCTCAAAAAGTTTATGCAAGCCAAAATGGGGTAGATAACCCATACCTTTGTGAAATCACATGACCCATCGGTGTTTTATAAGAAAATCTGGGTTCAAAACCCATACTTTTGGGCAGCTGTTTGGTTACAAATATGCCTGGACTGTGAGAAAACATTGTATGAAGACAAATAAACTGTGTACATCAAACTTCACCCTCATCATTTACTCAGAAGATACTTTTTTTTGGAGGCCTGATTATCTTGTAAACCGTTTGAGAGCATTTCAAAATCATCCTAGGTTATCTATCACAACAAAATGTGATGAAGATATCAAGTTGACTGACAGAGATTTTTCTACCTGATCTCCAAAGAATTCACTATACTTGATTATTCCATACTCCTGGGTCTGAAGTTTTGGATATGAGTCATGTGAGAGTTGACTGTAGATTCCAACTTTTTTCCACCTCGGAGTGTCCTTCTCATACAGCAATTTGAACGGTTTTTAACTCGAATCGATCGAGTCGATTTTTGAAAAAATACAGCTGGATTTGGGAAAAACTGGGTTTTTACCCTTTTCTGCCGTGTCCTAAAAATGTTTTTCGGAGAAGCCTTCATTACCCGACAATAAGTACAGCTATTCTCGAAATTAATGTCATGTTCGACATTTTTTATTTTTTTTTCCCCCCCCAATACAGAGGTGACGCGCAGCGCAGCAAGCCTGTAATCATCACGATCCGGCACTATGGGCCGGGTTTGTTTGGGTCCGATCACCGATCGGAACCCTCCAACGAGGTCCTTATTTGGTTCCCCAATCTCACCACCGTCTCACCTCATCCTCTTGTGACTCCACTTCAACTCATCCATCTCGACTCAACCACGAAGGTAGCTTAGCCGATTTTTGTTTTCACGCACTTGTCGCCAACAACGGTCCCCTTCCACTCGAACTCCGGCAAGTTAACCTAGCAATCTCGTCATAATGAACCACGAGTGGGCCGATTGCAAAGTTCACATAAAACAATGCCCTCCTCCAGATCGACAAACCCCAGAACGAACCTCCAGAAGGCATTCAAAATTACAAACTGACTTCAGTATCATCACTCGCAGTATGGTGAATAGAAAATCTTTACAAGCGCCCTTGTAAGTTTCATTTTCTCTTCTTTCGTTTATTCCTTCTCTTTTCATCCCAGACTGATGTTCAATGTTTTATTTATTTTCTGTAATCCGAGCAGAACAGCCTCTGTCAATCGGATTGATGACATGAGCCGTGCGATTGAAACTCGGAGTTATAAACAAGCGCTCATGGGCGAAAGAGCCACGTGAGTACCTACGCTTTTGGATTTGTCTCAACACGAAAGGATTTATAGGTGATCTTTGCTTTGTTTTAGGTTTGGTACTCCACCCTGTACCCCATCTTTGGGCTTCACCTCGAGCGTCCCACCCCAGCTCAGTCATTCTATGACTAACCGCCCGCTGACATCCCCGTTCGAGGCACCTTCGAGGCCACCTTCAACGTTCTTGACCCCTTCGATGACGGATGTTGGTTTCGGAATACGCCCGGGCACCTCCTCCACTAGCTCCGGTTCAGTGGCCACCGCGGTCACTTCGAAAAATCCCCACATCAATCCATTGATCTTCGATTCCCCTGGAGTTTTTCAAAATCGATCTTTAGGTTCGCCGACCACAGTTTGCACTAGCCCGACTAAATACCCCAGCCCGTCCAAGAAGAGGCCTGCAAAGGCAATTGAATTGGACTCGGACGATGTTCTGGATCTGGGAGAAGAACAGGAAGTAGTATCCGTAACAGATGATGGTAAGCCCCCAAACATTTTTCTTAGTCATGATCGACTGACTAATCGGTTATCATTTGATGTAATCTGCCCAATCGGAACTGCGGGTGAATCAGTTGAATCAAACACTGGCCAGCCTGAAAGTCAATCGAACGCACGAGACTTTCAGGTCAGCTTCAACTTCTGGCAACTGCAAGTCCCCCCTGCGGAAGCCTCCAATGCTAAGAAACGAAAGAAGACCCCCGGTGGCGATCGACGTAGCAAGCTGAAGCCCACCGTCCCTAAATACGAAAATTATCACCCTAAGGTACCCATCAATTTGACGATCAAAAACCCAGGTAGTATTTCTTTTCCTTTGTTCAAAATGAAGGTCTTCCAAACTTGCGACCAAAAGCTGCCATGGGTCTCCGAATCCCTTAGTACAGCTTGGGGGTCCAAGGCGGTCGATATTCAGGGGTTCATCAACAGCTCGCGTAAACATAAGGCCAAGAAGATGCTAATCAACGACGTGGAATCTTTGAGGGAATTTATGGCCGCCACTCAACTCGTTCCACCGTCCACCCCGATGGGATTCAAGGTTCACCACGAGAATCCGAAGGTTACTGCCAACGCGTCGCGATTTATGCAAGCCTTGGTCCACGGTCGTGGTGCTCGTGGGAACGACCCGCCATCCGAAGACACCGAACAGGATCCTCGTTCTGAAGACTCGGTGGGAGTAAGTCCTTACTCCCATGTCCAATTCATCCCTTTTAACTGACAATTTATTTCCATTTCATCAGTCTGATATCTTAAGCCCAGGCGAACGTAAACTCCGGATACTGATGACTCGATTCTCAAAGGACTTTAAGAGAGGCGAGAATGTCACCTCCGTCGTGAATCCTCAAGATCCCTCTCTATGTATGCTACTCAACACTTCCCGCATTCGCACATGGGCGAACGATTGGGTAAGTCTTTCCTTTCTAGCCTATGACATTGGCTACTTCGATTGTTCTGACCACCATCTCGCGCAAATCCTCATAGGCTGATGAGGTCCCCGGGGTGGATGAAGTGAATCCCCCCACTAAACGTCCAGGATTCGCCTGGATTCCTGTGGCGAACTACGAGAAGGAAAAGAACGCCCTTCTCGGATTGGGGCCTGCGAATACCCCAGACACCCCGGCGGCTCCGGTCTCGTCCAGTCAGGGAACCGTAGTTAACCATAATTATTATGGTCAACTATTCCCTGCGCCTGGATTGGGAGTTGCTCAGGCTCCGCTCGCACCGCCGTACACCCACATTCCCCCTTTCGCATCCCCAGGAATCCCTCATCTTCATCCGGTGCCTCCACCGGCTATTCTTCCGCCTGCGGACCCCAACCCAAACCCGAAGCCACCCGCTGGAGACCCCGAAACTATGCGATTATCACCTCCACCCGTAATGCCTTTGTTTGAAGACTATCTAATCTTTGCAGGTATCAAGCCCGAAATGACCAAAACTCGCGAGATCCTAGCTGAACAGGGAATTGACACCTTTGGTAGGTTGTTAGACCGCAAGACGTATAACATGGAGAGCTTTCGAAGTATGGGCATTCCCTTTGCTCACGCCGATGATCTTACTAAGGCCATACCGCTTTTTAACAAAAAACTCAAATGTTTGGGATCTCAACCGGCGGCTTCCCCATCATAATCAACGTGTATCCCCACCCCAATTTTATGCTCGATACACAGTTTCAATCATTTGTGATCTATTGTGAGACTTTGAACATTTGTACTTAATCATGCACATCAATTGTTCTGGGTTTTTGTATGCAAAATTTGGAAAGAGAAATTGAATGACATCTCATGCATTTTGAGAACATTACAAATGAGCTTTCAGAGAGTGAAATATTCCGCTTGTGAATAATTCACAAGTGCCCCAAACCAAACAAAAAATTCATGGCCGTGACAGACATCACAAGTCTGTCTTGTGATGTCTGAATTAAGAAGAAAAGGTTCTTCTTGGGTTAATCAGAAAACACATGTCATTCTTGTGATCCAATCTTGGGATTTCTGATTAACCAAGAAAAGGTTATTCTTGGGTTAATGAGATATCACAAGTCATACTTGTGATTTCTGGTTAACCCAAAAAGATCAGTTAATGGCTGAACTAGACATCACAAGTCATTTATGTGATTTCTCATTTACCCAGGAAATGTTCATCTTTGCATAATCAGAAATCACAAGTGTGAGTTTTCTTACCTTATTCACAAGAAATCCCAAGTGATATTTGGGCTGACCCCAAAAAAAGACCCCAATTGTAGTGAGTCTGGCTGTAGTGAGTCTGGCACAATTGGAAAACTTTGGCATTTCCAATGCTCATTGCACAAGGTCAAAACCAACACATTCATGTTTGAAAAGAATACAAATACAAAAAGGGAAGCAACCGCGCGTAATAAAATTTGTAATGAAATGTTTGTTTTGATTTTTCATTCATTTAAAAAAACAAAGTAACCGCGCATCATAAAATTTGGAATGTACTATTGGAAATGAGACAAGTATGCAAAGGGAAGATTTTGATGTATTTGATTGTATCAATAAGATCAAGAATTGAAATAATCTTGAAGCAACTTACATCCAATATCCACAGACTGCATATAACTTATGCATGAGTGCACCCGAAAAAAGATCCCATGCTGCATCCATGATGCAGTTGACCTTCTCATCTGGTGCTGAATGGATGAGTGCCTGAGATCTTCGGAAGTAGGATTTGAGAACGCTGAATGACTTCTCAATTGGGTTGAGATCGGGCGAGTAAGGGGGGAGGTACAAAAGTCGTATACCTCTGGCGGCCGCCAGTTCTTCAATTCGACCGCCGTGGTGAATACGCGCATTGTCCATGACCAGGACTGAATTGGCTTGAGGATACGGATTCATCACCGGGAACTATCACAAGGAATACTGTCAATATACGTTATTGTAGTCAGAAAGGAAACATCAAATACTGACCAAGCGATGTTTGAGGAATCCCTCAAAATCGTGACGAAGGTAGCTTCCTTCTTGACAGTCGAGCGCCAAAACCCCTCCTCGAAATATAGCAGGGAGGAGGGAGAATCGTTTCCCACCTCGACTCCAAGGTATTCGACTTGTACGTTCGCCTTGTCTGGCCCGCCCATACTGCCGTCCAAGATACCGTTCCTGGAGTGAACATTCGTCTGGAGGTTTGTCTCATGTCAATGTCAGTTCCTCATCTATGCTATGGATAATGATATTAAGATAAAACATAAGAATCAAAAGGAAGAAAAAGAAACCTTACCTAGGAACACAAGCATGTTCGGAGTCAAACCCCCAACTGCATGTAAAAATCGAGCCCGTTTGGTGGGACTCTGATTTGGGTGAATGGTACGAGCCTTTTTGAGGGTGAGGTGCAGTCGATCCTTGAGATCGCTTGCCACCGTTGATAAAGCAACCCACGTGCCGGTCCGACGATAGATGGCGTAGCGATACTCATCTAAGTATAGGGCCGGATTACCTTCTAACAGTTCCAACATGAAGTCGCGGTCTTCATCGGTCAAGACAGTGTTCCTTCCAAGACGCTCGTAATCGGCAACGTGGCGGATGACCGAATGCGTTCGACGATATAAAGCCAGCCAACGAGATATCGTACGAGCGCTGACAGGCGATTTCAATATTCGTCGGACTTGTTCGATCGTCTTGCCTTTGCGCAAGTACTGCACAGCGAGGACCTTGAGTCCGGCGTCGTATTTGCCCGGTCGTTGTCGCATGTCTAGAAAATGAGTAGAACAAAAAACAGGGGTCAGTCAATTGAATTCATAACATGAGGGGTCGAAGAAGATAAAACCTACTGGGGAAGAAATAACCACACGTGAATGATCCAGAGGTTCGATGTGCCGATGGGTGGTGGGGTTGGTATTGATGTGATGGGTGGTGGGGTTGGTATTGATGTGATGGGTGGTGGGGTTGGTATTGATGTGATGGGTGATGGGGTTGGTATTGATTTCCACGTGGATCGGAGGGAGAATTGAGGACCGATGGGGTCTCGGGTTTGACCCATTCCACCGTCGTACAGGCTTGCTGCGCTGCGCGTCACCTCTGTATTGGGGGGGGAAAAAAAAATAAAAAATGTCGAACATGACATTAATTTCGAGAATAGCTGTATATTGTAATTCACATTTTGTTTCTCATTCTCATTCTTATTCCCATCCATCTTATTTCATTCGGTCTGTCCTAGTTCTCATTCCTGGAAATCTTCGGGCAATTCAACCCTTCGTTTCCGAGATCTGTCGTTTCCTGAGTTCATCAGTGATTTCCTGAGTTACATAGTCTTAAGTATACATAGATAGCTATGTCTTCATTTCTGTTTGGATTGTTGTATGTATTGACTTATTGATTGTTTAAGACGATTTTAGTGTCTGAGATTGAGTGAAGATAAAGAAGAGATGGTTTCACACTAACCCGGTTTGCTACTGTGCTAAAGAACCAAGTGCAGCAGTGAAGTGAATGAGATGTGAGTTTGAAGAGTGTGAGGTTCGATTAAAGGGTAGTGTTGAATTTAGATGATGATTTAAGTAGAGCTTAAGATTATGTACATAAGCTAATACAATTCGACTTAGACTTAATCAATAAATCGTAGTTTAAATTGAAGACTAAACAAAGTTAAGTGCTTAACCTTAACTTTGAATTTCAACCTGAACTGATCTTAACTTTCCTTCATCATCGACCAAATCTAGATAGAACAACAACAATCTAACGATTAGCTACTTACTTACTGACTAGCTTCAATAGTGAACGGTGTGCAGTTTTGTGCAGTGATGAGTGAGTAAAGACTTCAAATGAGATTAGAAGAAGAACCAACTACATCAATTCCTGAATCGAAACCTGAAGACCGTTTAGATCTAGTGAAATACGAAGTCGATTGAAGTGATTTAATTGTTTTGGTCATTGAGATCCGAATCGATTCTTATTATTATCAATTCAACCCTTCACCATGGATCAAACTCCAATCTCATCTAGATTCCAATCCACATCACAAACTAATCAGAACTTAAATCATCGATCAATCTCAACTTCATCAATCTTCGATTCTTCATCTTCATTTCAAAAAGTCAATCAAGTTCATCATCATCATCCTGACCATCAATCTACCATCAACATGAATTCAACTTTCATCTCATCTTCTTCATCTACACCTTCACCCTCTTCATCTTCATCACTCTTACCCTCTCATCAACATCTTCTCTTTCAATCAAATTCAACTTACAATCATGATCCACGCAACCTTCGACCTTCACTAGATTTAAGACTTAATGTGAGTCCTCTTTGACTTCTTTCTTTTGCCTCTGGCTCATCAGCTGACCTTCATTCTCCTTCCACTCTGATCTTCAGTCTGTCCCGTCAGCTACCTCCAATCTCACGCCTACCTCGTCAAATCCCAATTTAAACTCACTCTCCCACCTCAAATCACAACATCCATCCTCACGAGGTCTTTGGCCAAACTCAGACATGTCGATCTCATTCTCATCTCGTCCCAGTTCTCCTGCCTCTTTTGTCTCCTCTCTACACGATCACGATCAACATACGAACACGTCATCAACCAACGTATCAGTCCCCATGCTTAAGCCTTCTACAAGTCAAGTTCTTCTCTTTCCAACTCGTGCTGGAGTCAAACAAAGAGTTTCAATTCATCAACCCATAGGCTCTCTACCTGCCACTTCCGGTCGAGCTAGAGCTCCGATGGTGCCAGTCTCTATGAACTCTCGTCATAGCTTCCTTAGCTCATCAGGTTCACAACTTCAACTGTCACGATCGTCTAATTCCTTTGAATCAAGTGCTTCAGGCTCTTCTCAACCAACGGTTGCTTCCGCTCCTACCTCTGGTACTAACCTTACCACGGCAGAAGAAGGTGGTCACCTTCCTTCTTCTGGTGTAACTTCAAATTTTGGTAAAGATATACAAACGTCTTCCGATCGTGATCCGGAGAGACCGAGAGACGAACAATCGATCGGCGAACATTCATCAGTGCTTTCGTCAACTTTGGCTTCGCACCAGAGCGCTGAAGATCAATCAACACCATCCGATACTCATCCAAAGTCGCATTTGCCCTTCAAGGATTTATCCAGTTCCAAACCGCTCGAACCTCCTTCAATCCCCATCCTTCAACTCTCACTCGATCAAAGTGATGCGAAATCCTTGCTTGATTTTGACTTTGATACAATGCTTCCTAGCACAAATCTAACGGACTTCCTTGGAAAACCCACTCCTGAGTCATCGCTGCATCCTTCTACAATCGCAGACTCTACTTCCAACTCACAGGGTCACTCCAACTCGCCGAGAGAATTTGAGTCCTCGAAGCGTGACACGCTCAAGAGCTTTGCGGATCTTATCAAAACTGATGAAGAAAACTCGATCAAGACCTCATTACATCTTTCTCCTCCAGATTCCCACGCTCATCGACCGGATCATGTTTTTCCGACGCCCCAGCATACCATAGACATTAACTCAATCAAGACACAATCCTCCAACCTTTCCACACCCCTGCTACTTGATTTGGATATCTCGGGCACCGGTCCCTCCCTTGGCTCTGCGAAACTTACTTCCGCAAGCTTGAGGGATGATGGCTTCGATGAATATGATCTCAAACTGGACACCAAGCCACATCATGAAAGATCTGATACGATGATCTATACCAGCGAAGCCTCTGAAGACCATGATCCCTATTTTCCAACAAGCCTATCTGATCATGACGATGAAGATGACATTGTAAATTACGATGATGTGCAGAGTATCGTTGAGAGCAGTAGCTGTGATAGTCACTCAAGGCAGCCCTCTCGCTCTGAAATTAAAACTAGTCCATATCTTCAAAGGTCAGCACCTTCTCGTATGAATGGTACTTCATATGATGTTGCTCCTGGATGTATTGGAAACGCAGCTTCGGGTGTGCTGAAGCGAGGCATGAGCAAACTCAAGCTTCCTCAAACTAATAAGATTGGCTATCGGGATGATGTCAAACATACCCTTTCACCTTCCGATCTAGCATCCGTAGCCGGCCAGACGAGGGATCAACCTGACAAGAATGGGTTCATCAGCCCCAGTCCAGTCTCTTCCATGGTATCCTTCAACACCATCAACTCTCGAACATCATCTAAGAACTCTGGTAATAGTCGTATGGCTCGATTGATTTCACGCGTCACCGGTTCAAATGCTCATACTCACAATGTCAAACCCCAATCATTTCCTGCACCCACAACTCTTGATTCTAACCAAAATCGGGCTCATGTACCGACAATAGAGATCAAGACGTTGAAAAAGAAAGGCAGTTTGTCAAATATCCTGGAGAGCTTCGGATCTAAGGATAAAGCCAAGCCAAACAGCGCTTCCAATGCTATCAACTCCAATGGATCTTCGGTCGACCATTCAACTCAGCGTCCCACCATCGCTCGAAAAAGTACCGACTTATTGCTCCGACCGTTTACGAAGTCTCGAACACACACTGATCCTCAACCCATTGTAGCTGATAATGCTGATAATCAAACCCCTACCTTGCCTGAAAAACCAGCCACCCGGCCCACTCTAAGGGCCAAGCGATCATTTGACATGCTCAGATCTAAATTGACAAGTGGGCGAAAAAGCATGGATGAACTATCGGTACTTATTTTCTCTCATCTACTCTGATCCCACAAACGTGTATGTTATTAACATCAGACCAACGCTGACGGTCTGATATCATGCTTCGTAATTTAGGCCTTTACTACTCGACCGAATAATACGTCTCTGATCACTCCTCTTGACCTTTCATCCCATAATGATATATCAAGATTGCCGGAGAATCGTCCTTCGGAGCCATTCATGTCTCCAAATACAGTGTTATCACCCTCGGAGTCCTTACCACCGGTTGAAGCTCAATTGCCTGGTGCTAGCGTGGATATTAACCATGCCAGAAGTGGTTCTTCCGGCTCGAGCGATAGTGAACAAAATCAAATATGCAATTCATCCTCAGGCTTGAATCACAAGCTAGCTAGCTCAGATCATGGCTCCCACGCTCCTCCTCAATCGAATGATCATCACCAAGGGCCCAGTGCGGAGATTGAGCGATCAATTGAGGTCCAACCAGCCCCACAAATTCCTTCCAAAGAGGTTGATTCTGCTAGGATTATCGATGGCCAGTCGACGAAGGAATGGGCTAATCTAGATTCCGTGCTAACTAGGTACGATCCTTTCTCATCTATGTGTTTAATTTGAGCGTCCATCAGACGGTCAGGATATTATTCAGGATCTTACTGATATATGATCGTATCTGCTCATCGGTCACAGTTTCCAGGCATCTCGTGGTCAACCTGTCACTGTCAGCGGGTCTCGAGTTGATCTTACCAACTTCTTAACTGGTACACTATTGCCATTCCTCAAAGCGGAAGAAAGCCACACTGGGTCTGTCTATGTCAATCAAAAGATAATGACCACTCATCATAAAATCCTGTTTGGCTGGTAAGTTTTTTCACAACTTTCGATTCACCTATCACCCACCACTCAGTCTCGTTTGACTCTATTTGGTGTATCAGGCTCGATCTTATCTTTGCAGAACTACGCGAGCCTCAGCCGGCCTCACGCGGAGCTTGTCTCGATGGTGTTGCCGGCATCCTGGAAAGGTAATCCATCCTTTTCTAGAAAAGAGAGAGAATACTGACAGCCTACGTTCATGGATCCTTTGCTGTCGGTTTAGCCATTTTCTTGCAAGCTATATCATCAATTCGAATCCTGCTGCGGTCACCCAGTATCGTCAAGTCTTGGTGTCTGTTCTCAGCTTCGCTGTTGACAAACTTAATGATAAGGGTTAGTGTAACTTGTCTGTAAATAGATCTCTTCTCATTAGGTGTGCGTTGCTAACCTTTCACTCTCTTTACATCAGCTGTATATGCCAATACGTTAGTTTTTGCTGGTCGGATGCTCGCAATGGCTTTCTTTCGCATTGAGGGCGTTGCGCGCAAACTGCTCAGAGCCTTACCTCCCGTCAAGCGTATGTCCATGAGAAGGATACTTGATGAAATGCAACAATCAAGAAGAAGGTACGAATTTCTCGTCTGCATCCTACTCATGTATACTTTTTACTTATCATTTCAACCGTACAATTACAGTGTGACTTCCGAGAGGCCTAACCTTCAACCTTTTCCATCCTATCTTCGCGAGTTATGTTTCACTGATCTTGCTAGTTATTGTCGTGTATTCTCCAACGCAAGCACCGAAAGTGATAATGTGTTGATCCAAGAAGGCGCATTTCAGGTGGAAATGAGCGGAAACTGGTCAGTCGTCAAAGATGAACATAAACTGACTTCATCAGCAACTTACGAGTATCATGAGTTATGTAGGTTGATCCGTTGGACGGCATCCGATTCTGATCTCCCTTTTGCGTTCTATCGAGCCTATCATCGCCAACTAGCCACTTATCTTCGTCCCCAACCCAATGATACCATCATCGATTCGCTTTCACTAGTCTCGATGCCCGGGTTTTTGTTCATAGCTGCCTCTTTCCTCGATAAATGCGACTCTCTGGTCCATAGAAGCTTGAGATCAGTCACCACACTCGGCCCAAATACCAACAGCTTCAATGCCGGCGAATCTGCAAACCTAGCGATGGGCGCCAAGCCCAAAGTCTTGGAACTGGCGCATCGTCGATTGATCTCAACCGCTTTGGATATCGTTGGTGGTTCACCAGCAGCGAACGCTGAAACTGATCTGACTTCTGAATTTTCCCGTCGGCGCAACTTTTTCGGAGGTCTTCTGAATGTCTGGATCCGTGCTATCACCAAACGCACAAGCATGTGGGACACGAGAAGTGTGTTTCTTCTTCTCGACTTCTTCGATGGACTTTTTTATACCGTCCTCTATACCGCACCTATCGCCACCCCAGCCGATAATCCACCTACACCTAAGCTTGCCCAGTCGTCGCTTCGATTGTTTGATGTGTCTTTTATTTTGGATGTGGTCCGACGGATTCTGACCACTGCTGATAACACTGTTTGTGTGATGAGAACGATAGCATTCATATATTCTCAATTTGAAGCGTAAGCCCGTTGTAGTCTATCTTCCATTCTGTTCCAATGACTGACGTGTGTGACCAATGTATCTCTTATAGCTTGACAATCGATCCTAGTACATGCGACGCTCTTTGTCTTGACTTACTTCTGCAGCCTTCGATTTTCCAACACCTATTTCTGCATTGGAATTCTGGAGTGCGTGGTTATTACATGCGACTGTTGGTCTGGAGGTTGTCACGTCTCGGAGTTCTCGACCATTCAGGCCCCCAAACCAAATCACGCGAGGCTATCAACATTATCCTGACCTTCAATAATCGTCTGGATGCCATCCGTAAACGCCACGACGACCTGTCACCTGAACCTGAAATTTTGCGAAACAAGGGGGATGACTATCTTCGTAAACGTAAGTTTTCTTGTCACTTCCTTCTCTCGTAAAATTACTCGATCTGATCTTTTCATCGTAGGATCGACGATATGCTCAACCCGAGGTGTCACAGATCAGCCATGGGCCATCAATGAGTTGCCGCCTGAAGAGGTTTGCGCTGAAACCGTCAACGATCATTCTCCTGACCCGTCCGCCACAACATCCAGCGAAAAACCATCGGTTGCCAAGGTGGCATCTTGGCTCAAAGTAGTCAAGAAACTGGGCGGCGCCTCAAAGGGCAGAGCTCGGCATGAAGCAGGTTCAAGTGTCTCCATACCAGCCGGCCGCTCCGAACTTGATCTCATACCCGAACAGCCTTGCGGGCGTACAGAAGAATCCAAGAGCCCCCCGTCCACTCCGCCTCCAGCTAATGCTGATGATGCGATGAAGACACCAAGGAAGTCCGATAGCAGTCAACGTTCAACACAGTCGCCTGATAGCCCAACGTTCTTCAAGTTTGAGTTCGAGTTAGGGGCTGAAATGCCACGTTCAGATTCCTTCGACACACCCCTTACTACGCCTACTCCGTCAGAAATCCCACAAACAATTGACCCTACTAGCTTGCAGGTATCACCTCTTAAGCCACTTTCCGATAACCCCACTGCCCCAAATTCTTCAACCCCAGGTCCGCGTGTTTCTAGTCGATTTTCAAAGCGGGTATCCTTATTGCCACCGGTCGCTTTGAACCTCCTCAAAGATAACGAAATGACACCTGCCGCTCCAGCCAGATCTTTTACTACTAAACCTCAAGCTGATGTACCTTACAACATCTCAAAACATCCTTATGCGATCCGGGCTCTAGCTGAATATGAACAAAGTCTAGAAGAAGAACACGAATGGAAAGAAAAACTAGCTGAAGAGGAAGCCAATGATTTACTAGCTGGTATCGACCCTAATCTGAACACGGCTTCTGAGTTAATCGTACCCAGGTTGACAGTTTCATGGCCATTGAGCTTTTCTGAGGATGAATGAGTTTGACGAAGTGATTCACATGTCTGAAACTTTGCTCTTCGGTTCTAATTGAGTTGAATAATGATTTTGCATCTTCGTTTAATATATATAAAAATTGAAATATAACCGGCATGACAGCAATTTTACTTTAGACCTTTGAAAAGAATGGAAATCAACCATCACGCGAAAAGTAAACTATCTTCATATAATTTGTTAAATTGGAATAAGACTTAACACCTAACTCAATTCTAATCTACCATTCCATTTTAATCACACACACCGCGGATGCATGATTGTACCTTTTGTCTCCAATCTTCATCTTTCCTCCCCCAGATTTTAATTTTATAGGATCTGATTCTTTTTTTCAACTTATATTTTTTGTTTCCTTTTGTCTAAACTATTTTATTGTTATTTCTCCTCTAAGGTTTTCAAACTAGAAAAAAAAATTAGCCAATCTTCTTTTGGATCTCTTTCTTCATCTTTTTCGTTCCCCAATTCTTGCTATCTATAGTTTTCTTTCTCATTCTTCAATATTTGTTGTTTTCTTTTCAATGTGTTATTTTTTTCTGTTAATATATAAATCTAAGGTCTGATTTGTTAATTTCTTTTTGTCTCTCTCTCTCTCTACCTCTCTCTCTTGTGTAATCTGGGGTCTTAATTCTTTCTTATTTTTATTTTTTATCTTTTCAATCAACTGGGATTTTTTTTATTTTCTTTTTGCCAGCTTGCAATATTTAAGTTTAATGGGAGTCATTCATGCTGTGTACATGATCATGATCTGAGTGGATTGAGATTGGTTTTTTTTCCTTCTCTTCATTTGTGGGGTTTGATTTTTACAATGAGATTTTAAGGTTTGATCTTGTTTGATCAGATTGTTTTTGGATTGAAAGATTTCAAAAGCTTCCTATTAATAATAATGGTATGCAAAGTAAGTATGTATGTTTACATATGTACAGAAGCTATATATGGAAAAATGGTGAGGACATTTTTTTATGTTTCTACCCAAAAGTATATATCTCCGAGACACCTGAACACACTTTTTCCATCAACTTCAGTCTTAACACAATTTCTGGTATCACTCATCATCATGCCTTCCATTGGCCACAGGATAGAATCCACCATCACACTCATCCAGGCCTTTGATCATGTTTTATTCAATCAGAAGGTGTTGGAACATCACCAGAGGAAGTATGCAGAAAAAATCACTTTTGCTGGTTTGTCATTATACCAACACAGAGACAGCTACACTACTCCACATTAGTAGCCATGTAGTGCATAGAGTAGCTGTATTTGCTATCAGGGAATTTCCTCGGGGGGCAGCATACTGTACCCAGCTATGCTATGCTATGTGCTACTGTAGCTGGTTTTTTGCACTTCTGAGGTATGCTACAGGGTAAAAGTCTCTGTAGCAAGATATTTCTTAGGACACTGAGTGACGTAGCTGGGACATGATGTTGAAATGTGCAATCGACGTAAATAAGAAATGTTACATTCGAATCAGGAATAAATTTATGAAAGAGGATTTGAGGATTAACCAGTATGATGTCACCTATATGAAAGAATAATTGTGACGTCATGTTTAAATCAGAATACTTATAGAGATCATCATTCAATTCGACTTACTTCTCTTTCCCCATCTTTGGGAAGAGAAGTAAGTACAATTTCATATTTACTCAGCCTTATCAATATAATGATATATTTATGTTGTTTGTTATTCACTTAATTTTTCATTTGTTGTTTTCTCAATTAAATAGATCTCTATTACTGAAGATCAGTTATCAACCAGCGATAACTTATAACTAATCATCATTAATCTGAACCTTCATTCAGGTATCATTTTGTTTCTCTTTTATCATTTCATATTTACATTAATCCTAATTAGATCATTACTGTTTTAGGTCAGATCCTTATCTTTATATTTGTTGTTCGAGTGGTTGCTTATAAGCGCTTTAGCGCATGCTATCAGGTGAATATAAATTATATCTTTGGGAAGAGAAATCTCTATTACTGAAGATCAGTTATCAACCAGCGATAACTTATAACTAATCATTATTAATCTGAACCTTCATTCAGGTCAGATCCTTATCTTTATATTTGTTGTTCGAGTGGTTGCTTATAAGCGCTTTAGCGCATGCTATCAGAATCCCCTACTTCAAGACTCTTAGACATTCTTATGGTAGCAAGAGACATTTCTTCGATCCAGTAAACGAATGAGTCTTGATCCAGATCAACCACCCCTCGATCAATCAACAACTTTCAACCCTGACCAATTTTTCGCACAATCGACAAGCCCTGCTCCATTATCTACTAGTTCCAAAGGAGAAGGAGATCGTACAATTTTAAATATCACAGATTCACTTAGACCTCCGTCACCTACATCTCCTAATCTAGACCTATCACTTTTATTCAACCCATCATCACAACCTAATTTCAATATGTCAAACCCTTCCATCTCAAATGAAATGAGTCTTCAACAACAATCTATAATTCTAAGTCAATCATTAGCCAGATCCACAAAAATATTGACTGACAACAATTATACGCTTTTGGCTTCATTCATTCGAACCGGATTAAAGTCCTTATTCTTGTCCGAATACTTGAGCTCCAATGAAATCAAACTGGAGAATAGTCAATTTAGCGATGATGTAAGCCGTGCTTGCATCACGAATTGGATCTTGAACAACATGGACGACATGAACAGGTCCAGATTTGAACCTAAGATTACGGAATATAAAGATGATGGTCCTGACACTCAGAACCTCCCTTCCAAGCTATGGAAGGCAATCACCAGTCATCACTCCAGTAGATCCGAAGAACTTCGATTGCTACTGGAAAGGTCCCTTAATCTCATCGTTCAAAGTCCCAATACTCCTCTTTTAACCCACATCCAGAACTTTCAAGACGCTGTCACTAAATACAAAACCGCTGGTGGGAAAATGTCCGATGAAGACCTAGGAAGAAAGCTCTTGATTTCTCTTAATAACAACTACTTCCAAGATGCTAAGGAAATAGCCATTTCAGGTGTCAAGGAATATGACGAAGTCGTTTCTGAACTTAAGAAACGCTTGGATGCCGTCTCCATGTTAACTAAAAGTCACACTAACTCCAAACATACTACTCTTGTTCATCATGCTGCTGAGGCCAGCTACGCTTCAAACTCATCTTTACGTAACAAATTCAAAAGCAAATGTACAAAAATGAAATGTACCGGACTTAATCACGAGCCCAATAAATGCTTCAAAAAGCCTGGAAATGAGCATCTGCAGCGTGAATGGATTGAGCAGCGCGTGAAGTTAGGACAATGGAACGGTGAACCACCCAAGAACTTGGGTAATTTGTCTGCCTCGGCAACCGTATTCCAGGGCGAGCCTACTATTGAACAGCTTGAAGATGCCTTTAATTTGCTTAATGCCTCCGCTAGTCATATATCATTTGATTCATTAGCTAAGTTATTGTTGAAAGACACATCTGATGCTATCGAAGTTCTTATTGACACCGCGGCAACCCATCATATGTTTAAAGAAAAGAACATTTTCATCAACTACGTTGACGTGAAAGATTGAAACGAATCATTGGATATGGCGGGAGGTAAAGCCACCCTCACCATTCACGGTTGTGGTGACGTTCGGTTCAAAGGCACTGATGGACACTTATTCAAACTTGATAACTGTCTATATATTCCTGATCTTAAGCTTAGTCTTATTGGTGGCACTATCCTACTTAGAAATGATTTTGTAATCAAGAAAGAAAGTGGCTTATTCATTATTGAGAAGGATGGTCATCGGGCTTTTGAAGGGATATTGAATGAAAATGTCAAATTATTGAGATCTTATGTGAGGCCAATTCCAACCGCTTGTCAACACGCTGAAGCGAACACCATTACTTCGACCACTAACAAGATTGTCCTTGACCTCCATCGTCGTTTAGGTCATCCAAACATCCGATATCTGAAGTCTATGGTATTGAAGGGTAGTGTGGAAGGATTGGATGTGGATGCTTCTATCTTTCCAGATTGTCTATCATGTGATTCTTGTGACCTTGCTAAAGGACATCGGATCCCTCATAATCATCCTCATGTTCGCAGTTTACATTTATTAGAAAACATTCATCTTGATCTCAGTGGTATCATTCGAACAACAGCTGTATGTGGCAGTATGTATTTCATGTTGTTCACCGATGATCATTCTTGATATCGTCACGTTGTTGGTATCAATTCCAAATCGGCTGAAGTTGTGTTCAATAAATTCAAACAATACATTACTTTAGTTGAGAGGCAATGCAATACTAAAGTTAAAGCAATCACTCTAGACAATGGATACGAGTTTATCAATGACACAATGGTGCCCTATTGTAAAGACGTTGGCATCTACTTGAGGACTACAGCGACTTACACTCCTGAGGAGAATGGAGTAGCAGAGAGGTCAAATAGAACGATCACTGAACCCGCTAGAGCCATGATCATTGAGGCTAATTTACCAGTCAAGTTCTGGCTGTACGCAATTAAAGCTGCAGTGTACTTGAAGAACAGGACTATCACCTCCTCTTTACCAACAGGCAAGACTCCTTTTGAGGTCTGGAATGGTCGTTGACCTAACATTGCTCATATTTGACCAATTGGCTGCCTTTGCTATGTTCTCATCAGAAAAGCCATTAGAGGTGGGAAGTTTCATCAGGTCTCGCGACAGGCAATTCTATTAGGTCACATGGAGCATAACTTGAACTACGAAGTTTTCATACTTGACACCAAGTCCATCGTCATTTCTCATGATGTTGTTTTCAGGGATACAATTTTTCCTTTCCGAAAACTGCAGAACATTAATATAGCTGAGTTATCATTCAATGACTATGCTGGTCAGGACTCAAATGACAATGCTGGTCAAGAATCATCGGATCCTTCCATCCTTGAACCTTCTGATGAGGGACAGGATGACGACGTCCAATTCCCTGGTGGTGAAGGAATGCACCAGGAGATGAACTCATCTACTGATCAATCTGTCACTAATCAAGAAGAAAACTTGCTTGTCAATAATGATGCCAACAACAACTCAAATGTAGGCTCCATAACTAACTTACGACGTTCTGAGAGAGAAAGGAGACCAACCGAACAATACAATCCATCCGCAAGTTTTGCTTATTGGGACGACAATGGTGCGTTTACCGACTTGCATGATATGTTTCCTTATGCTTTCGCCATTGGCTCTACTGTCAGCAGATTGGTTCAAGAGCCACATAGTTTTAAATCCGCTATGAACAGCCCTAATAAAGATGAGTGGAAGAAAGCGTGCAATAAGGAGATGAAGAACATGCATGACAGAAACGTCTGGAGGTTGGTACCAAGACCATGCGACAGACCGGTCGTTGGCAGCAAGTGGCACTTCAAGGTTAAGTTGAACCCTGACGGATCCATCAATAAGCATAAAGCTTGGATAGTCGCAAAGGGGTATACTCAAACCTATGGTGTCGACTATGACGACACTTTTGCCCCTACTGGTAAACCTGCGTCTTTCCGTTGTGTTGTTGCATTCGCTAGCTATCACGGTTTAGAAATTCATTCTATGGATGCAATAGCCGCGTTTCTTAATAGTAGGCTGAAACACCAAATCTTCATGGAACAGCCGGAAGGTTATGAAGTTGAAGGTGAGGACTTGGTATGTGAAGTCCTTCAAGCTCTTTATGGCTTAAAACAATCCGCCAGAGAGTGGAATGACGATTTCAAATCGAAATGCCTTAAGGCTGGTTTTACTCAATCAGCGGCTGATGAATGCATCTATATCAGACGCAGGCCAGAGGACGTCTGTCTATTTTATTTGCACGTTGATGATTTAGCAATTACTGGTACGAATATCATAGCCTTCAAGAAGAAATTGGTGGATTCTGGCCAATGGAAGACCTTGGTATATCAACGTGTGTTGTGGGGATTCAATTGCTACGAGCTGGTCCCAACCATTATGTTATTGGTCAAGAGGCCATGGCGAGATCATTATTAGAGCGTTTTGGGATGATAGACAGCAAACCGGCTTTGACCCCATTTCCTGGTGGTACTAAGCTTACTAAATCGACTGTGGATGAAGCACGCTCATTCAGTCTTTTAAATCTCCCTTATAGAAGTGGGGTAGGGAGTTTGATGTACTTATCTCAATGTACGAGGCCAGACATAACTTATGCCGTAGGATGCTTATCACAACACTTGGACAATCCGTCATTAAGGCATTGGGAAGCTTTCAAACATGTGCTACGATATCTTAATGGAACTTTGACTTATTGTTTACATTACAAAGGAACGCCTTCTATGGCAGTTTCTAGTAACAATGGGTTCGCTCTACCTTTACACTTCTCTGATTCAGACTGGGCTGGAGATAAAAGTACAAGACGCTCAACAACCGGTTACATTTTTCTCTTATGTGGAAGTGCAATAAGTTGGCGTAGTAGACTACAACAGACAGTGGCTAAATTCTTGACTGAGGCAGAGTATCGAGCAGCAAATGAAGCTGGTGATGAGATGATATGGTTAGCTTTATTACTAAAATCAATTGGAAGCCCGCAAGCTACTCCGTACTACTTGAACTGTGATAGTCTTAGTGCAATTGATATTTCGGAGAACGCTGTAATGCATGGAAGGACAAAGGCTATTGAGATACATCATCACTGGTTAAGGGAGAAGATTAGAGATGGTATTATAAAAATGGAGTATTGTGCATCTGAGGATATGCTGGCTGATTTATTAACCAAGCCTCTTCATCCTGGTCTGTTCAATGAATTTAGAAGTAGGATTGGTATGAAGAAAATTGATGGATAAGGATATTTTAATTCTGTTGATTGAGGCGGGGTGTTGAAATGTGCAATCGACGTAAATAAGAAATGTTACATTCGAATCAGGAATAAATTTATGAAAGAGGATTTGAGGATTAACCAGTATGATGTCACCTATATGAAAGAATAATTGTGACGTCATGTTTAAATCAGAATACTTATAGAGATCATCATTCAATTCGACTTACTTCTCTTTCCCCATCTTTGGGAAGAGAAGTAAGTACAATTTCATATTTACTCAGCCTTATCAGTATAATGATATATTTATGTTGTTTGTTATTCACTTAATTTTTCATTTGTTGTTTTCTCAATTAAATAGATCTCTATTACTGAAGATCAGTTATCAACCAGCAATAACTTATAACTAATCATCATTAATCTGAACCTTCATTCAGGTATCATTTTGTTTCTCTTTTATCACTTCATATTTACATTAATCCTAATTAGATCATTACTGTTTTAGGTCAGATCCTTATCTTTATATTTGTTGTTTGAGTGGTTGCTTATAAGCGCTTTAGCGCATGCTATCAGGTGAATATAAATTATATCTTTGGGAAGAGAAATCTCTATTACTGAAGATCAGTTATCAACCAGCGATAACTTATAACTAATCATCATTAATCTGAACCTTCATTCAGGTCAGATCCTTATCTTTATATTTGTTGTTCAAGTGGTTGCTTATAAGCGCTTTAGCGCATGCTATCAGGTCAGATCCTTATCTTTATATTTGTTGTTCGAGTGGTTGCTTATAAGCGCTTTAGCGCATGCTATCAGAATCCCCTACTTCAAGACTCTTAGACATTCTTACATGAGCCTGGCTAGCTGTAGCATAGTAGGCTTTTCTTTAGCTACACTACCCTACACTATCAGCTATGTGTAGCTGACTTAATTAAGTCCCACAGTCAGACACTTTTTCCTTGCAAGCTTGAGTGTCTGTACTGGGACTTACAACTTCTCCACTGGTTTTGGTCAGCCAGCAGTGGGTTCAAAATTTGAGTTTGGCTGGGAGGTTTTTTCAAACCTCAAAACCTTCCACTTGGTGTCTCAATCAACCCCTGTGCCTTTTTCAACCGGATCTTCTTTTAACCATGCCCTTCCAATCTATCTAGTCAGATTTCCTACATCTCATTTGTAGCTTTCTCAAGAGATCTGAGAAGAATTTAAATTTGAAATTTGGTTGCAGGCAATGACTTTATTTTTGAAGTGAAATTTTGACATGAGTTCTCCTATTTTGCTTGCAAGAGGACTGAGAATTGCTCAATGAACTTCATTCAAAAAGTAAGGTGGTTCATGGTTTAAGAAATCATATATATATATATATATATGGTGGATTATAATTTGTCATACTTGTGCTTTGTTATCAAAGCAGGTTCAGGAACCCTTTTCATTTAGGAAAATATCTGTAGGATTTCAGTTAGATTTATAATTCTGTTTACAACATCTCTTTAATTTGTCTAGTAGCTTTTATTTATAATCTTTAGTGTGCCTTATTTACCTTGGTTATTTCTTTATATAGTTCTCTTCGTACTTCTGTTTCAGCTTTTTCCTTTATCGGAATTATTATTCTCATACTTTCCTTATTAGAAATCACTTTCACTTTGCAGAGCAAACCAGAACGGGTTTATACGTTCAAGACCAGACTTGTGTCTTTTAGATACAAGGATCCCCATCACATTTTAATTTCAATCTTGAAAACTTCAATTATTTTCTTTAATAAAGAAAGTATGAGAATGATAATTTTGATAAAGGAAAAAGCTGAAACAGAAGTACAAAGAGAACTATATAAGGAAATAACCAAGGTAAATAAGGCACACTAAAGATTATAAATACAAGCTACTAGACAAATTAAAGAGATGTTGTAAACAGAATTATAAATCTAACTGAAATCCTACAGATATTTTCCTAAATGAAAAGGGTTCCTGAACCCGCTTTGATAACAAAGCACAAGTATGACAAATTATAATTTTTGGGCCCTTGCTTGCTCACTAAGAGTAGCTGATAAGTTGCAAGTCCCTCTCCAGGGCACCAAGCTTGCAAGGTCAAAAGCACCCTGCAAGATTTGGAACTTGTGTTAAGTTAGTACACGTAGTGTAGCTGTCTCAGTGTTGATGAGACTTGTCTTTCTTATGATTTCATTTTTTGTTGTCAAAAAAAACACAATTGACAACACAGCAGAAAGTCAATTCTTTAAAATAGAGCTGGGTTTTTGTTTTGAAATTCAACTAAATTGATTCAAGTCAAAAAGTTGTTCAAATTGCTGTATTTGAAAAAAAAACTGGGTTGTTGCCATCTTGTAAATTTTTGGTTAGTTTGAGAAGCTTTCATAAGAATGACTTTGAGTATGGTTAATAAGGACCAAGTGTGCTTGGCCTAGATTTTTGCAGGTCACCAAATACCAGTGTTTGTATGTTGAAGCAATGTTGGGTTTGGCACCAGCTGGAAGGTCTTAAGAATAAGTGACAAAGCGACATCTCCATTGATGTCTTATAACCTATCTAATCCCATCCTCAATTATTGAGATGTATTGATGATTGAACCTTTGTCCTGAAGTGGTCAATTCAACTATTGCTCTCACTAGCAGTACTGATCCCACATCTTTCCCTGACCCTCAACCTCTCAATTTCAAAAGTATGCAAGACAACTGTCTACTATTTCAGCCCACTGAATTTCCTTTTGGTCAGGCTGTACAAATTGCATCCATATATGCTTATGCTGGCCTGGTGGCGCCTCTATCAGGTTGAATAACTTTGTGACATTATTTAGTACTTGCACAAGATTGAATACATAGGGGTTGAACAGTTTGTGTCTTATGTGATTGCTCATTTGTTCTTCAGAGTCTCTTTCCCCATACATTAAGTTGAAACCCTTCAAGATATCTCTAGCCAGCCCATACTGCTGCGTATCAAAGGCAAACTCAATGCAGTTCCACCACCTTTCTCGAGGTGTGGCATTGCTGAGCAAACATCTCCATTGTCAGCTATCTCTCTTCTCTTCTCTCTATTCTTTGATTCCTTTATTCACTGGTTGGACTTTGCCCCTTTCCACACAGTGTCTGCTAAACACACACACTGTGTGGTTGCATCTCCCCCATCTCCTCTGTACTCTGGTCCTGACTGACTCAGGTAGCCCTCTCTGTACATCCTCCTCTTTCTTGCTCCTCTCCTGGGACTTCCCCTCTTCACACTCTCTTTGGTGACATAAAACAAAACTGAACCACTACTATGTCCCCTCAGCAAACCAGATTTACGGATGTATTGTGACTTACGTGTTGTGTTCTCACTTCCTTTCTCCTCCTTGACCTCCCCTTCTCCTTCCCCTTCTTGTCTCTCCTGTACATTGTCTCTCTCTTCTTCCTCTTGCTCTTTACCTTTCACCTGATTATTACCTTCAGCTGTTTCTTTGTTCATCTGATTTCCATCTTCTACTTTTTCTTCTCCTTTTTTCTCTTCTCCTCTATTTCTCAACCGGATCCTTGTTTTTTTTTCCATCTTTTCACCTTGTGTATCACTTGTACCTTTCTCTAAATTCTTTTTATTTACCATTATTCCCACTGCTTTTAGCTTGTCCTGAGTCGCTTTTACCTCTGTTGTGAATGATACCATTAATCTGTAATGAAACTTCTTTGAATTCTGAAAAGGTCCTTCTCTATTCAACAGTCTTTTGAAAATCTTTATTTTCACCCTTAAGAGCATCTTCAACAGTCCTGTATCTTTAAACCAAACACAGAGCCTAAAGAGGGGTACTGGAAACGTAAAGACAGCTGTATTTGATTTGCAGATTCCAGTTCCTCCAACGCACACATGAGGCATGGGTGTTTGAGTTCCTGCCCATGCCTGTTATGCCATAACCATTCCAAATCAAGCAACCAATTATGAAAAGAAAGAACAAAATAGAGCAAAGGAGTAAAGATAGATATGATATGATATGGATACACTCACCCATGCCAAAAACCTGATCAATACATGTCTAATAAAACGTGCTGCAAGTTTACAATTGGTCCTTCATACTTGAAGGACCAAACATGTGAAATTGGTTTTTCTGGAGAATGAAGCTCACACACATGGTGAGCTGTTATGTTTTCAGACCACAGTAGAGGGTCTTTTTGTGCCCCCGGCCTGCAAACGTAACATACAGCTTCCATGTGTGTCCAAAATGTTATGTTTGCAGGCCCCCGTTGGAGATGCTCGATTAGAGCATCCACAGCCGTTACAGTAAATTTACTGTAACGGTACGGTACGTACTGGTGCAGTACGGTAAAAGTACGTACCAAAATGAAGAAATCCACACTCGTTTCAGTAAAATGCTTTCTGTACAGTACGTACTGTACAGAAAACGGAGTTTGCCCCAATCATGTCATCTGTATATCCCATCTGTACTGACTCATATGAGTGGAAATGTTGTGAATGGGTCTGTTTGTTTGATTTCCTTTGTTTGATTTGTAAAGTTTAGTTTAATCTGTTTTTTGATTTCATGATTTTACAATAATTTAAGTACAATTATTATTGCTCATCATCCTGAACCCTACAAATTTCTTTCTTCAAAGCTAAGCATTGGTTGAGGTACACTTTGAAGTTGAATGTGAAGTTTTCAATTTGGTTTTTAATTTGATTGTTTGAAGATGGTGTTGACTGTTTGGAAGAGTGAAAGTAAGGTTGGATGGGTTTGAATTGAGTGTGAAAAGTAGTGAGATGAGAGTTGAGGTGAAGGTGAAGGTGAAGTGAGAAATTGAAATACGGCAAAAATTGGTCTACAGATGGCTTTACCGATTTGGTAATGTTTTGGTATAGGTCCAGTAAATTTACTGGACCTTTACCAAATTCTACCAATTTTTTACCAAATCGGTAAGTACCAAATGTAGTTTTTGACACGATTGGGGAATTTTGGGCTTGGTACGGTAAAATTTACCGTACCAAGGCCGTTTACCAAAACGACTGTGGATGCTCTTAATGGATTGAGAGTTTGATTAGAGTTTTGACAATTTAGTGAGGTGCGGAAAGTCTGTAATTCTTTTCCCTGGGATTTCAGACTCCCCTGTCAAAACTCTGTTTTGACTTACGGGTTTATACAGGACCCTGGAATGTGCCTGCAGAGGTTTGTATCATAGATTCCGACCTTTTTGTAACGAGGTTTTGGGGTACCAGACTCACCTTTCGCAATTGCTACAGGAGCTCAAACGATGCCCAAGAAGCAGGGCATTCGAATGCACCAACTTTTAGACCTATAGCACCAATACTGCCCAAGATATCCAGTTGTAAAGCTCAAAAATAGGCCAAAAACTGAAGGTCGGAATCAGGCCTTGGAGGCCCAAACAATTTTTGCGCCTTTGCATTTTACGCCAAAGTGAGCTAAGCTACAGAGCTCAGACCAAGCCCTTCTGATATCCCTTCTCCATGCGCATCTTTTGAGGTGCCTGGGACCGTGGGAGAGTCAGTGATGTGTAGTGTAGAGCCCAAAAACAAAAAATAGGGCTACGTGACAAACCTCTGCAGGCGCATTCCAGGGTCCTGTTTATACCTCACTTGTTGGGAGCTTAATCATGGAACTATGTCCTAAGTTGTCCCTTGGTCAGGACTTGCAAATAAATCTTTCTACAGCACAACTAACACCGTGGGAATTAATGGGTTCAAAACCCAATGGAAGCAAGTTGCGGAGACTGGGTCCGCAACTTTCTTCAATCACAAATTTTGTTTGTCATACGTTCACAATACGTTTGCTGGATCCCCTCAAGATGTACAGCCGTTTTGTCTTTCAACTCACCACAACCCTCCACAACTGTCACATGCAACAACACCACTGGCCCTTCAATCAATCCCCAATCCACATTTGTCTGTTGATGATCTGAATATAAGTTGACAAGAACTGGAGAATCAGATTGCCCAAAAACAACATCAGCAAAATTTAGTTGTATGTAAATCTGTACCAACATCATTGCTGAAGCCAAACTCAATTCAACCTTTGAGCTCTGTTGGACATCACTCTTGGACAATACCTAAGACTCTCATCATTTTCTCTTTCCAATGATGATTTGTCTCACACATCATTCCGATTGGAATCTAGTATTTCTATTTCAGAGTGAAAGATTGGATAACAAAAATTCATCAGTGATCATTGGGAATCAAAACTGAAACCACATGTGTTTGATTTCTTTATGGTCACCTTCTTTTTGGCTTTTGCTCTTTGACTAAATTTGTACAATGAAAGCAACACACACCAAACCAAGGAACTTCTTAGGCTCTTTGCATCTCAACATTCTGACTTCTCATGAAACAACTCATCAAAAGTGTCTTGTAACTCAGTCTGGAAATCTAGTAACGTATTCCAAACTAAAAAACAGAATTGAAAGCTACTAGGTGTTTATGACAGCTCAACATCAGCTTACAACAATTAGATTTTGTGACCGCCTTGGTCCATCAAATCAAGCCTTGTTACTAGGCAGCAGTTGTCCCAATCCACATGATATCGACCGGATTTTTGCCTTCATCATGTTAGCAACAAGGCACACAGCTAATATTGAATTACTTCAGGGAGGGTGCAAAGAACCAGACCAGTTGATGCATTGCAGATAAACCGCAAAAGGCGCACTGAGCCTTGATACTCTGGCCAATACCCTTGACTAGAACCTTCTATGAAGTAGCTCTTTCCTTACACATTACCTTTCACTCCCATCATCCCAACTCAAGATACTCTGGTAGTATCATTGATTATCTCATCTTTCACATTGTTCAATTTCACTAGTTCCCTTATATACCTATATCAGTTCCTCTACTCTATCTACATTACCCTTTCAAGTTAATACTTTAATCATCAACCTCACTTACTTTACTCTTCTTCATACCCCATCACATCCAAAAATGTGTTTCATTTCTACCGCATTTGTGTTAATGACCATTCTTTATGCTTCTCAAGCAGATTCAAGTCTAACAGCAAGAAGGTTAGTGCTATTACTTTTTTCATCTTGGCGTTATGTTATACTGACAATCAAGTACTTTTTAAAAGCAGTGGCGACTTGATGCCCAGAGCACCGGCTCCCGCCCAACCCAGCACTTCAGCAACACCTAAGACCTGTCGTGAATTGAATGCTCGCTCCCCGTCTCCAGCCAAATCAAGCCCCTCAGCCTCCGCCACACCCAAGACTCGTCGAGAATTGCATGCGCGTTCACCAGCCCCGGCACAAGCCAGCCCCTCAGCCACCCCCAAGACACGTTGAGAATTGTTCATCACACATACATCCTAGTTTCAATTTTGTGCAAAGAGATTAGAAGCCCTTACTACATAGAGGTCCATCTGACTTGTTTTTCTTAGACCATGTATATCACGACTCATTTGTGCTTGAGATGCCCATGATCCGAAACGTTTGTATGTATCATCATGAGTAATAGATTTAACTTTTGTCCAGCAGTTCTCCCTGAGGACCCTTGCACTCGGTGCTCTTTTCCCTCGCAATGTCCTGTCAGTTTGTGCTGGGACAACCACTTTCTAGCCTGTTTATTACTCACTGTTCACGTCTGCTTTATTAAGCCTCGGCATACCTTGAAAATTTGGCTCATTGCAAAATCAACATCTTACATTGAAGCCTGCGTTTTGTTAGTCTATCAAAAAAAACCGGGATGCCTTGAAGTAATCCTTGTGTTTCTCTAAACCACGGTTTGCATCAAATCCAGCTAGCTACATGGTTATCTAATCTGTAAATCGGGGAGAATAATCTTTTGCATCTTTACATCGAACCTTCCATATCCTTTGGATCAAATCCTCCACACTACCAAAACAAGTGACCAACACGTTGTTTGACGTAAATATACATATTTTCTTTGTCGTATTCAAATCCCAATTCAGACAAGTTGGCATATGAGAAGTACACAATAGATCACTTTTGAGACTAGATTTCTTTGAGTGTCCAGTTTGATCTGTCTTTCTGGTTCCTAGCCCCAGCAAGTGCTCAGTCATATATTTCATCCGCGAACCTTGATCAGGTTTAAGCTTTCAGTTTGAGCTAAACTCCTCATCCTTCAGAAATTTGACTCAGAAAACTGCCTAGGAGCCCCTGTAACAACTTCCTCACCCATCTGTGTGCTTGCTATCACAACTATCACAACTATTTGGCCTGATTCTTGGGTGTGACCGCTGTAACACGCAAACAGCCAATGCTGACAATGTCGGGACACGCTGACATCATAGGACCGTGTTTGTGAAAACCTCCGTAGGGTCAGCTTGACGTGCCACTCGTCGTGATATGAGTTTTGATCTGAATTTCAACTTGATTGTGGTTTCATTTAAGAGCGCACCTAAGAACCTTTTGACATTTTTTAGATATTCAAAGAGGGACGTTGACACCACCAACCAGAAGACAAACTCACTGGGGGGAGAATTCTGTCACTTGAGCCGGAGTGCGGCATGTGTTACAGCCATTGTAATATCTACTGGCAGATTTTTGAAAAATTTTGTGTTGCCAGATTTAACTTATGAAGTCAAAAACTTGAAATATTTCACTCTCAGACTGAACTCTATTCTTTTTGCACTAGAATGGACCAATGGACAGTAGAGTTATCAATCTCAAAAGAGATTTTTCGAGTTTTTGACCTTCACATTAAATCTGGCGACGACACAACGACCTCAAAATTTGCCGATAGATCTTACAACGGCTGTACTCAGAGTCACGGAGTGCGTACGCATCCGCAGTGAAGTTCTGAGTAACTCGATGCACACTCCGGATCAAGTGACGGAATTCTCCTTCCGGATGTGATATCAACAAAGACCAATTGAGATAACTCGCATGGCCCAGAAATTTGTCACTGAAATCTTGTAAGACGAGTATCCGATAAGATTGTGATACCGGAATCCGGGAAACCACGTCTGGTGTATGGGCACCTCCTGATAGTTCAATCAGTTGACACAATGTAGCAAGAATGGTGTTATGAAGATGGCAATTAATTTGGAAAACATAGTATTTCCATCTTTTAAGAAACCAATCAGGGTTTTAACAGATCCCCTAAGAGGCCTCCTGACAAATATGGTATCCCAGAGGCGCAGGTACAATAGGGGGTTTCAAGTTGCCTTTTTTTACGCATCTTTACGCTACAACCAGTTGCCTGTTGTTGTAGGAGATGCGTGAAATTTTTGAATCGGGACACCTTTTTAGGTGTCCCGAATTAAAAATACGTTGGTTTTACAAAGAATTTTTTTCATGGACAACTTGTCCGGATTTTCAAAAATTGTGTAGAAATTGTTACAACTTGAAACCCCCTAATAAGATAAAGTGATCAACAAAAGAATACTCAAAGTTGGTAAAAAGGAAATTCAGTAAATTGTGAACTTCAAAGATAGACTTGCTGGCAGTCTCAGATGACTTCTATCAGAAGAAATGCCTGATGCATGAAGAGTACTCCCTCAGTGAAGCACAAGATCAAGGAGTGGAGGAACAAAATTGACCAATCATTTTTCTGTCTGAGGGTTTGTCTGATCAGCCGGAGCACGGGTTGGAGTGACCCTAACGTAATCTTCAACCTTTTCCCCTTGCCATTCTCATAGAAACATAAATCCCCTTTACTTGGATTAATCATGATATGGAAACCTACATTGTAGAAAAAGCCTTGAGTAGCACTGTGAGTACGCTAGCAGTTGTACATTATCCGACTCTCAGACTTCACCTCTTCGGCCCAAATGACCTTATCTTTAAGTCTTTCAACACAAAGAACCCCATGGGATTTGGAATGACGCCAAGACTCAAAGATCCTGCTTCGATCTCTGGGCGAAGTTTAGCCGATCGTTCAATGGTTCGGTAGATACAGTTGATTCCAGAAGGGTAAATAATCCATCCTAGTGATTTGGCGTGAAATCCTCGTCAAGCTATCAGAATGACTGTACACGGACGCGGCGTATAAACTGGACCGACGGATCAAGTTCAAGACGGTTAACACATTCCCCGTGACCGTCTGCTTGCAGACGTGTTGATCACGGGATGAGTGCCAACTTCTTTCTTATCTTTCAGTCGCTGGGAAGATGTTCAATTCGTTCGAGACTCTGCATTGTAAGCCAATCTATGTAAGATGCGAGAGTTCTGCTGTGATGCTGTGAGTTGCGATGCGCTGGCACTGCACAGCAAAATCTTGGTCAGTGTTCGATTTGCCAATTTGAATATATTTCAATATTAGAGCGTATTTCGATTTTGGATTCATTGGCTTAGAAGCACAGATTCTAAATATATGAAGACGTTCATATGAGATATCACAGTTGGAATTTATCGGCTGTGACTGGTAAGCTGATCTGTACCTAAACGTATATGCACCCTACCAGTTGACTGTTTATCGTATATATATTCCACTTCAAATGCTAGACTGATTGAAGCCAAGCTGCTCTTCACTTTGACCATCTGAACACTTGCCTCCATTCCAAAATATCAATACCTTTCATCCTTTCTCATTCGAATTCCATTAGCTACCTTAACATTATCTTCTGAGCTACACATTTCTGTTCAAGTTTGTTACTCTCTTAGCACTCATCAAGCATATACTTAGGACTGATGTGATGTTTGGTTTTCCAGTTTTCTCAATGTCTACGCCTACCCTTAGCCGTTATGCTGCCGAACCTAAACCAGGGGAAGCCCTTCTGCAAAGTGCAGGGTACACTCATCTGTTACTTGTTGGCCAAGCGAAAGACTTGCCAACGTTGAGTGCTTCGCCTCTGTGGCGCAAAGCCTCTCAATTCCAAGAAGTGAGTTCTTTTCATATGCCTCCATGTTGATGTGTGCTCGCCTTTTGATATCTCGTATGTTTTAGACCATTGGTTCCGTTTCACACTACCTCTTCTCCAGAGGTAGCTCAAACAGTGGTCTCAACAATGAAGATGAAGTGACGCTCACTGACAGCAAAACTCCAACTTCGCTCGTGTTCCTCGCCACCCAACAACTTTTATCTGGTAGAATTCCAGAAAATATTTCTATGCTAAGAAACCTTTTGTCTAGTATAGGAAAACCTCTAGATGACAGAAAGATGCAACTTGAAGATGTTGTGGGTTGGTTAGCAACGTCTGGTAGAAAAAGCCAATCTGCACCTAACAAGATCGTGAATGACGTCCAAGGTCAATTCATAGATATACTCTGGAATGTCAGTCCTTTCAAGTCTTTCTATAGTATATATTATCTGCGCACGGTCAGAAGGTTGATGACTTCACTGGGTTTTTCGCATAAAGGATCTCTCGCATCCTTCAACTGTTGATCTCAATCCTAAACATCGCTTTAGAACGCCCGATGGTCGGAACAACAATATCATTGGTTCCCCATTTCTTGGCGCTGCTAATCAACCCTATTCTAGATCTGTCAAAGCGCTTCACCCTCGAGCACCTTACATAGCCGAGCCAGAGGAGATGTTTGATTCTATCCTGCGTCGCCCCGAGGGTTTCGAAGGCTTTGTTCCTCATCCTGCTGGAATCTCAAGTCTCCTATTTGCCTTTGCCAACATCATTATCCATGATATATGTGAGACTTCTCCGTTGTATCCCGAGTGGTTTGATATCATGATTGTTGCGCAACTGATCTCGCAATTCCTTCATGTCTAGTCTGGACTAACAATGGACCAGAAGTCAGAGGTCCAGGATCCGACACCAATTCGGTTCAATCCAGCGACAGCGCGAACGGATCCTCGAGTCAAAACCAATGGCAAAATTTAACATCATCTTATCTTTCTCTCGATCCATTGTACGGAGTCGGAAAAGAAGAGCAAGACAAGATCCGTAACAAAGAGCACCTCGGCCGCGGCTTGTTGTACAATGATACTTTTGCATCCAGTCGATTACTTATAATGCCTCCAGCATCTTGTGCCCTTCTTGTGATCTTCTCCAGAAATCGTAAGTAAGAATCTATGAGTCTGTTCCACGACTTTCGAAAGCCTTTCACTGAAGGATATCTGCCTTCAATCCATCAGACAATCGAGTTGCTAAAAGGCTTCTAGAGATAAATGAACGTGGAACTTGGACAGCCGATCTGGAGAAACTCAGTCCCGAAAAATTGCAGCAACAGGACGATGAGATCTTTGGTACCGCCAGATTGATCAACTGTGGTTATTATGTAGAGACGATTCTTCATGATTATTTGAGCGTAAGTTGATCAATCAAACTCATAGACTCTTCTCTTGCCATTTCTCTCGAGCAACCGGAGAAAAATCTATTGCTGTAAGTTCCTGACGAATTGATTTCTTCCCAATCGTCAGGCTATTTTGAACACCACACAAGCCGACAGTGACTGGGCGCTTGACCCTAGACCTCCGATCAAAAGTATTCTTGGAAGTACCCCTAAAGCTACTGGAAACTCAGTCACAGTCGAATTCAATTCTCTATGTAAGCTTTTCCTATTCTTGTTTCACAATCATTTGGCTCCATCTAGCAGTCATTCATTTGAATTCTCGACTGCCATGCCAGACCGCTGGCACGCTCCAATGTCCTGGAGCCAAAGTGTGAGCTTGTTCATAGTCACTTATGTCTATACAGCTACTAACTGAGATGAATTTTCTTTAGAAATGGATCGAGAATATGCTTGAACGGGCTCTTCCCAGTAAAAGTAGGATCACATCTTCCATTTTTCACAAGTCGATTATGATTGATTTTGACCCGTTGCAGAATGGGAGGATGTGAATCATGAAACGATTCAAAAATCAGCCGCCTTGTTAAGGAAGGAGCTCAACGCCGGAGAAGGGGTAGAACCTAGATACTGGAAGGCGAGTTTACTGCTTTGATTATGCCCCTATCGTCTCTGAGTCTTCAGAAATTCGCTGACTGTGCTTGTCAATCTTGTAATTTTGCAGTTGTCCAAATACGAAGTCAACGTGCCTAGAAACGGTCAACCAGAGCTGACGTCTGCAGGAGTCTACGAAAGGGACTCAGAGACCGGGGAATTTCGTGATGAGGACCTCGCAAAGATTTTGAAAGATTCGACGTACGAAGTTGCTGGGACTTTTGGAGCACGTCATATACCTGCAGCAATGAGATGGATTGAATGTCAAGGAATGCGAACTTCTAGGTTCGTTAAGTTTTGTAAAATTCAAGACATGATCGTTCGCCATAGTCTCATCATCACTCTTGCTACTATTCGTTCTGGGTCTCCGATCAACAGAGATGTTTGGAAAACCTGTACCCTGAACGAATTCAGAGCTTTTCTAGGTTTGAAGGAATTTGAAACTTTTGAAGAATGGAACTCGGATCCTTCTGTGGTGAGCTCCATTTCCTCAAGTCACACAGTAGCCCTGTCGATCTGACTTTATTATTCACTTCACCAGGCTTCTGCCATGCAGGATCTCGTCGGCCATCCTGCCAATATTCCCTTACATGTCGGTTTGCATGGTGAGGAAGCTAAAAAGCCGAGATTGGGAGCAGGCTTGTGTCCAAATTACACGAACAGCCGAGCTATCTTGAGTGACGCAGGTTAGCCAATTTCTCAATCTCTGAAATTATCAAAGAGTATCTATCACTGACTGATCTCTCTCCAACATCCAAAGTTTCCCTCGTTCGAGGAGACCGGTTCTATACCGTGAGTATCTCGAAGCGTCTCTCTGCGAAGCTCTAAACAGTTCTATGCCATCAAATTCACTGACAAGGAACATCCCTCAGGATTCCGCAACTGCAGACACCATGACTGATTGGGGCCTGCGTGACTGTCAACCGGACGTTCAAGAAGGGGCTTACGGTGGAATGTTGCAAAAATTGATCCGCAACAACTTGTAAGTCTCTTCTGTAGTACCTGTACTTTAGTCTCAACTGATTCGATTCGTTCAATCCCAGGCCAGATCAATATGTATTCAATGACGTTGCCCTACTATGTAGATCCATAACTAACTCCTGAGACTGCCTTTTGATTTACTAATAATGTGATTTCCCCATATAGTTCCTTTCAAAACTCCCCAAAGCTCCTACTCAATCTTGGAGAAAATAGGTCCTCAAAAAGCCTTGCAATATTCGCTTCAACCCACTCCCACTCCACATTTGTCACTTGGTTACAAACATATGCAATCAGGTGGAAAAACAATCGTTTATGAGATTTCTGGTATGCTGACTTCTTATGGGAATTTTTGTCAGAATTCTGACCTGTTTGGCATGTTCCAGACACTCCTAAAGTCGAAATAGAAAGGATGGGCTTGCTTTTCGGATTGGTTGGTTTTCTCAGTTGGGGCGTCTTTTAAAGTAGCCTTTTCTGATCATGCTTTGGACACTGCAGCCAAAAATGAATTCAAATATCAAGGTAGTTTATCACGCATTTGAAATGGTCATGTCCAAACAAAACCCTGAACACTACAAGCTGTTCATTCAAAGTCGGATCCAACAATGTTCGGCGAGACGAAGCCCAGTATCTACCGATGAGACAGTTGATATCACGCGGGATGTAACAAACCCATTGATTTGTGGATGGTAAGCTGCAACGTTCAACCGAAAAACCGAATGTGATATTTGACACTGAAAAGCATGGATCTATCACCCAGGCTTTCTAACATCTTCGGACTTGTGGAAACTGGGATTCACTCACAGCAGCTTCTCCTCTGCGCATTAAGCGACATGTAAGTGTTCTATAAAGCGACTCGGACAAATTGACGAGTCTAATGTGACAATTCTCTCTTTCAGCTATTGTTATCTCAACGCACATGAACGAATTTCCTTCAAATCAAGAGCTTCTGCTCGTGTGGCCGCTTCCGGTTTCGCGTGGCAAATTAAACAACATATTGAGGCATCTTCGCCTCCTAATGTAAGAATAAAACTTGGGATCTCCTCAGCGTGAAGTACCTCTGATCTTGCGGTTATTCATTTAGTCAATTGGGAATTTAATCAGAAGAGGGGTGTCTAAGATCACCATAGGTGCCCTAGATGTCCTCGAAGATTCCATCAAGACCATATCAGGCCAAAGGCCGGATATCAAGCATACTTCTCCTGACACCAAGATTTTCTATGACACCCTGAGAGTAGAAAATGAAGCTCAAAGGATTCCACTTTCCACTGACGAACTCACAGCTGATTGCTTACGAGCCGTCTCTACCTTGGCCTATACCATTGTCAACGGTACAGCACATGCGTTAGACTATCTGATGCCCGCCACAACGACCAAAGCAGATGAGATGCCTAAACTTCGTCAAACTTTGCAAGACCTGGTCTACAACCCTCGCTTTGACCGATCAAACATACATGAATCTCATCTAAAGCATGGGTTAGAAGGCGTGCGGCTGGCCCACTGGAATCCTTACCTGCGTGCAATATCGTTCGGCATGAAACTTGAACACAGGGCTCATCCTGTAAGCATGGCCTGATTTTGTTGTATGTACATACAATGAATTATTGACACAAAATTGTCTCAGCGTCCGATCGGCGTCATCGACCGCGAATTTCGACTTGACCGAAACACTTCGGACTACTTACGATTGTTGGATGGTAAGCTCGCTCTCTCAATGGGTGTTGATGCCGGGCTGACTCCAAAGATTCCGCTTTCTTTCTCAACTCGTCGCGCTACAGCCGAGGGCTACTGCCTCCCTATGTTTGAAATCATTCTACCAGTCATCATCAATCAAGTTTTCTCTCTTAACAAGGTCCAACGCGCACCAGGTGTTCAGGGTATGATGGAGAAGATTTTGATCACGGGTACTTCGGCTTCTATACCTACCATGCACATTCGATATGATGGGGCGAAAACCTTGAAGGCTATCAACAGCCTCCGAGCAAAAAGAACAAATGGCTTGGCGTGATGCTATCTTCTCCCTTTGCATTTAGACCGAACAATCGATCCCTGAGAATTTGTTTATGACCTTTATCAAAGCCTCTTTCAAAAGCATGTGTATACTTCTCAAAAGATATTTGTCGTTTTTTGCTGATTCCGCCACCAGTTTTATTAGATTGATTCCCACGTATATTATATCTAGATTCACTAGAAATCGTCCAGATATTTCTTATATACGGCAAAGACATGTGTAGCTACGTATACATTTCTCTTTGTCCTTGAATGTTTTTTTGAGGTTGCTTAAAGCACTTTACTCAGAATCAACTAAGCAAGCAATTTTTGAAGCTCTGGTTTTCAAAAAATCTCACCAAAGTTCAAAAAAATCTGGAAAGATCAGATTAAATCAAAGATGCCCTTTATGATATGTGGTGATTTTTGTTCAAATTTATTTGCGCCTTTGTCTTGGATACATGCAAGGTTAAACACCAAATGTTCTTCTCTGCTTGCGAAATAAATTGCAATTTCAATTTCAATCACAACTGCCTAAAATCTTGCTGGATTGTTTCAAAAATATATTTATATAATGCCACAACCTTTGTCTAACGACAAAAAAATTCCAGGTGGTTTGAGAGTGTTGTAAATATGTCAGCAGCTTGTAATTAGTTTTCACAACACACATGTGATGGCTCACATGCTGATCCAGAAAAATCCAGAAAAAAATGTTTAACAAAGGGGGTATTGTCCTTCACTTGTCACATTTTTCTCGGATTTTTCTTGTCACTATTGGAGGCTAAATTAAGTGGACAAGTTCTGCATTTTGATCTGGCATTCCAGGAAGACCTTGATTATCACCAAACTGAGTGCCTGGTTTTTTTAGGCCAGCCAAAATTTCCCAACACAAAGAAAATAGTACAATTTGCCTTACCTGATTTTTTCAGATTTTTTGGACCACAATGAAGCACACCATTTCAAATCCTAGCTTTAATCATTTTTCACTATGGAGTAATACATTATGTTTGCAGTGTAAACAGAAAGTGATGCCTTGGCCTACAATGCATTTATCGTCACTGAGAGATGATCATCAGCAAGGCATACACAGTATTGATATCTGTATGTGATGGAGAGATTGTGATTATGATCATTGGAATACATGTGCATTTCATCTTCCTCATCTCACATACAATTCACACTGTGGACAGTTGTTTGAAGTCTATGAAATACAGTAAAGATTGGTGCAGTACCCATATGTTCAACAATTTGATTGGGTAAAATGTATGATAAATTAACAAAGAACTTATCGATCAAGTAGTGTTGTCAGAAGTGCAAGAGCTTGTGCCATGATAAGAAATTAAGACAACATTCAAAAGAGGAGTAGATAAATAGATGAATGATTGAATTTGTTGAAAAATACCCTGAATTATCTTGGGGGTCACTCTCAAGAGTGTAGTAGAAGGTTAGCAGAGATTCAAAGAGAAAAAGAGCGTGTGAGATTCACGTAAATAGAAAAAGAAGTAAAGGATGAAGAATCAGAAAGCTCGATAATAGAAAATGAGATGGCCTCAGGGTAATGGCCCCCGATTTGGGTGCACTTTCTTTTGCAGGTTTTGAAGTTGGCGCGATTGGACACATCTCACTGGTCTGGTTCATAGTTAGGAATCATGACGAGATTAGTTATGTAGCTTCAGATGACCATATGTATAGGTTCGAGAGAGAGTTTCAGTACTACTAGTCACACTCACAAATGCAGGATTATGAGGACAACATAAAGAGTCAGATGCTGGATAGTTCGGATCGGTTCCGAGCGCTGATTCATTCTTCCATCCTGCCCAGTGTTCGCAGGAAATTGATTCGTATTTCACGTTCCCTGGAGTTCAAATGTTTAGATTGATTAGGTGGGGTACGTGGACTCAACGATTGCTATGCGTGCATGGTTTAGCTGCTCGAACCCTCAAAGTCGACTCACAGACACCAAAGTCCTCGTAACCATATAGCGCTGCGTCGGATGGGAAAAATGACAAATTGAGAGCCGGCGAAGGAAGTGCTAAATCAAAGTGAATCGTGTAACCCAGCTGTTGAATTGTTATTGGAGATTATGAACACATTTAGCACCTGATTAGAAGATGAAGGCCGTAGGAAACATCCATGAGATATGAAAAGTGAGTGAAACTGACGCTGTTCTTCTTGGATTCAGTGGCTGCACAATACATTGGGGAAGGACATTTATCTACAATCTTTACCACTACGGAGGGGATAGGTTTGTCCGGCCTGTCGGCAAGCACAAAGGGTGGTGAAGCTTGACATGCCGAAATGAGGGTGATCTTGAAACATCGGCCGCAACCTGGCCCGGCTCCCAGTGTGTATGCTGATTTGTCACTGTACGCCAATGAACTGATTGCCGCGGTAGGATAATTCGTAGCGATTGTGGAGCACCCGCAGCTGAAGAGATGAACCAAATCCAGACAGACGTTTCAAGTCATGAGAAAGCAGAACAAGTATCAGCAACTGAGTAAGATGGCCGTAAGTCTTTCGAACCGTTTTGTTCGACCAGTTGGAAATCAAGCATAGTAGCACCGATTTCCAACGAGTCAAAAGAGCACTTCAAAGGATGTAGTGAGCTCGAAATGAAGGAAGAAACAATAACGCACGAGGCCAGATAATTGAGAGGTAGATCATAGTGAGTCAGCGAAGCAAGACCAGTTGGGGGCATAGACCAACCCATGGTGGTGATATGTATGTAAGTAGGATAAAAAGGACTGAGGCCAGCTGAAGCCAGACAAGATATTTAAGATCAATTTATTGAAAACTAATGTTGCATGGCCATGCGTTTGTATATGCGGACTTGCGGTGGGTTAAATTCTTGAGTTGATCACAATCAATGGACGCGGTCTCGCGTGTTTAAAAGTTAAAATGCTGGATGTCAAATATGCATCTAAGACGAGAAAAATTCACTGGAAGAACAAATGAAGGTCAAATCGAAAAGAAACAGCAAGAAAGGAGCCGTGCAATGAGCTCAAGAACGACTTGAAAGGGTTTTGATGTTATTTTGATTTTTAAGATCCCATCTGTGGAAATGTGATCAAAATTGGAGGGAATTTGAAATTCTGAATTAGTTTAGTCTCGGGCCAGCTCGGTCCTTGAATTTGCGGCTTGGCCTCGTCGGGTCAATTACACATCGCTTCGCAAGCTATGGTTTCATGGATTGCCATGAAGCTCTCTCGTAGCTCATCGCAAGTTGCGTGTAATTACCATGATGCGCGTACGTACATAAGTGTGGTGTTCCTGACTAGAAGAGACACAAGAAAAATCTGTTTTCTCTTTGAATTTTCTGGCCTTTTGCAAATCTTTTTCGGGAGATGTTGAGCTTGTTTGATGATTAAAAGAAAACTCATATTGGGAGTATCAGAGACAACTGCCAACGAGATGTACTCAATAAGGAAAACCAAAGTGGTTGCCTTCAAACAGGTTCATTGGGTTCAAACTTCAATCATGCGGCCGAAGCGCCTGAACGCGTGTCTTTGATTCAAAGGTCGGGTGGACGCACAGCGCGCCCGACGTGGCTCAGGTCACTTTAGACCGCATGACCCAATATTCGTCCTGATTGATGTTTATCGAATTTATCACCAAGAACCCAATTCCTTCAAAGTGTCCACTGTCCATTCGATTCCTGTGCGACCCGACTGCTTCTTATCATCGAATCAATCTTAATTTGTACCTCAATCAAACTTTTCTTGTGCTATATCTTCATCGATTCTAGAAGGCTTCGACGGGTCATATACTATACATATATAGTCATTTTATCTTCCTTTCACAGACCTGATATGTACCCTCCTACCACTACCATGACCTCAAGTTGTTTTTTGTGAATTTGAAAAACGATGCGAATAATACTTTTGGCAGCGGTTGAACTTGAGACCAAACAATTTAATAGGACTTGTTAAGATAATCCCACATTAACTGTGTACCTTTTCCTAAATCGAATGTTAATTTGATTAACATTGAGATTCTTTTGTCATGGATCGTGTCCTTCAAGCAACGAATTGGGCTTACATTCAAGTTTATAAGCTGTGGCAAAAATTTAAAATTAGTCGTCATGAGTACTCATCCTACACCCATTCAAGTTTCTTTCTTGATTGATTGAGCTCAATCTAGATAGATGCTGACCTCTTTTTAATAAGCAATCACTTCACTGCCTTCAACAAGAGTCTTCCTTCAAATCATTCTTCTCATTTGTTGTTGCCTTGAATTCTTCAGATCAAAATACCTCTTCACAAATACGCTCACTGAAGTCAAGCTCAGGCGTCCAATTACTCAAGATTCGTCAAAGATTATCCTTCTCTTTGAGCATCAAAATCTTCGTAGAATTTTGAGTCAAATCTTTCCAGAACTCCGTCTGACTTCTCGATTTATAATCAACGAACAGATCTACCAATCATCTTCCTTCGATACCGTGATTGCATCGATCTTCGTGAACACATTGCTCTTTACAATCTGTCGACTGATCAGGCAAGCTCCAATCAGCATCATCATTCTTCTCGCTCAACTGGTTTAGGGGAGACTTGTGCAATTTTTCTACCCTCATCTCTTGTCCATTCAACGGACTCTGAGACAATCCAACAACTATCGGCTTCAATCCTTTTTCGTTGTGAGTTCTGTGTATGCGCTCTGCCCAGAGCTAATTTAAGATATGATTATTTATCGCACCGATGTTATGTCAAATATTCCCCCAAAGGAACGTTCTGCTTCCTGCGTATCTCCTCGATAGTCCGAGAAGGCAACCTCCACTTCCTTTTGCGGTTCTCCTTGGTTTTACCTTTTTGTGATTCCACATAGTGTTCATAAGAAGCTAGCTTTTTATACTCCAGTACTACTACTTCGATTTTTCGTCGCAAATTTCTATTCGTCACAGACGCGCTAATTTGGCACTTAAGCCAACATGCTGAATAACTCCGGTCAACCAAATTGTGGTGTATATGTGACGGGTGAAATGTTACACGCCGACCAAGGCAATTATCAACACGTATCTCGGCCTCGTACCAACAACACGAATTCTCTCTGGGCTTGCAAGCAAGGAGACATGATGGATCACGTAAGCATTTATTTCAGACCTTCGTTCTTGAATTGTGACAAGTTGGACTTACTTCCTTTGATAGGAAACTACATCAAGCCTCCCGCGCCTTGAGTTCAACGGGACGTATCAGCATGGTGACCTACTTCACCAAATCGAAACTGAACCCAGTAGTCGCCTCGTTTTCCCTCTTGACTTTAGCGATCGAACGGGGGATAAATTTCCACTTAATTTGAAAAATTCTTCTGGGCGGGTCCCATCTCAATCACCATTGGCTCGCGAACGCAGCCCTCCAACTGATTACACTGGTGTCAACGATCCGATGGCCTATTCAATACTGGGCCTAACTAATCACGTCGAAATGCTCATGAACTCTGATGCTAACGTCAATCTCCGAAGCTTTCACAATGAACGTGATCTATTACCAACGCCCGCAAGACATGAAGATCAGCGACCGGCACTATACGCGCCCGTCTGCCATTCCAATGCACGTCCTTCTGTGTTGAACTGGACAGATACTTTATCGTATTCTGACTCTTCCGGAAATGAGGTACCGAAGCCGATTGCAGGGAGATGGCTAGGCCATCCAGAATCATATCAGATGAATCAACATGCTTCATTAAAAAACTGCGGCTCCAATTCAATGCCTTCGACTTTCGCGCCGCATGAGGAGCTTCGTTTTGAGACCGGATCGCTTCCGGATCTAAGCTGTTCGCGTCGACCAACGCCATCTAGCCGTGGCGCGTTTGAAGGCATTGCGCCCAGCCAGCCCTGGAGCTCTCAGAAACCTTACTCTGACTTATTTGCAAACGCTCATGACATCCCTCCAGAATCATTTTCGCCAAGGTCTTTACACAAGGCTGCTCCGCTCCCAACTTTTGCAAATGCACACCCGGAAATACACCTACATGATAGGCCTTTGTTTGCCTCTGGGCACGAGGGCATATCTGACACCACACCTGAACTATTGGCCAGCTCTGTTCCAACGCGGCCCAAGGACTCATCTACGTCGATGTCTGGAATAATATCTTGCATTTCTATTCCTAGCGCTCCACATCTTTTTTCAGACATCCCCATTCAGAAACGTCACACGGTGGATCACTCAGCTTATTCCGTTGCGAGAGGTCATGGACCTGTTTCATTTGCGCCATACTCTGATCAAAGATTAAGCAAGGACGAGTCCGGTCAAAGACAAAGCCTTAAGCACTCACGGTCTTCTGCGTCTTCGAGCTCTGACTTACCGAAGAGTAAAACAGATAAACCCAAGAGAAAACGGACGCATATGTGAGTATCTCAAATCCATTTGATGATTATATATGAAACTCAAGCAAATTCTCCTTAGATGTCATATTTGTGGTAAAGACTTCAATCGGCCGAGTGCATTGTTATTACATAGTAGCGTTCATACTGGCGAAAGATGTGAGTCTCATCAGTCGCATCAGATCAAATCTTTTCCTATTCTGCGCCCACTCTCTGTCAAGAAACTCATCAATCTCCTTCTTACGTGTAGCCAACTTTTGCAATGTTTGCGGACGATCGTTTTCGAATTTATCCAACTTGAGAAGGTTTGTGATATATCAATCCTTTTGTATGGATATTTCAAGTCGGACTGATTTGTTCCTCTTGCTTACGAATCGTAGACATCAACGGCAGCTTCATGTGTTAGAATCTCAAATCCCCTTACCGGAAATACCGGGTCCACAAGCTAGTTTTAGTCCATATACGTTTGCAGATCAAGGACTTTTTGGATTTTGAATGAATCAAGATTAATTATTCAAAAATGGAACTGGATGTCTATCTATTTGTTGAAATTGCGATACGCTATTTGTGGAGCATGTTTCTTTTTAATTTTTAGCTATCATATTTTCCATCGTCACCCCCACTCGAAAAAGAAGCCGTATCAGATGAAAGTTCAGGGAGCTCCCTGTGTGACATATACCTAATTCAAGATTCAATGACCTACTAGTTTGCTAATCAGTATATTTTTAAAATTTCAATTCCCATTGCTTCATTTCCATGTCCCATTTGTTTATTTAAAGTCTTGTAACATATCTGGAACTTACTATCTTCTGAAAATGAATGACTGTACGCTTAGTGTTTGAGACCGACTCGTTTTTGGGCATAATTCCAACATGATTATATGTTGATCCACTTGATATCTACACAAAGTGGAATTGAACCATAGTAGATGTCCTCAAACATGCACTTTGGTTCATTTTCACAAGATGATATGTACAGCTATTCTCGAAATTAATGTCATGTTCGATAATTTTTTTTTCCCCCCCAATACAGGCTTGCCGCGCAGCGCAGCAAGCCCGTACAGACGGTGGATTGGGTCAAACCCGAGATCCTCTCGGGCCTCATATCCTTCCCTCCGATCCACGTGGAATTCAAAACCAACCCCACCACCCATCAAATCAAAACCAACCCCACCGCCCATCAGATCAAATCAAACCCCACCGCCCATCGGGACATCGAACTTCTGGATCATTCACGTTTGGATAAACGTTCCCCAGTAGGTTTTGTCTTATCCCCCCTCTCAATGTTATGAAATCACTTGACTGACCCCTAATTTTTGTTCTACTCAACTTCTAGACATGCGACAACGCCCAGGCAAATATGACGCCGGACTCAAGGTTCTCGCTGTTCAGTACCTGCGCAAAGGCAAGACGATCGAACAAGTCCGCCAAATATTGAAGTCGCCTGTCAGCGCTCGTACAATTTCTTGCTGGCTTGCTTTATATCGTCGAACGCATTCGGTCATTCGCCACGTTGCCAATTACGAGCGTCTCAGAAGGAACACTGTCTTGACCGATGAAGACCGCGACTTTATGTTGGAACTATTAGAAGGTAATCCGGCGCTATACTTAGATGAGTATCGCTATGCCATTTATCGTCGGACTGGCATGTGGGTTGCTTTATCAACGGTGGCAAGCGATCTCAAGGATCGACTGCACCTCACGCTCAAAAAGGCCCGCATGATTCACCCCAATCAGAGTCCCACCAAACGGGCTCGATTTTTACATGCAGTTGGAGGTTTGACTCCCAATATGCTTGTTTTCCTTGGTAAGTTTCCCTTTGTTTCACTTTTGTTTCTTATATTTTATCTCAATTTCATAATCCATAGCTTAGATGAGGCGCTGACGAACCTCCAGACAAATGTTCTCTCCAGGAACGGTATCTTGGACGGCAGTATGGCCGGGCCAGACAAGGCGAGCGCACAAGCCGAATACCTTGGAGTCGAGGTGGGAAACGTTCCTCCCTCCTCCCGGCTATATTTTGAGGAGGAGTTTTGGCGCTCGACTTTCAAGAAGGGAGCTATCTTTGACACAATTTTGAGGGATTCCTCAAACATCGCTTGGTAAGGAATCAAATTTCCCTTTCTGACAACAGTATTCGTTATTGACATTATCCCTCTCCTAGTTTCCGGTTATGAATCCGTATCCTCAAGCGAATTCTGTCCTGGTCATGGACAACGCGCGTATTCACCACGGCGGTCAAATTGAGGAACTTGCGGCCGCAAGAGGTATACGTATTTTGTACCTCCCCCCTTACTCGCCTGATCTCAACCCGATTGAGAAGGCCTTCAGTGTTCTCAAATCTTATTTCCGAAGATCTCAAGCGCTCATACATTCAGCTCCTGATGAGAAGGTCAACTGCATCATGGATGCAGCATGGGATATCTTTTCCGGTGCACTCATGCATAAGTTGTATGCAGTCTGTGGATATTGGATGTAAGTTGCTTTTGAATAGTTTCTATTCAAGATGTTATAATCATCCCATTTTATAGTTGTCTCATTTCAAATAGTTCAATACAAATTATATGGTGCGCGGTTACTTTCCTCTTTGTAATTTTTTCAAGAATGATTGAGTTGTTTTGCAAGAATGAATGTGTTGTTTTGACCTTCTTCAATGAGCATTGGGTATGCCCAAGTTTTTCAATTGTGCCTTACTCACTAAAAAGTGGGGATTGTTTTATGGGTAAGGCCAAAGATTTCTTGGGAGTTCTTGTGAATAAGGCAAGAAAACAATTTTTGGGTTTGGTAAGGCCAAATATGACTTGTATAAGCCAAGAACAAAATGTGTTGGGTTAACCAGAAATCACAACATAGACTTGTGATTTCTGATTCAGCCATTATCATTTTTTTTGGTGTGGGTGAGGCCAGAAATCAGACTTGTGATTTATGATTAAGCCCAGAAGATCCTTTTCTGGGTTGTTTAGAAATCACAAGAATGACTGGTGATTTCTGTTTCAGCCATGATCAATCTTTTTGGGGTTAACCAGAAATCACAAGAATGACTGGTGATTTATGATTCAGCCAAGAATCACATTTTGTGGGTCAATCATTAAACACAAGAATGAAAAGGCACCAAGACCCCTGGTCCTATTTATGACTTCTCAACAAAAGTTCTGGCAGTCCACAAAACAAGACCACTCTCACAAGACCACTCTCACTCTCACTCTCTGATTGCTCATTTGTAATGTTGACAAAATGACATGACATGTCATTCCGTACTTTGTAAAGTTTATCTGACTTCTTGTGTTTCTTTGTTCATTGTTTGGATAGAAAAACCAAAAACATTTGGTGTGTATGAATCAGTGAATAAGTACAAAAGGTCAAACTTTCACAATACATGACAATTGATCAAAACCGTGTATCGAGGATGAAGTTGGTAGGAATATACGTTGATTAAGATAGGGAACTTGCGGGTTGAGATCCCAAAGACTTGAGGTGTTTGTTAAACATCGGAATGGCCTTTGTAAGATCATTGGTGTGAGCGAAGGGAATGCCCATACTGCAAAAGCTTTCCATATTATACGTCTTGCGGTCTAACAACCTACCAAATGAGTCAATTCCCTGTTCAGCCAGGATTTCGCGCGTCTTGGTCATATCGGGCTTGATACCCGCAAAAATCAGATAAACTTCAAACAAAGGCATGATTGGTGGGGGTGATAATCTGTGAGCCTACTAGCTTCTGTTTGGCTAGTAGAGTCAATAAAAAGGTGGTAGAAGTTGGTAAGACTTCTACTAGGCTTGTAAGGATTGCTATCCTCAAGTACAATGGTATGGGAATTGGGCGAAAGAGCTTTACTTGAATTACACAAGTAAAGACTCCAGTTAGATGACCTTTGAACAAAGGATTTCACCCAGGGATTTTGGGTTAATTATTGTCTATTACAATAATTAAAGATTGGAGCAACTGATGCACAGTTCTCAGTCCCAAATTGATTCACTTCTGACACAGAATGATCAATGAGGGTAGTGTTAATGTCTGTCTTAACACTGGGAACTTTACACTCTGACTGATAGAGGTTCCCCGCAGGTTTAGAGTTTCTTATATCAGATTAATCCCAAATCTGATGTAAGCCTTACTCAAGGACTACTTCCTTTCCAGTAATTCCACCTGATGGATATTACTGATTTCACTGATTATGGTGTCTAATCAGGCAGAAACAAGGTTGGATGTAAACACACAACACTCAACAAGACACAAAGTTGAAAGTTATAAAGAAAGCTGATAAGATTTATTTGTAAAGGTTGTTGAATAATAATGTGATGATGTGATCAGGAGGAGTGGATTCTCAGGGTTTATATACTCCAAACCTTGAGAATCTTTACACTAGAAGTGCGCACAATCTGTGGTTGCGTGGTTAGGTTATTACAGTTATATTGTTATAAACTGTTTGAACATACATTTCATTTGTTACGACCTTGTTACGGCTGTGAAATATATGTAGCATTGGTTCACATAAAAGTTGTGTACGTACACACTCTTTTATGTAAGTTTCGCACATGTTACATATGCTAAATCATATGTACTTGACTCTTGAGACTGAGCCATGAGTTGTAATTATTGTTTTTATGCTTATTTATTATTATACGTCGCCCATTGGTACTACTGGTTAGTACTCAGGGCTGACATAATCACATAGGTTCGGTGTCTCCAGCTGGTGGTATCGGAGTTTGGTTGGGGTCGGCAGGGGGAAGGATACTCTGTGTAGGAACCAATGGAATGTGAGGGTTGTGTATTCTTTTGAATACCCAATGCTCACTAATTATTTTTATAATTGTATATTTATGTTTACTAAGTTTAATTTTATTTTATTTCAAGTTTTATAGTAAATACAAATTTAGAATATTATTATAAGGGAGGAAGAATAGAAAAGAATCTAATCAATTGGTTCTTGAGATTCTTATAATGAGAGCTGGATCCAAGGCTCTCCCTTAATCTTAGTATTATAGATTAAGGAGTGGATTAAGATCACTACCCTGGTTGTTCTTAAAGTCACCAACTTGGGGTTGTTGAGAGGTCACCAACCTAAAGTGCTTCTTAAGGTCACTAACCTAGAGTTGTTAAAGGTCACTAACCTGAGGTATATTCTACTTGGGGGAAGTAGAGGATCCTGATGAAGGAAATGAATATAACTTACTGTAGAATGGGAACTCTAAAGTATATGAAGTGTTATCACTAGTCTTATTTATAAGACTCTTGATGATGTACTTCAAAGGAACTTTTGTTAGTTCTTTAAAAGTAATTGTTATATATTTTTTTCTATGAGGGAAGTTCTTCTGAAGTTAGGAGGGGGGTTTATATATCTTTCCTTCTTAACCTAACTCTTGTGATATTTGTTTCTATCACTATTTTGGTTTGAATAATGATTGCCAGTTTATGTTGGTTATGGTCATTAGGGTTTAAGTTTGTTATGTGCTTTATTTAATATAAGCATATTTAACTCTTGACACTGAGTTATGAGGTGTTCTTATGTTTTATAGGTTTTTATATATTTATTACATATATGTTACATACTGTTTTTAGTGGGTACATATATGTAATATTGGTTTCAGAGGCTTATTGTATCTTTTAGTCATCCTTTGAGTACATGTACATGTGCTCAGGGTTGACATGGAAGACTTGGGATACCAGGCAAAGCGAAAGGGGGGATTTGTGAGTACTGGGGTGCGTGCGGAGCTGGAGCAACTGCCAAACCAGGCGGGGGAAATAGTTGACCATAATAATTATGGTTAACTACCGTTCCCTGAGTGGCCGATACAGTATCGGAGGGGATGTCTGGGGTATTTGCTGCCCCCAAACCGAGAAGGCAGTTCTTTTCCTTCTCGTCGTTGGCCACAGGAATCCAGGCAAAACCGGGTCGTTTAGTTGGGGGATTCACTTCATCGACACCGGGTACCTCATCGGCCTATGAGGGAAAGCGGGAGATGGTGGTCAGTACAAACAAAGGTCAGATTCACACTTGAACAAATCCACTTACCCAATCGTTGGCCCACGTGCGAATGCGGGCAGTGTTGAGCAGCATACAGAGCGATGGATCTTGAGGATTGACAATGGAGGTGACATTTTTGCCTCTCTTAAAGTCCTTGGAGAATCGACCCATCAGTATCCTAAGTTTACGTTTGCCAGGACTTAAGATATCAGACTGAGGAATTAGAATGTCAGTAAAATGGTATCATTAGGAGTTACAATGATACGTGACTTACTCCCACCGAGTCTTCAGACCGAGGATCACCTTTGGTGTCTTCGGAGGGCGGGTCGTTACCACGAGCACCACGACCATGGACCAAAGCTTGCATAAAGCGTGACACGTTCGCAGTTACCTTTGGATTCTCGTGGTGAACCTTGAATCCCATCGGGGTGGACGGTGGAACGAGTTGAGTGGCGGCCATAAATTCCCGCAAAGATTCAACATCGTTGATAAGCATCTTCTTGGCCTTATGTTTCCGCGAGCTGTTGATGAACCCCTGAATATCGACCGCCTTGGAAGCCCATGCTGTACTAAGTGATTCGGAGACCCATGGAAGCTTTTGGTCGCAAGTCTGGAAAACCTTTGTTTGAAACATTGGAAAAGAAATACTACCTGGATTTTTGATCATCAAATTGATGGGTACCTTTGGATGATAGTTTTTGTATTTCGGTACAGTGGGCTTCAGCTTGCTACGTTGATCGCCTCCGGGAGTCTTCTTTTGTTTCTTAGCATTGGGGGCTTCCGCAGGCGGGACTTGAAGCTGCCAGTAATTGAAGCTGACCTGAAATTCATGTGCGTTCGAGTGAGTTTCGGTCTGGCCACGGTTTGATTCAGCTGGTTCACCGGCAGTTCCAATTAGTCAGATTACATAAAAACATAAGCGAATAGTCAGATCACAACTCATAACTCAATCATGACTAAGAAATTTGTTTGGGGGCTTACCATCATCTGGTAAGGTTACTTCTGCCTGTTGTTCATCCATATCCAGATCGCTATCCGAGTCCAATTCAATGGCCTTTGCAGGCCTCTTCTTGGACGTGCTAGTGCAAACTGTTGACAGCGAACCTAAAGACGTATTTTGAAAAAGTTCGGGAGAATCAAAGATCAAAGGATTGATGTGGGGATTTTTCGAAGTGACCGCAGTGGCCGCTGAACTGGAGCCAGTGGAGGCCGTGCCCGGACGGATTCCGAACCCCAAATCCGACATCAAAGGGGTCAAGAACGTGGAAGGTGGTCTCGGACGTGCCTCAAACGGGGATGTGAGAGGGGGCTTAGTCATCCCTTGACTGACCCTGGGAGCCACGGTTGATGTCAAGCCAAAAGATGGGGTACAAGGTGGAGTACCAAACCTACACAAAAGAAAAGCACAGGGATTAATCCTTTTGAGTTGATACAAAACCAAAGATGGGGGGTACTCACGTGGCTCTTTCCCCCATCAGCGCTTGTTTATAGCTGCCAGTTTCGATCACACGGCTCATGACATTGATCCGACTTTCAGAGGCCGTCCTGCTTGGATTACAGAAAAAGAAAAGATTGAACATCAGCCTATGATGAAATGAGAAGGATTGATTGAAACAAGATAAAATCAAACTTACAAGGGCGCTTGTGAAGTTTTTCTGTTCACCATACTGCAAGTGATTATACTGAAGTGAGGTTGTACTTTTGAAATCCGTCTGGAGGAGCGTTCTGGGGTTTCTCGACCTGGAGGATGGCATCGTTTTATGTGAACTTTGCAATCGGCCCACTTGTGGTTCATTATTAACTTGCCGGAGTTCGAGTTGGATGGAACCTTTGTTGGCGACAAGTGCGTGAAATCAAATATCGGCTAAGCTACGTGAATCGTGGTTGAGTCGAGATGGATGAGTTGAAGTTGAGTCAGTGGAAGTTGAGGTGAGACGGTGGTGAGATTGGGGAACCAAATACAGACCTCGTTTGAGGGTTCCAATCGGTGATCGGACCCACACAAACCCGGTCCATAAACCGGACTATATCGCCGGATAGTGATGATTACAGGCTTGCTGCGCTGCGCGGCAAGCCTGTATTGGGGGGGAAAAAAATTTATCGAACATGACATTAATTTCAAGAATACACCACGGGAGGGTCCTGTGTCAGAATTTGGCCAGACACCGCCTGAGATTGGTCAGGACAATAAAGCGGCGCCAGACCGCCACCGTGGGCGGTTTACTGGCGAGCCCTCTAGCCTGACAAGTGTCAGGTCTCTATATCGGCTCAAGACGGTCATCGTGGACCGTCTTGAGTCTAGCCCCGACACCAGAGTGAGATCTGCGAAGAACTCAACTCTCCTTTTGCAGAGCACTACTCACTCACCCCCCCTTCAAAGACAATGACCGATTCGGAGAACGCACGGCCAATCCCTCGATGTGAGCCCAGTCTCTTTAATCCTTTTCATGCACTCATGTGGCTGACCCTCTGTTCGTGACATCAGACATCAAGTCGCTCCCGCAACGCGATGGACCCCCGAGATACCAATGCACTGTTTGTGGCGGTCACACCATGAAAGATTTCAAGTCGCATGTGAAATCGGTTGCCCATCACACCGCTGCTGAGGCTTTTGTCGCCCAACAACAAGCAGATCTGGCCTTACGCCAGCGTTTTCACACTCGACCACGCTCTCCAACACCCTCGGTTGAACCCCAGCACCAGCACAACTACTTCGACGCTGAACCCGATCTGTCTGATCCACCATCACCCCCCCCATCTCCTTTCACACTTCTTTGTAATTTAGATAACCCAGACCCTTTTGGAGTGGGGTATGATTCTGATTTCTTGAATGATGCAATGGATTTTGACAGCCTGCGTCAAGCTTTTGAAGTGCTTGAAAATGAACATGAGGAAGGTGAAGCCCGTTTGGATGATGAACTTCTTGAAGAAGATATAAAGGGGCTTCAACCGCAAGACTCTGATGGTTGGTATCCCTTCAAAAGGAAAGAGGTCAGCGTGCTTGATTGTTTCATAGCACTTTGATAGAGGGCTAATGGAATTCAACTTTTAACACCATGTTGTGGCGTTGCTCATGATAGGATCCAACCGAAATCTCCTCTCTCGAACGCAATACCAGCGCATACGGTCTATTCTACGTATCATGGCAGTGAATCTTCCGGAATGGGGTACTTTAAGAGCTCTTGTCAAGAGGATGAAGAAGACATTGGGGCTTATGATACGTGAGCGAAAAAGCCCTTTGGGCAATCCTTTGTTTGGCTTGGATGTCAAGATTATCATCAGTAATGTGAGTTATATATTTTGGTCGATTCTCCCTTTGAACAAAAGCGCTGACAATCCTCTTTTTAGGAGTTGGCCAATCCTTTAGTAAGCCCTCATTTAGTTTTTGTGCCTGAAAGAACCCTGGAGGGACCTACCAACCGTCTATCACAATGCAAAAAGTGGCGTGAAGAGTATCCACCCGAACTTCGTGTCCAAATGATTGTTTAAAACGATATTCATTACTACATTTATGAGCCAGTTCAGCTTCAAACCCAGCAGCTAGTTGTCCCCATATTCTTCTTCCAACAAGACAACTGTTTGATGGCCAGGTGTCTACCAGCAATTGTAATACCCGATCCTGAGAACCCAACCAATTTGAAAGTTCTCATACCAGAGGTGTCCGCTTTTAATTCTGAACAACTCTTCACCATCGAATGTAAAGACTTTTGGAGAACTCTGCCAAAGATTGAGCTTGACGGTGGGAAATTTCTCAATGATATTTGTGGAGATTTTATGTATTGTAAGTGGAATTGTATAATGAAAATCTTCTTGTCTTTGGTTTCTTACATCATGTTGATCCGCAGATCAACATGATGTTTCAAGTCCAGCACATCCTATTCAGAATAAGTGGCGAGCCAAGGCTGCAGGAAAAGTTATTCAACATGTACCCATCAGTCTTTACTCGGATGACACATCTGGTAATGTATCCAAAAAATGGAACAAACACATGTGTATATACTTCACTCTTGCAGGCTTACCTCCTGATTTGACCAATCAAGAATTCAACATTCATTTCCTTGCCACATCAAATTGTGCAACCGCATTGGAGTTGTTTGATCAAGTGGTAGATGATCTAAAGTAAGTGTCACTTACTTTATCTTCTTGTGGACTTATCTGACCTTGTTTGAATGGTTCCAAGTGATCACGGGGAAAATGGTTTCATCGCGTACGACCACACTCTTGGTGCGGAGGTTTGGGTTATGCCAGTGGTTCTTTGTCACCTGGGGGATTCCCCTATGCATGCCGAAATAACTAATACACTAAACCCAGCCAATACATTGAATCCTTGTCGCATGTGTGATCTAAGCGTTAACAAACAGGCTGAGAAAGAGTCTGATCTTTTTGTTGGTCCTTTTTTGGGTCGGGATTCAAATGGAAACAAGGTATGAGTGTCTCTTGGGATTTTCTTTTATGGAATTGACTGATGACCAATTCAAAAATCTAGTGTCTATTACCCGCACGTGATTGGAACCTCACGAGAGAAAGGACAAAGGAACTTTGGACGACTGCTCAAAAGCGCAACTCAAAAACTCGAGTGGAAGGTTTGTCTTGCAAATACGGCATTCGGGATCCAGTTAACGAATTTTTTCAGAAGAAGGTTCAAGCGGCTCACTCAGCCATCCCATCCTCTGAGGTTGATAAGGTGGATACATTATGTAATGACTTGGTTGCAGACTTTGGTGATCGTCTTTTCAATCCAATGTTGCGTCTTAAAGGTTCGTGGATACCTTCCTATGTCTGTCATGGTGAAACTAAACTGACGATGAACTTCTGAATAGGTTTTGACGGACATTTAGATACACCTGTTGAAATTCTTCATGTGGTATTGCTAGGGATTGCTAAATATTTATATCGTGACTCAATGAAAGATTTAGGCAACACAAAAGTTGGATCAAAATTGTACAACGACCTCTCAGGAAGATGGAGATCCGTCAACACTAAAGGATTGAATGTCCCTCCGATTCAGCCGAATGTCTTTGTCTCTTTCTATCAGAGTCTAGTTGGTAAAGAGTTTCGCACGGTTTTACAGCTGGTACCTTTTGTTCTTTTTGAGCATTTCTCACAAGAGAAAAGGGAATTGTGGACCTCACTATGTATACTCAGTTCATACATCTTCCAGACCGAGATACCCGACATGACCATCTATCTAGCTGAGTTGGACATCATGATATCTCGTTTCCTCAACAATCTTGTTTCTCTCAATGCACGCTGGGTCAACAAGCCGAAATTTCACATGCTCGTTCATCTCCACGATTCGATTCGCCGGTTTGGACCTGCTAGTCTTTTTGCAACTGAGAAATTTGAATCGTTTAATGGCTTAGTGCGACATGCTTTGGTACATTCCAATCATCACAGCCCTGGTCAAGATATTGCCAACTCTTTCAACACTCAGCTTATGTTGAGCATGTTTATCTCATCTTCATCTTTTTTCGACCATGACCTACAAACTCGCGTATTTGGCGGTCGTGCATTGCGTGAACTGTTGCAGACAGTGCCTGAGCTCTACCAGGCCGTGGGCCTTGACAAGAATCTGGGGTTGCGTCACAAGTATATAATTGGAGGTATGTTGAATCATATAACGATTGATTGAAACAATATGACCTATAACTGAAATCCCTAATATATTTTGAAGGATTATGTGCGAATCAAACCGCAAAGCCCCAATGTTTAATGGCCAGTCAAAACTACGAACGCCTGCAAGAATTCAAAAGCATCACCTTGACATCTGGCCAGAAGGTTGAAAAGAATGACTTTGTGCAGGTGATTGGTTCCTTTCCTGCTATGCTCATTATAGATCTCTAATCCCCTTATGACTTCCAATTGATGATAGCTCAAAGACAGCAACCTGATTGGCCAAGTTCAATCTGTGTGGAAGGTGGAAGGTGAAAGCGATTCAAAGACCCTTGTGGCCCTCAAGAAGACCCAGAAAGGACAGATGCTTGAGTTTTATGGAATGCGTGAAATTTCTATAACCGAAGACATTGTTTTAAATAGAATTCAGGTAAGTTACTTTGTGAATCTCACACAGTCATCAACAAGTGGCTAATTTTGATCATGTTGTTGAACATCGACCTCCATCGTCTTGAAGGACATCCAGTGCTTGATCAACATTCAACACAATTGTCATGACGCACAGTGTTCAGTTGCCAAGAACCACCTCAAGAGAGTTGAGCGCAAGAGCTCTTCAATATCTATTTGGGGTGTCCAGCACATAGATCACAATTCATATGTCATCAACGGCGCATCACAATACTCCAGCAAGTATCATCGTCAGGCTTCTGAGTTTATTTTTCATGCAGTGACTCCCGAAGATTGGAAAGAAGCCATGTCACAAGGACTTGACCAATGGAAAGCAGAGCCAAGACCCCCCAAAAAGGGGAAACAGGCGGAAAAGGATGCACCGGTATGGTCCCATTTTATTTAACCATAACGTGATTTGTGGAATACATGTGCGCACGTTGGTTTGTTTTTTTGAAAGGGATATTAATGATACATGAGTTGTCCACAGAATATTTCTTTTGAAAAAGAACTTTGAGTGAACCATCAGTTCCTCTTTTTGGTTCAAAGCCCGAATGCTCAAAGACTGAATATTTGTTCATTCGGGCTTTGAACAAACCAAAATTTGTTCGACACAGGTGACCTCATGAGGCCATAGAATTCATGAGGTCACCTGTGATATCTTGTTCCGTTCTACTCTGGCACGAGTAGAAGGGGACACTGCCAGCGTGAAGGACAGCAGTTGAAAGCTGCCCCTGCTGTTGCAATCTGAGGAAGTGGACCATCAGCCAGATTGCAACACGCGAGCGATTAGGTCAAATCGCGGGTTTGCGTGTTCTGCGATCTGGCCCCTGGGTTTGCTTCCTATCTTGGAAAACGAGAGGGACTTGTTGAGAGAGACTTGAACAAGTCTCTCTCGTTTGTCTTTTGAATCCCTCCAATTTTTGTTTTTTTTTCTTCGCTTCGCTATCAAAGATGAACAACCCCGCGCCTGCTCAGTCTGCCATCACCTTGAGTGAGTGGCTTCTTGCCTGCTGCAGCGTCGTTTCGGTGGTTGTATCAAAGCTAAACGGTTCCTGTCTATTCAGGAACGTTTGACTTCTTCAATTCCGCCCCTCAAGGGTCCCAAGAAAGTCATCATCAATCCTCACAAGGTACCCAGCAGCCCCAGCAACTCGGCCTTCAGTCTCCCTTGCCTAACCCTGCACTTTGAGGTTTCAATAACCATGGCGCGTTGAGGAACCCAGCCTCTGAAGACCTCGAAAGGCGTGGCCGGGGAGACGCCGACCAGGATCCCGTTTGACGCAACGACCGATCTTCATCGCCCCGCCCAAGGAATGCTGGAGGCAGTCAGGGCAATGATCGACGAGGATATCTACGTCGAACCCGTGATGGGTTAACCGCGAATCCATCAGCCGACGTGGTCGGCTTGTATGCCTGTCCACTGCCCAGCCAGAGCCTCCTGACATTCGAGGCAATGTCGGATGAGGCCGGTTTGGACCCAGAGTGCCATGGAATAGCCATGGCACAAGCTCAGGTAAGTCCGTTTTGTTTTTCCCTTCACTCATTCAGTCGAGTCACATAATGACTTTGTTCAAACGGTTGTTTTCTCGCTCAAGGTTTATGGAGAAAACAACCGTTACCTGGCCCAAGCCGTCACTCAAGGGCGCCTCCTGATGGAGATTTCCAACTTACAACAGCAAGTGAAGGAACTGGCCACCAATCTCGAAGCTGTTACACAGCTGGTTCAGACGATTCCGGCTTCACCACAATCACAACGTCCAACATCGACTGCGCAGCAATCCGTTGGGGTTGCACGAAACGAAGAGCCATGGAGCGCGAGCAAGAAGCTCCTAGTACGCATCTCACTGGCCATTTCCTTTCCTGGTGTGTGTAAACTTGCTAACGATAACATCCACATAGGCCATCATGAATCCACTGGCTTTGAAACTGCTCGATTCACCCCAATTACAAGCCTACACTGCCCTTTTGAACGAAGAAGAAGGGTACCTTCCTCAATCGCTTTTTAATACAATCAAAGTAAGTCTCGTTTTAGTCTTTCACCGTTGAAAGACTAATACTGACCTGACAATATTCAATACCCAGCTCACTATTGCCAAAGAAGGGGTCGAGTTCACCTCGCAGCACCTTCCTGAACAGCATCAAGGAGTGGACGAGGCCTCTGGAACTACCAAATACTACAGCGCCATCAAAGAGTGCGGCAAGCGCGCTAGGGAAAAAGTTCACAACGTGGTGAGTTCCATTCTTCACTATCTCCTTTCATATATGTGGAGATGAGACGCACTTAAACCATGCATGTTCCAGCTCCTCGCTGGAATCCATGTCCCCAAAAAGGGCGAGAAAGTGGGGGTCCCGGTGCCCCATCTCATGGAAATTGTTCGACGAGTAAGTCATGTTCGCCGTGGATCTTTGCTTCTTTTCACTTCTACGACTCTGACACAAACCTAATTATGTATGATTAGGTTCGTATTCAATGTGGCACTGTAGGAGCAAATTGTCTTGCTCGGGTGGTATGGGAAGCCACCGATCTTCCAACACGAGCCCGCATTGCTTATCTTGTAAGTCGCATTGGTCCCTAACCGTTAGAACCATTCAGTAAATGTTTTGCTTATGTTGCCAGAGACGAGAAGCCGCTCGCATCATACTCAAAGGCAAGAAGGGCAGCGAGTCGATTTGGGCCAATGTGGACGAAAAGCTCTCGCAGCTGCGATTGACCCGTAATGAGGACTATGTTACAACGTGAGTAGATTTTAAATTTGGCTGAGCTTCTTTATGGCTGACATCAGTTTACCACTTAGTTTTTACAATATAGTCTGTGAGGAAGATTACAAATATTTCGATGGTCAGACTTTCTTTAGTCGTCACAAAGAGACCAACTTGAACCTGGATTGCCCTTCACACGAGACAATCATGGAACGCATGAATGGGGAGCTGAGTGGTCCCACTGGGGATGGTTCTGGCGATGGCTCGGTGAACGGTTCTGCGGAATCAAGCCAAGGGATCACCACTTAACATCTCTTGTTTTGTACTTAATTATTTTCAACCTCTTATCGCACCTCCCTTCTGTCTTTCACATATGAAATATATAAATATACATTATCTACAATTTTTGCTGAGGGCAGTGGGCCCTCGACGACCCCGTCTGCAGAGATTTTGGCTGCATCGAATTGTAGCGACCCGGTTAGTGAGAATCGAGAGCGGGTCAGGTTGACCCGGCTTCTCGTCTTGACCGTCTGAAGGCGCTTGCAAGGGGCCCAGCAGGCGCCTGTAAGCGGTCGCCTGGCAGGCGTCATTTCCCTGGCCGAGCTTCTGCTCGCCGAGCACTGCGGAGGCGACTGACCGCCTGAGGGCACCCGACCTCGACTGTCTTCAGCTCGTCAGGACACTCCCGTGGTGTAGCTGTATATGCTGAGATGAAATGAGATTTGAGTCTTGACAGTTGTGAGGATCAAGGCGTGGCATATTCTTTGAAACAGGGCAAAATCACTGAGGAAACAGGCAAGCATAAAAGCTTTATATCGGGGTTTGAAGTTGTTCTTGTTTGATGTTCGAATACAGATTGAAAAATTTAAGAAATTGAAAAAATTTAAAAATCCAAACAATCTAACCCAAGAAAGAAGAATTGATAGAAAGAGATCCAAGAAGATGAAGACATTGAATTCGGTTATATTCAATCAAGTCAAACTTCAGCTCAATCCAAACAAACTTCAGAAATTACCTTCACTCAGAAGAAGTTTTCATTCAAATTTAAATTTATATAATCAAATTGAAAATCAAGATGAGAAAAAGATTTTAAAACCACCTCATTTATTAACACTTGCAGATCTATCTATCAATGAAATCCAATCACTAGTTTCATACGCCATCAATGCGAAAAAATTTATAAAAGATCATTCAATTTCACATTCTAATGATTTATCAAACTTAGATAAAAATTCTGATTCAAATGAGATTAAAGCGATCAAACATAAATTATTAAAAAATAAAACAATTGGATTAATGTTTAGTAAACGATCTACTAGAACTCGAATCGCAAGTGAAAGTTCAATTAACTTATTAGGTGGTCATGCATTATTTTTAGGACCCAATGAAATTCAATTAGGTGTGAATGAAAGTTTATTTGATACAGCTAAAGTGGTTTCTAGTATGATTGATGGGATTATGGCTAGAGTTGGAGATCATTCTGAAATAGAAGTAAGTGATCAAGATTCCTAGAAAAGAAAAAAAGCGATTTCCTAAGATTGAAGTATGTTTTTTTTTCGAAAAAACTAAAAAAAAATTCTTTCAGTTATTAGCTGAAAATTCCGCTGTACCTGTTATCAATGCATTATCATCACTGTATCACCCAACTCAAATCTTAGCAAGCTTAGTAACCCTACTGGAAACCTTCTTTCCACATTCAAGGAACCTAGCTTCATTGAATGGATTAAATATCGCATGGATTGGAGATTCGAATAATGTATTGAATGATATGATTGTTAGTTATCCTAGATTAGGGATCAATTTGAATATTGCTACTCCTAGAGGTTATGAATTAGAGCCTACAGTACTGGAAAGGATGAAACTTGGTTTGGTTGAAGATTCGGAAGTTCATAGAGGGGGGAAATTACTTCATTTTCACGATCCGATTGAAGCCATCAAAGATGCTGATGTGATTGTAACAGATACATGGTAAGTGTATGTGTCTTCATTGGCAAGAATCGTGTCAAATTTCTCTCAAGAGAAAACAGAATGAATTATCAAAGGTGATGTTGTTTTGGTTTCTTTTAGGATTTCAATGGGACAAGAAGATGAGATGAAACGTAGATTAAAGGATTTTGAAGGATATCAAATCACCGAGGAATTATGTAAGATGGGTAATGCTAAAACGAATTGGAAATTTATGCATTGTTTACCTAGACATCAAGATGAAGTTGATGATCAGGTAAGTCATCATCTCTATCTTTATACTTCAATTTTTTCAGCAAAACACTTTAGCTTTCTGGTTTTGATTTTTGATTTTTGATTTTCTTTATCTTAGGTGTTTTATGGACCTAGATCTTTAGTTTTCCAAGAAGCAGAAAATCGAAAATGGACAATTTTGTAAGAAGTTTTTATTTCTTCAAAACCGTATAAAAAAGTAAATTTAATTTTCTTTTAAACTGATTGTGTTTTTTACTTTCATTTTTTAGGAGTGTCTTTGAAGCTTACTTTGGTAGATGGATGAAATAAATTAATATAAAACCAAACCTGTCTTCATTTTCTTCTTCAATACGCTTTTTTTCAAAAAAAATGAAATTTTCATTCTTTGGAAGAATGAGATCAAAAGTCAAAATCATTCAACTGAATTCAATTGAAATTTCTTTTTCAAGATGAATAAATTAAAATACATTTTAGTATCTTTTTTTGGGGGGTCAAATTCCTTACCTTTTTTTGCTTTGAACAATTTGCACAACTGATGAAGAGATTAAACTTTGTTCAGCTATATTCCGATAACAAGCCAAGTATCTTACAAAATGATTTTACTTGTGTTTTCTTGTTGGACATTCTAAAATCAAGCTTGGTGTACTGTTGAGGTTCGAAATCAACACCCAGAACTGAACTGAACTATGATACAACGGTTGAATTTACATATGCAAGGTTAGAGTATAGGAAATGGGCTCAAAAGTATTCAGAGGAAAGGTCATAAAGTCTTAAGCATGGGATTCCTAGTCACTACTTTCACTTGTGCAGTAGCTTGACTGTGTGACTTTATTTTCTGAAGAAGTGGGCTATGTAGTCACACTAGCTTAGCAAAGTTACTCTTGTCAGGAAATCTTTCTATCAACACACCATAAATATTGTCAAAGCTATCACCACCTAGACCATTTTTACCTTTCTGAAACACCATCTAGTAAGCCACTCAACCAAGATATGAAAGGAGTTGCATAAGCTGTTCTTTTCCTGTAAAACTCTGACCATTCAAGTGTACTCATACTTTAACAACAGACATATAACCCCCTGTACTTAAGGCTCAGCTAAGGGGAATGGATAAATGAGAGAATTGTAAAATTTGGGTTGATCAGAAGCAGATTGTAGGAAAGTGAACAAATTGATCAAACACAATTGATATCTTAGTCAAGTGTAACTTCACATGTTGTTTTGATTATTCATGTGACTTCGATACTTGTAACAGACTTGATAGCATGAGACAGGACTTGACCCTTGAATCAATTTACCATGAGTTGAACAGTTTCTTGAGGTAGGCGATTGGTAGAAAACCCATCGGAGATTGACCAGTTGGTTCACGCTTTATCTACAGTTTTTGGGTGTAGCTTCAAGAGAACATTCTTGGTTTCTATACATGGTGTGCTCATTGTAAACTACACCATGGGTGGTAAGTTTTGAGGGCATATCTTATCAATGCCAACTTTGGATCATCAAGCTCCAATGGTAAACCACATAAATTGACCCCAAAATTTATCAAATGGAACTCTTGGAGTGAGTCTTCATACAGTTGGCATCACAAAGCTTAGGATACATTTCAGGCAAATTTGCTGATTCCTAAGATTTCCTAAACTTGAAAAAGTTTTCTTGATGAAAACATGGTCTGAAGATGTTCTTGACTTGTGCTGGCCCAAGTTTCCAAGCTTCCTGAGATCAACTGTATCTCTAAGAAGCCCCACTAAACTGGAGAAATGTTACTGCCAACCTCTGTGTTGGGATTTTATGTCCCGTTGTTCTTCTCATAGGCTCTTTGTAACTTTACAGAGATTGAAATCATGTTCAGCTTTGTTTTACATCACTCTTCCTTGTCTCAAATCTAACAGAATTCATCTTCTTTGATCAACTCAAAATGAAACAGATGATCAATTAAGCAAACTGCAGAAGTGTAGTCCAGAATCTTTGATCAATGATCTTGTAATGGCTTTTGTTGAAGAAAATACTTGATTTGATGTTTACATAGATTTCAGGGTGATGAAATGACCAGCTGTCAAATTGCAGATCTGACATTCACTTCTTGAAGTATTTTGAGCCCTATTCTAGTTTATGATGACCAGAAAAATGCTAAATGAGCTCACTGAATTTCACCAATCTCACACACGTCTTGTAGAGGCCCAGAGAGACTGATTTACAAATGACGAATATATGTACATGACTTGATGAAAAAAGATCTATGTGATGAATCTAAGTGTAAATTCTTGCTTGTATATTTCTATGATGAATTAGGAAGATTGATAATTTGTTCATCTCTTGTGACTGATTTACTAAAAGAATTGTTAAGATGTAACAGCTTCAAAGAAATTGGACACAGAGAAAATGATGAAGATCAAAGTGGATCAAGTGTAGAGTTTTGTTAGCTATGAAAACTTTAACTTGTTTAATTCTTTTTCAGGAATCATCCATCAGACGATTTGGTTTGTTCATTTGATTTAGCAGTTCAAGTTTTTTTTTACAATCTGTCTTTTCTTCAAAATCAAAATCAGTATGATGTCCTACATTGATAAAATATAAAAGTTGATATATAAATATAAATCGTAGCAAGAGAAAAAAACACACAATGATCATTTTCTTTTCTTCAAAGGTTTGATAAAAGGAATTGAATGATTGAGAAATAAAAGAAAAAAAATGAATACATTCAAAAGAAAAGAAGAAGAAATAGATCAGGAAAAAAAGTGAAGAAGGATTAAGAAGAGATTTTAAATTAATTCTCAGGTAATCTAAACACCGTAATCTCTTGTTGTTTAAAATATCTTCTATTCTCTTCATCAATCAAAACCAAATTAAGATAATATCGAGTACTAAACTTTTTATTTACATCTCTAAAAGTCGGAGTTAAATCAAATCCACCTAAAAATAATCGAATCGGTATCGTTTCTCCTCTAACTGGTGCTCCATCCATAATCTCAAATTTCGTAATCGTTTCGGATTCATTATATTGATTTGGAGCTAACCAAACAAACTCATTTGAGCTTTTCTCTTTCTTGATGATTGACTTTTTTTGATGATGAGGAAAAAGAAAGACTTACCTGCTCCTGTTGTTTCACGTCGAATGATGGATAGTTCCATATGTTTAATCTTGATACGTACCAAAAGGAAATAAATTTTACCAACAATAACGTCTTTAAGATGATAACTATGATAACACCAAGTTGAACTTTCAGTAGGGTTACCTCATTGGCAAATCAAGCGATTGTACAATGTTTGATGACTTACCGAGATTTATTATATTCGAATTCGATATGTAAACAATCTTCAATTCCTACTTCCATCTTGATCGAATTATTACTTTCTGGGGGCATTCTGTATGAATGTACCCATAAATCACGCTCTTTAACCACATCTGCCATCCTTCTAGAAACAGTGACTCTGATGAAATATCTGAAAAGCAAAACCAAGACAGACAATTCAGAAATTAAATTCAACTCAACCGTTCTTCCATCATTTTAAAGTGTTCTTCAAAGAGTTTTACCTTAGTTTGACATTGATTCCTTGATAAGATTCATATTGTTTTTCTACATTCTTGAATTCAAAATCATAAGCTTGAATTGATTTCAATTCACCTGGTGAAGCCAATTCATGTGATAATGTATGAAATTCGAAATGATTTCCTCTATCATAAAATAATTCTAATAAGAATAGTTTTTTTTTATTTCAATCGATAGGTTTCAAACTGAAGTTAGATAAAGGAACTCCTTTGAGTGACTACCTCATGATGTGGGTTTTTTTTTCATGCTTTTTTTTGAGAGGTAGGGATATATTTTTCTTGATGATGACTTACCTATCGATCCAACAAATTCAATCTTAATCCCGTCATGTTTAATCCCTTTACCATCACGTACTCTAATAACAACCTATTGGGGAAAAAAGAAAGCAAAGTCAAAAGACAAATTCTTTTTGAATCTTGATAACTCCCATTCTAAGATATCTCTTGCTGTCTCTTCTACTCCTTTTGACAAAAGCTAAGATTTAAAATGAGAAACATGAATCAACTTACTTGACCCAGCACACCTTCACCATCTAAATAAACTGGACACCTTTCTTTTCTTTCTTTATCTACTTTGACTTCTACTGATTTTCGATCATCTTCTCCTTCTAATCTAATCTCTGTTTCGATTGTTGGTTGAAATCCTAACCAAGAAGACATTTGATCTTTTTTTTGATTTTCAAGTGGTGATGATTTCCTTGAGTTTTGTGATTGGTTTGATAAAGTGAATTGGTCAGATTGGTTTGAAGGTGATCGATGAGGATCTTGAGTGGTGTATTGTATAAAAACCTGTTTAAACGCATATGCTGTGAAGTGAGTCTAAACCCATAACACACACCATTCAATCGGAACATCATCAACTCATCGAATTCATCATCATCGGAACTAACTTACATCGGATTTCCTTCATTCATCATTCAAACTCATCAACCTTCAATAAAACTTCATTCGAATCATGGCAACCAGAAGTGCAAGAGATAACAAAGCTTTAAATGCTCGTCATGCAGAAACTTTAAAAGCAATGTTAAGATTACCTGAAAATAAAACATGTGCAGATTGTAAGAGAAATGGTAAAGTTTTGATTCAAATCATCAACTTCTTAAACATATCACAAATTAAAAGATTGAATCAAATTCATCTGAAGTTATTTTCATGATTTGTTTTTTTTCATTTTTTTCTTACAGATCCTAGATGGGCTTCTACCAACTTAGGTTGTTTTATGTGTATCAGATGTAGTGGTATACATCGAAGTATGGGTGTTCATATCACTAGAAGTAAGTCAAACTCTTGATCTTTGATTTGGGTGATTGACTTCCATAAGAAGAGAATTGATTAATTTTCTTAAAATCGTTTTCATGGGTTTTCTTTGTTTTGATGAATAGTTAAATCTATAGATTTAGATACTTGGACACCAGAACAAGTTTCAAATGTTCAAAGATGGGGTAATAGAAGAGCTAATGCTTATTGGGAAGCTCATCTTAGATCTGGTCATATGCCACCTGATCAGTTCAGTACTTTCCTTTCTTAATGATTCTTAACCTTTGCTTCTTCCTTATTAATTCTTTTCTTTTCCTTCTTTTCCTTCTATTTTTCCTTTATCTTTATTCGGTTTCGAATCTTAATCTTCTTCTTTAGTAAAATTGAAAGTTTTATTAGAAGTAAATATGAAAGTAAACGTTGGGTAATGTCAGGTCCGATGCCGGAACCTGAAAGTTTAGATACCGAAAATGATGAGGTAACTTTTTTTTGATCCTAAGTTCCCCATTCTAAACAAGTTTAACTCTATACTTACATTGTATGAATTAATGGACTCATATAGGTAACTGTCTCACCCACCGTTCCAACCACATCAGAAGCGCCTCGTCGACCATCTGCAACGTTAGGTAAAGGAACTGCTGTACCTCCTACGACGACTACCATCAATTTGTTAGACGCACCTCCATCTTCCAACTCAGGTGTTCCCAAACCTACCTCAAAGACGATCAATCCCTTAATGAGCACTAAGGCGCCTACTGAGATTCCTTCAACTAATCCTAATGATGGAGGTGGCTTGTTCGATTTAGATTTCTCACCCAATGCTTCATCAGCCGCTGCAACAGCTACAGCTCCGGCTGCAAGAAAAGATGTCAAAAATGATATTCTTTCATTATTCGCTACTAAGACTCCTACTCCTAATCTTCAACAAACTTCACAATCATCTTCCGCTTTTGGTGATTTGAATGGTTTGAATCATCAGTTTGGTAATATGGCTCTTACTACTGGTCTTTCTCAACCTTGGTCTCAAACTGGACAATCCACTCATCAAATCAGTTCTTCAAATGGGTTGAATATGATGAATCAACAAGTAAGTTTCTTTTGAATTCTTTAAAAACGGGTTTGAGCTCTTACATTGAGATTTGGATAATCATCATCAATTTTTTTGTTTGATAATCTTTTAGACTCATTCTACATTAAATCAAACTAATTCATCTTCTAACAATCATCATCATCATAATAATCAATTATTTGATAATCTTTCAGATCCTTGGTCAAGTAATCATCAGTTGAATCAAAATGATGGATTTGGTAATTTTTCTACTGCCACTAAACCAAATAGTCACAATAATGGAAAAGATGCATTTTCAGATATTTGGAATTGAATTTTGTTCTTGTTGATCATCTTTTTTCAAAGAATTTCTCATTTGATCTGGTTGACTTATTTATTGATGGATTTCTTTTTTTTTGGTTTGGGGTGTATTTTTATATAAGATTAGATCTTAGTTTTGTCTCTTATTTGTTTTTGTTTTTTTTTTCATTTTTATATGACATATTTTAGGATTTTTGTTTTTAAAGGCAATCGATTTAAGAATATGTTGTTTAACTTTGACTATGTATTGAACTTTTTCAAAGGTTATTTTCTCCTTTAAGATATGATAAATAACTTGAAGCTGACTGGATGATGAGTGTAGCTGTGAGGAGTTGGATCAAGGTGATGTATGGGTTTTAAGTTTTATACTAAAGAAGTCTTTTTATGATCTTCCTCTTTGACAGTTTCAACAATCTCTCATTTGATCATTTCTTTCGTGTCTTGAACATAAACTGATTTTATCATCCTATTCATGTGTCTTAGACTGGCTTTGGAGATGTGTAAGATATTTTTAGACCTTTGTATCCAAGGGTATGTTGTATGGCGGTGCTTGGGATATGAATTGGTCCTGATGTTCTTTTCTCAATTATCTTTCCGTTTCTATGAAATGTTTTTATCTTTTTCAGTCAAGAGCTTTCTGTAACATCATTTCGTTAAAGATTACACACATTCCCAAAGTTAATTCATGGACTGCAGACCAGTACTAGAAAGTTGTATAACCTTTCCTTTGAAAGCAAAAGCACTAGAGTTTTATGACTTGTCCTTCAACAATCTCAATGCGACTTTCAGAATCAGTACTTGCTGGAGGTCAAAATCCTTAGACATTTTTCATCATGATGACAAGTCTGGGTCAGTGTTATTTTTTTTGATATCAAAACAATAAGTTTGATTCTTGAGGGGTTTAAAAATTGATGGGAAGTGCTGACAGTTGTAAACTGATTGAAAAGTAAATTTAATCAATAATTCAGTTTGGTCTTCTCACTTAACTTTGTTGATCGTGCTTAGAACGAGTGCTCATTTCTTCTATTGATTCAAGCTGAACTTGATCTCAAAAAAAATTAAATTGGATTTCAGTTGAGCACAAGTTAACATATCTGGATTCATCTTCAAAGATGACGGATTTCAGTTGGCACACTTATCACACTAAGCTCATCTTACTTCACATCATTCAGAAGTTCGATTACATGGAGAATTTGCTTCATCTTCAGGGCTATTTGAAGCGGATAGATCACTCGAAAGGGAAGCACCATCGATATCTGATGATACAACGGATAAAGCTTTCTCTTCGTCCGCAGCTTCTTCACCTTCTTGATCAGGCGGAGGTCCAAGAGATCGCAAGAATTCGGTGACTGCACTATCTACTGAGTTTCCGTTAGCTAGTGGATCTGAGCCCAAGGGTTTAGGTACGACAGGTGTGAGGTTTGAGGATGACTTGGATAAGTTGATGGTCAATTTGTTACGCGTTGAACTTGCTTCTGCTGCCAATTTTCGTTTCTGTGAGGCTGCGCATAGATCTTCACCAAAATCAACAGCACCATTTCCATCCTGTTGATCATGTTGGGAAACGTTGGATGACTTGGTCGTTAGAGCACCAGATGTCTGAGAAGGAGCTGGTTTTTCCAGGGCTAAGGATGATGAGATAGCTGGAATATTCCGATTCAAGGCCGCAGAGCTTTCTGATAAATGCACTTCCGCTGGACTATCGGTAAGGTTTGATGAAGGTAAAGGAGCACCATCCAAATTGGTCGAAGCGGAAGCTTGATCAGATTGATCCATAGATTCACGACGTGCAGAAGCCATCAGAAACTCTAGCGCTTGTCGTACGGATCCGGGTCTCGGAGCACATATAGCGCTGTTATTACTACTGACAGGATCTACATCGTCACCATTGGAGTTTGTAATTGGTGGCACAGAAGAAAGCAAAGGTCGAGTGGATCCTAGGCCTGCCAACTTCTCTGATGTACAGTCAGGTGCATCATGGTCTGTATCTTGAGCGGTCGAACCTCTCGCTTCGTCAGCTTCTATCAGAGTATTACTGTTAAGTGGTATTCCATCTAAATCACTTGACTGATCAACACCGAGTTGATCCTCCTGCAAAGCCGCATGCGCGTTTGAGTTATCTGCTGGTTGAGAATTTGAAATAGAAGTGAGGGATTCCTTCAGAACTTGTGAGTGGGTATCCGTCTGAACATTTTCTTCTTGAGTTTGAGAGACTTTTCTTCGTTTTGTAGGAGGTCTGAATTCGTCTAGTACATCATAAAGTTTGTATTTGATGGTCTCCCGATCAACAAAGCGAGATTCCATATCGGACATGGTTCGATCGTATAAGGAATGTCTGTTTTTATATATATTCAAGAGTATCAGTACCTCGATTATTGATGAGGAAATTTCTGACAAGATATAAGATTAAAGAGCATTGATTGATATACCTTTCGATTTCTTGTAATACATCCTCATGTCTTTCCTTAGTCACACTAAGTCCGATTTTAAAATCCTGAGAAGTCCTTCTTGAGTTATTACCTAATCTACTCACATGGTCGTTTTTCTGTCTTCTAGTATCATAAGCTAATTTATCTAAAACGATGTCTTCTAATTTCTTTTCAAAATTCAATTTTAATTCTGAACTTTGAAATTCTTTAATTAGATTTCGACGTAAGGTATCTAATAAACCTTGACGACGAAATCGATCTACTAAATCTTCTGGTGTGATTTGATTTGATGGGGTTTGTACTTCATCTTCATTGCTGAGTTTGATAAACTGGTGATGGTTGAGCTCAGACATTTTCTTGGCCAAATCTCAAAATTCAAACTTCTTCAGTCAAATTCACACTCAACTGTCACAGTAGTCACATGCCAGTGACACTCAAGTGTCCTCTTTGATCGAATTTCACTTTTCTGAAGACGGAATGGTTGACCAACCTCTCTCCTGGACCCCTGTGCTTTTTGATATTCTATCATCAATCGATGAGGTTGTGTGAAACATGGTGAAGGAGAAACTCTAAATTAGCTACTTTTGAAGTCAAATCTGGTACAAAACTGATTGGTAAACTTGAATTATTCATTGTGATTGTACATTTTTTGGCACAAGATTATACTTTCAAGACTTGATAATACAATAGCATCTACTTTGCCACAAAATGACTTCTATGGTAGCAGAGCTATGATTGTATGATGTAGTTGATGAGGGGGGCTCTGGCAAAAGTTGTTTTGGAGTCAGGGTCAATAAGCACTGGTGTTGACTCCTGAGACGACGGCATACCTGTGTCGGAGGACACATTTCAACCTGACCAACATGAAGTAGTTTTCAACCTGTCAAAGCCCTCATGGTGAAGACTCCACTCAGTATACTAAACCATGGTGGATGCTGGCAAAATCATGAAACAAGACCTGATCAAGACTTGATCAAGAGAGATAAGTCAAAAGAGACAGTCTCTGGGAAGTTAGATCATAGAACTGAACAGGCAACACTCTTATGTGGCTCCATATCCAGTGGCAATTGTGTCATGTTGAAAAATCTCTCACGTAAGATAAGTCTGGCATTTTTCTGGGTTCAAGTCTTGATCAAGTTACTCAGGTCTGCCTAACACGAGAGCAGATTCATAAACATGGTGAGCGTGAATTGTATGAAAATTGCAAGCAAATTTCACTGGATCGCATTGACTCCATCACAGAGCACTTCATTCGATTATCTGTGTTAGGTTTGTAGGTATCGGTTGCTACATGGTTCCCTAGCTCAGAACGTCAACGCTATATGATTTGATCAATTGACAAAAAGAAAATTTTCATGCTAAACAGCACTGTCACCAAACCAGCTAAGATTCATGATTTGTTGCTCAAACGGACTCCTAGCATATGTCAAAGCCAAACAGATTGAAACAAATGGTCAGATCACGAGAAGAGAAAGACACATCCTGGGAACGTACAGAGAGCAAGCCATTCAATTTGTTAACCCGGCTAGAGACACTCATATCAATAGTCTTATCTCCAAAGTCAACGACTAAACCACCCATCACACTAGCATTCACGTTGTTCTTGATCTTTACTGTCTTGCCCTATCCATCAAATCAATCAGAGTTGAGAATCAAGATAATTCTCAGACAAGGTCTTGCTCACCTGAGCGGTTGTACTCTTCTTGAGGCTAGACTCAAGTCGACTTTGAAGAGCCGAATCAAGAGGTTGAGCAGAGGTAATGGTGATAGTAATCTCCCCACGATGAGCACTCATGAGGGTGAGAAAGTCTTCGATAACCTACGATGAACACATAAGACGACCATCAATCAATTTGGTCGAGTGCCATAGAACAGGAGAGTATTACCACACTTTTTCAGTTTCGTATAAACGACCGTTTTCAGCCAAGACACTCAAAAGGTTTTGTGTCATTTCATTTGGTGCGCTAGGGAGTTTACTCAGCATATTCGAGATACCTTTCTTTCGCTCTGCAGATTGAAGGGTAGGATTTTGAAGGAACTCCTTGATCGAAGCGCCTAAGTCAAGAGATCAGGTCAAGATTAGGACATCGGTGAAATCCAGTTTATATGTGTGAGAAAGAAAACTTACCACCTGCACCAGTGAGGATTTTCTGAACTGATGTGACATCTTTTTCAACTGTGCTTAAAAGCTTTACATCTTTCTTTGCGGTTGCGGTGTAAAGGGCCGATGCGTACTTTCCTGAGAGTCCTTGAAGTTGAACCGGTGGCTATAAACGTGATTCATCAAGTCAATTAAAAATCAATCAGATATCAAGGTCACTTAGGATCTATCTTCTGTAGTGTTAGACGAATCAAGATAAGGAATGGGTATCAAACCCAAACCAAGATCGACGATCAGGGATCGGGATAGCTCACCAAAACCGATTTGGAAGCTGCAGTAGCATAGCCTCGAGTGTTTCGAAGGGTACGACAAATCGAGTTTGATGCCATCTTGGAAAGTGACGAATAAGTTCTTTTGTTTGATGAATTCTTTCTTAATGGTTCAAAGTTCAAAGTCTGATTCTGGCTCAGCTCAACGGCTCAAAACGGAGTCAGTCGAATTCAACCATCAGACCTTTCAAGTACATGTCACAGGTGTCTTACACTCGGTATAAGCATTACCCGAATCAGTTTATGTGTATATGAAGATGTCTGCTTAAACTTTCCCCTCGGTAACCAGTGCACAGAGCGCATACAACAACAACAACACCCCACAACTCGACGCTTGACATTCTTCACGCGTTCTGATCACTAGACTCTCATTATCAACAGATATCTTGAAGCATATCTCAATAGTCTCTTGATAAATCGACTCAAGATGCCCCCGAGACATTCCTCGCGAGGAGCAACACTTCGTGGTAGCGCTCAATCAACTGAAGACGATGGTGAGGAAGTAGGTGGTACCACGAGAGTCACTGGCGAATACGAATCTGAAGAAGGAGAAGGAGAAGAAGGCATAGGATATGAAGAAGATGTTGAAGAAGGGAGCGAAGATCAAGGAAGTCAGGAAGAGGATGGGGAAAATGACGAAGAGGCTGGAGATGAAGGACAGGAAAACGATTTAGGTGAAGAAGGCCAAGAGGATGATGTGGAGGAGGAAGAAGATGATGAAGATGATGAAGAGGAGGATGAAGAGGAAGATGAAGAGGAGGATGAAGAGGAGGAGGATGGTGATGAACAACAAGAAGAAGAAGCAATGCAGACAAATCAATCCACCACCCTTCCAACTATCAAACCTCTCACATCACGTCAAAGAAAAGAACAAGAAAAGATTGCAAGACAAATCGAAAGACAAAGAAAGAAAGAGGAAAAAGAAAGAGACAAAGCCGAAAGAGCAGCCAAAAGAGAAAGAGAAAGAATAGAAAGGATACAAAGAAAACAACAAGAATCGAGAGCGTTTCAAAAAGCTAAAGAAGCCAGATTACTTAAAGCTACCAAGACTTCTGTTGGAAAACCTGTTAAAGCTTCTGGATCTCATTCATCTACTATACCATTTCGAAAAATTAAAGTCGATGCAAGGATAGAAACTGTTCGAAGACTTATCACATCTACACCGACGGGTGAACTTTACGTTCAAACTGCGACTGATCCCCAGACAGTAGCATCCGATCCTAATGCAAGATGGTGTGAAACCAAAACTTACAAAGGAGTTACTTATCTAGTCGAAGACGACGAGTTAACTCTTCCTGATGACCCTAAAGGTGATCTCAAAGTTACCCCAGAAGGAGTTTTACTGGGAGGTCAGCTAATGTTTTTCATTCGTATGCTACGTGTTTCGAATACTTCAACTCATGATTGCTCACAAACCTTGTGTTCTCATTTACATCTTGCCTTGATCAGACCGACAATACAAAATCCCCACTTTCACTTCCAAGGCCAGATCGAATCCAAACAAACACTTTGTCCTTTCGATTGATGCCGCTCGAGCTGCAGGCTATAGGGATTCTCTTTACTTTTTTAGGCGTAACCCTTTGATCCAAAAACTCCCGTCAGTCACAGTCTACTATGATATACATTTTAAAGTCGTACGCTAACTGGTATTTGGATATTGGATACTTTGGGAAAGATTAGATGTACGCAGGATGAAAAAGATGCGCTCATTGCTGCTGGCTTCTTGTCTGGTAATCTAAAATCACGCGCAGTTACTATGTGCTCAGCTCGAAATGCATTCAAAGTGATGGGTGCCAGATTCCTGAGAGGTCGGCCTTTGTTCCGTTTCTTTCAAATATTGCTAATTGTTCCTAGACATTGACCATATACTCGATTTCAACCAATCCGACGATTCTGATACAGATGGAAAACTTGTGGTGGATGACTATTATGAAGACGCGGCTTTGGCTAGTGGTGCTATGGTAGGGGAACCAGCCATTGCGGATGGACTTGAGCCACAAGATCGATCAGCTGCCGCTACCACCGACGCCCCAGGTCAAGAGACAACATCCACCTCCAACGCGATTCCACCAGTACCTCAAGAACCACTTAAACTCAAAGCATCTCAGAGCGCCTTTCGACTTGCTCTCAATAACCCTAACCCAACCAGCGCTGGTGCGGGAGGAAGTTTAGTAAAGTCTAACTTTGGTGGTGATGGTCGACCTCCATTTGGATTTGTGATCACGGACCCTAAGGATAGGAAACGACGTCCAGCACCTAACTTGACCTCTAAGAATTGGATGTTACAATATTGCCGAGCTATATCTGAAATGAACCGACACCTCAGAACTCTTCGCAACGAAAGATTAAGGCCATTTCCAACGCTGGGCTCACGCGAACTTGATTCGAAATTGACACCCGGAGCAGGAGTAGAACATGATCCTGAAGATATGGAGTGGTGTGATGTGGAAGTAGATATGCGACTGAATACAGAGGGTCGTATTTTGGAGTCTGGTGAAGAATCGGATGGAAAGACAGATGAAGAAGAAGAAGAGAAAAGTGAAGGAGAGGCTTCAACACCATTACCTCCTCCTTCTGATAAAGCACCTCCGTTATCCCGCATCACTAATGCTCTTCCACCTGATTCGATCATTACCGTCTTTGGGTTGGAGAATGCATCTAGAACAGTTGACTTAAATTCAGAAAGGCACAATATTCTTTTGGGAGCTTCGAATGGTCCTAACTCTAGCCGGGCTCATTCACCTGCATTCGGAGGTCATAACCGCGCTCGTGCTCGATCACCGCACAAAAGAATGACCAAGGCGCAAATGAAGAAGCCTAAAAACCAATGGTGGACGACGACTGTCAGAGTACGAGAGCTGAAGCCAAAACAACCTGTGATGGGCTTATTAGATGTACATACCGGGCTTCCTCATCTACGTCGAGATATGCAGTCAACAAGGGCTTTGGTAGAAAAATCAGATGATCAACCAGATCTTAATCTTGATAGAAAGAAGCGTAAACGTGAATCTGAATTCAATGAGATGGATGAAGAAAGACTAGCAGAGAGTGAAACTGGGATGAAAGGTGTGGTGTATGAAGAGGAAGAAAAGAAAAGGACTTGTAAGCTTCCATTGGTAACAGTAGAGACGATGATTACCGATGAGCTTTGTTCAACTCGACCTCCATTGATACCCGGAATGTGGGATTTCAGGACAAGTGAACTTTTAAAAAGTGTATCTTAGTCTTCATACCCTTTCCAAGGATGATTTATGTTTGTTTTCTTTTAGGAATAATATTTTTTTTACCAATTTTAGTTTGTATAAGATGTTAATCAGATGGTAAAGTTCAGAGTGCTCAGATTAGGTGAGATCGAATTGTTTTCTCTGTTTTCCATTCGGTGGTAAAGGGAGAGATAAATACAAAGGCAAAATGTGACTTTATCACAATTTTGTAAACCCCTACCATGGTTTCTCGTATCAGTTTGAGATCTCTTATCCTCCCTGCCCTGCAGCGCAACGTTTTCACACTGCGTTGACGGTCCAGTGCAACGCAGCTAGAACTGCTGTGTTCCAGTAGCGCTACAGGCATTCGCAGCGCTGCTGGTCCATTGTTGCTCTTAGACCTGAATCTTGACCCTTGTAATCTTGTCAAACTCACTTTATGAGCCACTTGACTTATTCCATGCTTGTTCAATTTTATGCTTGCCAATTTGGTTATTGAGTTGTGCCAAATTTATAAGCTTGAATTGGTATTCAGTTCTGTAGAAAATATAGGTTCTGAGCAAGAGAAAAAGATACAAAGATGCACAGATACAAAATTCTCACGTTATTTCAATAAACATCAAGCTTGAAGTTTTGATTCAAATTTGTGATATATCACTGACTGCAACAAACTGAGATCAAATGATTACGGTACTCAAAGTCAAAAGGTAGAATCTACCTTTTTGGAAAACCTAACTTTTCTTAAAAAAAAACTTGGCCCCGACTGGAAAAAATGAGATTTCCTATTTTCCACTGCCAATCACCTACTTTCACCTTTGTACATACATCACCACAAGACAAAGGTTGTGGGGTGAGATTAAGGACCAATGAGACCTTAACTGAGGCTTGAAACAAATCCAAGGACAGAGGTAATTGGACACTGACACACGGCATGATTATAGCAAGTGCTGAGTGCATAAGTAGGCACGGGGTCCTCAAAGCCTAGAAGTTTTGTAGTTTTTTTTCTCCACCAAAAAAATCTAGGTTAAAAAAAAAGTCAGAATCTACCTTTTGACTTTGAGTACTGCTAATAGACTATGATTCTAATCTGATGTTCAGAAAAGGTTACTAAACATTTCAAAGATCTATAGCTTATCATTGTTTGAAATTAATTGAAACAGCCAAAAGCTGATTCCTTTTGTGAGCAGATAACCACTTAATTGGTATCTTCAAGTGAAGTTTCACAAGAGTTCCTTTCTTTTACTGGGATCAACATGATTGTTTTCTATCTCAGAGATACAAAAAAAACTTACAAGGATTCATGGAGATAAAGGCAATGTAAAGTATGACAGATCTTGCAATGATTTTCACTTTGGATGATTCTGCACAATGGACACAGCCAGTATGACTGTTGGACTTTTTTTTTGGCATCTGTATCCTAGCAGAGCTATGGGGTTTGATGAATAGTAAAATTATAGATCACATGGGTCTTACGTTGTTTTTCAATGTTGTTTGAGTAATTTTCACTTTTCACAAGAAGGTGGAATCAACACATCAGGTGGGGGTAAGACCTGGAACCTGGGTAATTGAAGAATCCTGTGGGGTCCCCCCCGGGTCCAGCGGGTTGGCAGGCTCTTATGAGGTACCAATCCCTTGGATGATGGTAACATTCAATCAAGCAAGAATGCCCTAAAAATGAATTTCTCACAACCAATCTAAATTGTAACACAGTTTAGAAAGGCATGAATTCAGAAATTTGGCTTTAAATTCTGAACTAAGAATATTTGGAACAAGAACAACAAAATATTGCACAACCATACCAGAGTGATAGATGACTAATTTCCAATTGAATTGAAGAAATGAATAAAAGGATTCAGTGATGAAATGAAAGAATTGATGTAAAAATTCTGCTTTTGTCAATATGAGTGATAAAAGATATTTTGGGAATGGATTATGAACAAAAACATAAGTATACTTCAGCACAAGAAATCATAAAGGATTGAGTTTGGTTCAATGAATCAATCTGTGAATACAAAAATTTAGGAAAGAGAGAGTCAGAATTTAATTGGGTTTATGATAGAGTTTCCTTGACTCAAGATACCCTATTGAGAATGCTGAAGACTGAGAAATGTTAATCCAGATGAAATCCTTGTTGCATCTTGGACCTGGAAGGTTTGAAAAATAAAATAGAAGCAAGAAAATATGATATACAGACCTACCATAACAACATCCAAGTCACACTAAAATGATTTTTTGGTTGCACTTTGGTTTGTTGTGATTTAGAGGGCCTGAAATCAGTGCAATTTAGTTGCAGTGATTTCACAACAAAACAGGCCAGTCAGAAAAGGGATTTCAGTTCAACCGCAATTGCAACAAAATGAAATATATTGTGATTGGTTTTGGTGTTCAGCAGGAGTCAAGTGCTGAAAGCAACACCCCAATCAAATCCCTGCTCTATAGTGCTTACCAGCTTAGTGTGTTATAGTTCCAGATGATAGTTAAATTAGATTTAATTCTCCTTGCTTATGCTTTTCATGCAGATTGTTATGAAACCATCTTTTTTTTGAGAAAGGAGCCAACCCGTTTTTGTGATCCATCCCTCTCTTGCCTCCAATTAATAATTCATCTTGTCATCTCATCTTTTGTTCTTGATCTTGTTCAATCTCCTAATCAGTGGCATCTCTTGTTCCCCCTGAAGGCCAGAGTACTTGAGGATTGGAGGAGACTGGGAACAGTTGGCAATGGGAATTGCAGGTACACTGCACAGAGATTGGTCATACAAGCCTGTACAGCATTGAACTCCCCCTGGCTTCCTGACGCCACTTACTGTGTGTGATGACCTTTGTAGACCCTTGGAGCAGTTCTGGAGCAAACAACTACACTCATACACATAGCTAACTTGACTATGGCCCTCTTTAAATATGATGAAATCTGTTAGTTTAGGGGATTCACATCTCTCTGTGAGACACAAAATGAGGCAGATTTATCATTTGATGAACTTGAAGGAAATGTATCAAAAGATGAAAGTGATTGTAAACTGGTTGTAAGTAGATCATATGAAAGAATTGGAAGAATGTTAGAATCAAATACAAATTTGAAAAACATAAGAGATGATGAATGAATTCAAAAAATGTATGAACAAATTTGATTGAAAAACATATGAATGAATTTGATTGAGAAACATATGAGATTGATGAAGATGGTTAAGAAACCCTAGCCCTAAGCAATGAAGAAATACAATAAAAAGACCTGGTATGTTCATCATGAATGCTACCCACTGAAAAGGCCACTATTGACTTTGCTTTTGTTTTCCGTTCAACAGGACACTGGTGATATGATTGAAATGGAGCAACAAGTTCTATGGTAGACGTGCAAGTGGTGTTGTGCAGAATACAAGAATGGAGACTCCAACCACTACAGCTTGCAACCCCATCAAGATGGTTAAACAAACCGTAAATCCTCCCCAAAGAGATATGTAGCAATCCAAAATGAAGTCATCTGTCCACCAACCTTGCTAGAGGATAACAAGCCCAAATGAAGTTCAACCCAGTCAACACTTTCTTCATTTGTTAAATTTACGGTTGAAACCCTCAACAAAATCATGGTCATGTGGATACTTCTCCATGCCTTACCTTGGACCCAAATCAACAATGACAAACTCAGTGCAGCGTTTTTGTGGGCCAACCCACAAACAATACTTCAATACTTGACTTGGATGTCAAATTTGGCAAAAAGTCTTGCTTGATCTCTCCAGGAGAAGGTGATTGCAACCCTCAAGAACAACTCAAGCCATTTTTGCTTGATACATGATGGTTGGACAACCAAGGGACGTTGTTACACATTTCTTGGGGTCTCAGTGTGTTACATAAATGATGATTGGGACTTCAAGGTGGTTCACTTGACATTCAAGAGGATCATATGGGAATGGTGTATTACTGGCTTGCCCAGTGGGATCAATCTGGACCTTGATGGGACTGTAAGCTTCCCAGTCTTTTGCTGTCTTGAACACCTTTTCAATAAATAGTTCTTTGAACTAGGGAGTAGGCTGACTACTTGGGCTTCCACATTTTAAAAGAATGTCAAAAAATATTATCTTGAATGTTGGTGACATGTTCTTAAAATATGACATCACTCTATTCTTGCCTCTGCTGAGATAGGGAAGACCTGGAAGAGTGAGCATTTAATATAAGCAGTATATGCATGTCCGTGCCTCATCACAGGCTGAGTGACTATCAACGACCCAAATTGGGCATCTGATCAAACTTGGGCGAAGACGTCTGCCAATCTGCGCGCACATCATGTTACACATGATCAGTCAACCTCAGTTACTCGAGCAAAGTGATGCAACAAGTTCTGGAAATGGCTTGAAAAAATGAACGATTGGCTGCTTACTCAAGTCCCTGGTCACCCAACCTCATCAAATGTGTATATTGGCCGGCATGACATCTTGCAAGAGACTGCAGGATAAAGTCAAAGCCCCTTGACGAGCGCGTTTGTTGCGGGGCTTATTTGAGCTTAGGAAAACGTCGGGAGATTCAAATGTTGTCAAATCATCTGGCGACTTTGAGCCTCATTCTGCTATTCGCCACGGACACAGCAAAGGTGGTGAGGAACTGAGAGTCGAGACTATTGTAATACGCAAATATTTTTGGTAATTGTGGGTGCGGGGAGCACGCCCCGGCAGGCCCCCATACGCTGCACGTTGGCGAGGCTCGACCTGGAAGTAAAGTAAACCTAACCCTGATTTGATGAGAGTCGAGTGGGTAGCGGTACCGGTGGTGGTCCCGTGCTCTATCCAGCAACCTGCCTGGCGACATAACCGAGTCCCCTTTTGGCTATCCTCACCCAGAAACTATCTCCGACTCATCAAGACAACAGGATGGTGAGCTCACGACCCCATTCAATGTGACGGAACGGCTTGAATTAAGCGCTCAGCGTCTGATTGACGACTGCTTCGATTTTGATGATAGTCGTCCAACAAAACTTTTCGAACCAAGCGCGCACTTGCCAAGGCTCAGCTTCAAAATCGGTCAGTTGAATTCGAATGGCTTTTTATCAATTTGAATTTCTAGCTGATCTCCTTCCCTAACCTTGCAGACCCATTCCCCAGTGGTTTCGATTGAAGAGTGACTCTAAGAGTATGTTGCACCCACTACCCACCTGCCTGGCTCCTGGAGCCTTGAATTCGGATTAGATTATGAACTTGATCTAATTCTTGTCTAACTCACCCCTCACCCTCATCTCAAATCTTCAGTCACTTACAACGCCAAACGTCGTCACTGGCGCCGAACAAAACTTAACCTTTAAGCACTGCCATCCCGCAATTTGGATCGATTTACCTACTCAATCAGGTTTACTCCTTCCACCGCCTGGCCACTACTCCCTTCAGGCCATAATCGATAAGCTATGTTCTGCGGATATTGATTAAAGGGATCGATGCTGTATTCTTTTTCAATGATGTCGTAATAACGAAGTTTCTATATGCCAAAAGCTATCAGCGGGTAGCCCATGCATTTGGAAGTACCATGTAATGCTCTGAGGTTAAGGGTAGCTCCCAAGGCATTCTTGGGCCTGGTCTGTCGCATTCAATCAAACGTGTTTACTGACAATCTTTCTATGCCTCAAATCCAACTGCCTCTCCGCTGCTGATGTGTCAACCCTTTACATGCCACTTGTGCTCAATAAAAAGTGTCCGGTTCAGTGCCAGGCTCGATTGCTTTAAATTGTAGAGGCACATCCACTTGTCTATCTGGCTAACTGAGTAGCCTGTAGTGCTTGACATCTTTATGCACCTTGATACATTGCTTCCTCTCCAGCCCGACTTGGTTGGTTGCCAGAGCTTGCATTCAATCTGAAGGCAGAGAGGAACCCATACAAATCCCTGATGCGCTCTAATGAGCCCGAAAAAGAAACCTTGGATTTTCCACAAATGAAAGTGAACAGTAGAGCATAGCGTATCGCGTTTACCAAAAAATGTTGTAGTGGGTCCGAAATTTAGACGAGGAAGGTATGTGCTTCTCGGGCCGAATTTCTATCACATCTCTTGAGTCTTGGGTACAGCAAAATCGAAAAAGCTTGCCATGAATTCCCCGCCGATTTGCTCAAGTTTTGCGGGCAAGATTGGTTAAGCTTTTCTGGATTGGCTGTACATTGAGGCTCGTCACAAACATTTCACCATAGGAGGGAGTTGATATGAGTCAAATATCTCACGACTTCAGATAGATTCGCGTACTTTGCAATCATACGTCAATCTTTCTTTGGCTACCAGTCCTGCCGGCCCTATGACCTGATCCTCAGATGACGCTTGTTCAAGAGATTGCAATCTATGTTCTAACAAGAGTGCGTTCAACAGAACGACTTCGCAGAACGTACCGGGAGGGTTAACCAGAGATTGGGACATGTGACGCTAAAAGCCTGACTATGTAGTGACGCTATCTCTTTGAGTGGGCTGGCACAGCACAAGAGGGACTTGGTTAAGTTTGGTAGTTCCCCAAGAAATCTGCGGCTTTGAGAGAAGAGATGAGGCATGGATCAGGAGGACGGCTACAAGGCTGCTGCTGAACTGTAACATTCTGCACATGGACGACAGACCAAAGAGAGATATGTATGTATGTAAGAAGGAATAAGAAATGAAAGCAAGATCACAATGTCCTGAAACACAATTGAGAATTTGACAGTAAGGTCTAATAATTTGACCACGCACCAAACACCATGGCTCAAAAAACAACAGAGGGCGAAGAGAGATAAAGCAAGAGAAGCCTTGAATGACAATTCTGATAGCAAAAAAAATCGCGACAACGTGTCCGCCTCGCTTTGTAGGGCGGGAGGCGGGGCGCTCAAAAGTGAGCAATAAACTGTAAGCACTTGGATGATGATATGGAAGACTTTTTCGAATGATTGAGTAAAACGAGAGAGAGAGAGGAAATTCGCCGCTACCGATATGGTCTCCTAGTCTTTTTGCCACGCAATCTCTCAAAGTTCTCGTTCCATATCCCTTCAGCTGAGATGACTCATTGCACCTCTTCCCTCATGTCAAGACTCAATCAGTCCGCCAACTTCAAATTGTATGCGTTTATTTCTTCTTGATGCTGCGTAATCACGGGTCTATTGTTTATAGAGCCTCATGTTTGGTGTGATTTGACCTACAAATCTGATATACTTCCCTGCATATCACAGCGAACACCAACAAACACATTTGAAGCTGACCCTTCACCAAAAGACACTGAATTTGGCGCAATTGGCATGAGATATGAACATAGGACGTAATGCAAACAAAGTTGCTCCCAATCACTCAAAGAGTCCTCGAGTGCTTCCATATCTTCTTGGTTAAAGCAGGCCGGATTTTCAAAATCATTAAATTTTAAAGATAGTGTGCCCATAAAAACTGGATTGGTTTTGATGAGAGCACGTGGGGTCATCTCATGTTCCTGACTGATCGACGGTCGATGGATGTGATTTCCTTCCGTACGTATGGCCATTTTTCTTTGTGAGCGGATGGACCTCAAACCGTAACGTACATATTCAATCACAAGGCCTGATTTACAAATCAACACGCCTCGATCGTATTCACACTGAGGCGACGCCGATCCCGGAAACAGTGGATGACCTTCAATTCGGTCACAAGGAACCGCTAAAGAAGCTCCATCGGTAAAGTTATCTCGAATCGCACGGCTGACGTCAACACGGAGGCGAATGTTCAAGGTTCACGCATACAAAACCATTGGCCATGATCATCGGTCTAGCATTCAGCATGCCTGCGCTCTTGAAGATCTCTGGGACGGAAGCTTTTTCAGGATAAAGTGAATGACTTCCTTTTCTGTCTTCGAAATACATCTACATCAGTCAGTCCATTGATAAAGGAAAGAAATTTATCATCTTATTTTTTGAGCTTCACTTTGGCCTTCGGTTTTGACATCTTACAATAGTTTTTCCTCTCCTAGAGCTTGTGTCTTAAAATTCACTGTGCATACTGCTATACTACTTTCTACGTATTAATTTATCGCAGAATCAGAACTATTATCTTGTGTTCATAAGCTAGCTCGAATACCCATGTCCGATAAGGTAAGCTCGCCTGTATCTCTTTCTATCGCGCTTGCTGAGTCTAAGATGTGGTTTTCAGGATCACCAAGAGATTGTTCGGCGCAAGAGACCTAGCAAGGTACAATAACACTTTTACATTGAATTCGCTGCTGCTCCGGCGGCTAACTCTTGCTTCACCACTCAGATGTACGGATATCCTACGTCGGTAAAAGTCGAAGGCACCCACTTCTCAATGGTCCAAAAGACCTCAAGAGAATCCACGGAGAAAAGAAGTCAAACGGACTTGCCTGTTTCCAGGACAGCACTTGAGTTGATAGAAGCTCAACAGCGACTATCGAAAGTCTCATTAGATACCGTAAGTGACAAAATTTCTTTTTCAATTATATACATTTTCAATTTCCAAGTTTTGATTGTTTAAATTTATACTCTAGTCCACCAATAAGGTAGTTGAACAAAATCAAGTTCATAACGAATGGTGGAAATCAAGTCAGAAGGGTATCAATGATGATGAATTATCACTTTGCTCATCTTCTGCTACTACTTTTAATTCACCATTATTTGAATCTATTGCACGTCGGGAAGTAGAGTTACAACAATCTATCCTCAAGGAGTGGAGAACACGATATCCTTCAAAAGTAAGCCATCAAAATCCTTCATCAGACATCATTCACGTTTTGATAGTTTTTTTCTTTGCGTTTGATTTTTAGAAAGATTCAACTGAATGATAAGGAATTTGGTGATGTACTTGTAGCATAGAAGAAAATCAAACATCAAAGATACACATGTAAAAAAATTATCCACATATTAAATATATGCAGGCGATGTCACAAAATATTCTTACGAAGATGATGGTAAGGCAAATCGTTGATTGATCGGATTTAGTTTGATAATGAAAATTAATACATAATTAATAGTGAACCTATTTGATCGGAATACATAAAATAATGATCACGATAACGGGATCAGACTCCCATTGGAAAGTGGTCACTGCCTGAGCAATTACTTTTTCCTAATTTCATCAACGAGGAAGGATCGATCCAGGACAGTTCTCGAAAGATCTTGAGTCTTAGACTGAATCCTTCTCGGGTCATGTGGATCATGTTATCAATCAATAAGTGCTATCACGATTGAAAACTGATGTTCCAGTGAGTCAGGATTTTGAAAGGAGTTTGCTGAGTCGCAAAAGTCAGATAGGCTATCTGGTCTCAAAGATACGTACCAGGTCACAGCAATTTCCCGACTTCGCCTTGTCTGAATTCACGTCGCAGACCAATTTTATGCTTGCAGGCTAAATCATGCTGCACAACAAATCAACATATTTCTCAAACTTAACCAAGTCCCTCGCCCGCGAGGCTGAGGCTCGAGCGAGTGACTTGTAAGTTTGCATATTTCCTTCAAATATGACCGTGAGAACTTCTTGCACAGCCATTGTTGAGCCCACGGGCTTTACTGAGCCACGGGGCCGGGTGGGTGGATGCAGGCTGGTCCGACTCACTCCACTGATGCTTGGGTGTACTCGCGGGGCCCAAACATTTCGATCAGTTGTACTGGCAATCCTCAACATGCCTGGAACTGTTCCCTTCAGAATGGCTCATCGACAATTGATCTTCGCTTCGACTGTTCGCTCTTTGCCCTCCCAAATCGCCAAAGGTTGTTGCCCTTTGACAACATCTGCTTCCGTCCTTTCCAAAGCCGCCACGCGAACCCGTACAACGCCTGAAGAATCTTCAACAAAGTCAAATTCACAGAGCAATGAACAAGACGTCAAGTTCAAGCTCGCGAGCAGTACGCTTCAATCTATGAAGGATTTTGAAGGTTTAGGTCACTAATACAGATGATGAAAACTGACGCGCAGAATCAAAACCGAAACGTCTCGTACCGCCCAAGCGGCCATGGAGTATCATGCAGCTCGTCATTGAGAGCGTTGTCGCCGTTAGTCTATTTTCTTGTTTGTAAATTTTTCAATTGTCTCAGGAGTTGACATGGATATCATCTCAAAGGAACAAAAATCGGCCACCGGATCTATTTCGTCGATGGCCATGCGAGACTGCTTTCGTCTGGCTGGAGAGAAATATCGGTCACTGAGTGAAGGAGCAAGAAAGGTGCGGCCTCTTTCCTTCTTACCTATTATCAAACAGTTGATTAATATCTTGATATAACTTGCTTCAGTCATACCAAGAAGAACTTGATAAGCGCCGTCAAGTGTACGAAGCAGAGATGCGTCAATTTCTAGATTCACTCACTCCACAAGACTACGTGAACCAGAACGAGTACATCCGTCGTCGTCGAGCGCTGGGTCGCTCGACTGCAAGACGAGGGATACCAAAGTTTGATCCTAATGCTCCCAAGCGCCCATTGAATGGCTTTATGCTCTTTTGCGCCGATGTAAGAGCGAATCCAACCAAATTTGGAGAATACCCAGGGCTTTCAAATACCCCTACGACCTCTATTACTGAGGAATCAAAGGTCCTTGCTGCTTGTTGGCGCGAAATGCCAGAGGATGTCAAGCAAGTGAGTGAATTTATCTTCATGCTGATCCACAGTTGCACTTGCTATGTGATGCGTGGTTTTGATTTGCCTTGTATGTGTTTACATCATCCAGAGCTATGTTACTGAGGCTACAAGATTAAGAGAGCAGTATAAACAAGAAAAGGAGCGGTATGATAATCAAATCAAGGCCAAGCAGCAATAACTCTGCTCATTCAACTGACTCACATACCCTAACCTGCAATTCATATCAATTTATACGCGAAGCTTTTCTAAACATTCTTTTGTGGCGTTTTCTTCTCTCTAATATTGAGACATTAGGCTCTGCTGCACAGTAACCGTCCAAGAGCAAGTGATTGTGCCAGTGTTGTGGTTTCTTGAATTCATCTCACCTATGTATGTTCTAAAGACTGGAACAGGCAGCAGCGCATTGTTCTTCAGCGTTCTCTACACCCTGCAGCCGTATTTCTACGGTAAATGATTTACCCTTTTGTATCCATACTTTTGTGGGATTGGCAAATGACACCAAAAGTCCGAAAAGTTGCAATCAAACTGGCCTACCTAAGCTGGTTGTCTGCTATGATCGTCAGTATCTCCTTGGTCAGCGCTCTCCTGGGGCCTGTCTGATTTCTGTCTTTGCTTCATATGTGACATACATGCTTGGTCTGGAGAAGGACTTTGTAAGGAAGTTGCGCAGACCTGGTATAGTCATATGGAGTTGCAAGGAATCGGAGCACATGTAGAAATCGTATCCCATCCTATCCCATCTGGACAGCTCAATTCTCCCTTGGGTCAACGCGCCATAGTCGAGTTAGATCCCCATATGTAGGAGCGCATATGTATTGCGTTAAGCTTATAACCAGGCGCGGCGAACGCATTTGTGAGAGGCGCAGTTAAGCTTAGTAGTATGATGCACAAAAGAAATCAGCAGATAGGCTGTACATACTTCGCCAAGAGGTCGAGGCGCTCGGCGGGGCGTCGGGGGTTTGTCAAGGTATACTTGATGAGGGGGATGCTAACCTCTTTGGGCTAGGTGTATCCTAAGAAAGTTCTCAAGTTCTTTTCAGAGTATGTTCTATCGCCATTCTCCGATGAAGAATAAATCCGGTAGAGTTGATATGATGCTGATTGAAGTGCGCTTTCACTACATCCGAATCCCCTTAATTAGCATCAGTTAGACCCAACCTGTCCGAGACCGTTGAGGCTTGAAGTGTGTCAAAATGTCCCCTTCTGGCTCTTTGATTGGGTGGCTTCCATCAGTCTATCTTTTGCCAATCTTCGGAGACTCATCAGATCGTCGTCCATGAATCCGGCGTGAGGAGTGAGAAGGAATATTGTAAGGAGCTACCTCATAAGTTAAAAGCGGTAGTCTCTGTGCATAAGCGAACCTGTGCCTCTTTTATCCCGTCTCCCTCCAATCAATCCTCGCTGGTCTTACCATCCTAATTGCATTCAGACTCACCCGTCAATCATTCATTGTTTTTCCTCTTGAAAGCTTGATAGATTCCCTTCAGTGATCAATCTGTACGACTATCATTCAATATTTCATTATCGGTAACACCTCAACGTGATGATCTCCAGAGCCATATTACCGAGCTGGAAAGAGGTTGTTCAACGCGCTGGAACTGGGGAAGACCCATTTCAATACTTGCTTCGAACTGTTGATGAACTCGTATATCCAAAAGTGCCCGAGAGCCTATTTGGTATTCTCATTGGTTTTGCAACCGTTTACTTGGTGGTAATTGTGATTTGCTCTTGCCTTTTGATCATTCCGGTAACCCGTGGTCAGGATGCTCGAAAGCGCCATTTTTGGCTTTATAAAAAGCACCACTTACCTTCCAGTGAGTGCCCTTGCCGATTGTCTTGTCTCCCGATCAGTTTCACTGTTACTCGGTAGGCCGATTAGTATACTTTGTTTTCTTTTGATATGATACTATGATACTAGGTAATATGCCGTACTATATTTTTAATAGTAGTTTGGTCAGTCCTTTATTTTGATCCTTGAACATGTCCCTCGTTCTGAATATATACAATTCATTCACAGATCACAATCATATCTCAACTCGTCTCTTCCATATTTTTCGAAGTTTATATATTGTTGAACCTTCATAGTCTGAAATCTCCAGAGTTTGCGCGTAGGATATACATGTATGTCTGGTGAGTTTCGTTTTCTTTGGTCACGTTGAAGTTGAGATGAATTAAATATGAGCTCATGTAATCATTCACTCGATAGGTTGGAGTTGAGCTGGTACATCACTTTTTCCTCTTCCATAGAAAAATCTATACCGGTCCGAATACGTTGTTTTTGAACATCCAGTAACCAATCCTGATTCTCTGCTGCTGTTACTCTACAGGCTCCCAGGATATTATGGATTTCACGTCACCGCTTTCAGCTCTTTGTACACCTCGTGAGTTTGGATATCACTGTTTGAAAAAATTAGGTATAAAAAGCATGATAAGTCTTATCAAACTATCTGTTTTGAAAGCATTTGTTCTCCACGTCTCGCAAGCTCGCAACTTCAGTCATTTGTTCGGCCAAGATTTCTTAACATGCTGTTTTTTGCAATCCCAGTACTTGTGACTATTCAAACAGTTGCTTGGGCTTTACTTTTGTTCACCAACACACAAAAGCAAAATCAAGCCTATCTCAACTTTGTCTCCGCAGCGTTAACAGGATCAACGAATTGGACTAGGCTCAACGTCGTTGAGACAAGCGCTAGTACTCTGGTCCTATCTCGGCTCACTACGTATTTACACACATGCGATAGATTTGTTTTTCTCGCACGTTGGGCAGCAGTTTGTTGGTCATTAATTGGATTAGTACTTGCAGCTGTAAGTTGAATTCATCATCTATCTATCACTTCTATAAGACCACCCTAAAAAAGATATTGATATCTCTACTTGGGATCTAGTTTTACGCTTTTGCTGCAATTGTTCTGATCAAACTTTTAAAAGAATGCATGGTTGTCGCTGGGGGAACTGTCTCACACTTCACGCGCACATTGGAATATCACGTGGAAACACCAGGTCCAGTAGATATGAGCTTTGATTCAATCAAGTTAAAAGCTCAGCCTGCAATAAAGCGATTAAATCACGGTTTTGGTGCGCAAAATTCACATAGGTTTTCTCATAGCATGCGAACGTCAGTGAAGTGAAGTACTAATTTTTCTTTAATTGTGAAATGTCAGCCTATCTCGTTGGACATTGCTCCGTTATGACGGTGTGCTTGCTATCAGACGGAATTGTTGGTATAGTCATCTCCATCGAAACTGAGCGGACTGTGACTGAGTAAGCATTCAAAAGAGATCTGGCTTTGAAGTTATACTGATCAAAAGTATGATGATCACAAACGCCTATCAAAAGTCCTAAATGGCGTATCGTCGGTAACTGGATTACACTGGTTGGATCCTGTTTTATATCAGTAGCAATGTTGATACAAAGTGTAGGTCATCCATCTCCTTTGTGTTCTACACTTAATTTTTCCAGGAGAATTGATAGGATACTCAATTCGATCTCAATGATCTGATCAGTGGAGAATGTTAACCGAAAGAGACACGACTCAATCAAAGTCTTCATCAATGGAGAAGTGCGCTCACGTGGAGGAAGTGACCCCTGCAAGATTTATTGTGGAAAATGGTGACGATTTCTTCAGTGAAGAATTTCATCAAACACACAAAATCGTTGAGTTTCTTGATAATAGCAAGACTACCTCGAAACATATCAATATTTCACAAGACTTAAACTTACAGATCGAGAAGGAAAATGAGCTTTGTTCAGAAATGATCTAATGTTCAATCTTTTCACCTATTCAAATAATCAAAGTCAGACTCACTCATATCTTCCAAATATATCTATTTCTATCATACCCTCTCCTAAAAAAAACTCAAATCAAAATTCTCATGTTGTAAATTCATACCCAAAATGCACCATATCATGTTTCTAATCAAAGGGACTTTCAAATCATTTTGAACCATAGAAATGTATCCAAAGTCTTTAGAAATTTATCTGATCAATAAATTGAGTTACTTGAGGTATTATTTCCTTTATATACTCTCTTGTATTCAATAGTTTGGACATATCAGAGAGATTGATGCGTGTGATGAAAGCAATAATTTGCTACACAGATTTGAATTGGATTATATTTAAAGGAAACCTTTTAAGTTTAAGTAAACCAAAATAAAAATCATTCAAGCTGTCTATTCATAATTTGTTACCTTGAAAAGAGTGGTGGTGTTATATAAACTTCCAGAAGTTTTGGAATGGTACGCTTTGAGAAGCTGATTTGAACCCCACGCAATCCTTGTACAGCAGTTGAGTGATACTTGGAAACTGGCTCATAAGCTTTCTCAGTGGTTTTTTGGATGCCGTCTCCACTTCTGTAGTATGATTTATCTTTGATTTCAAAAGACTGACACGATCAGTAGTTGGCTCAGTAAGGCTCAGTAAGGCTCGGTAGAAATGATGATCAGACTCAAAGTAGCTTGATTGAGTACAATGATATTATTCCCAGTGTAGTGTGGTGTGGTGTGGTGTGGTGTGGTGTGTATGTGTAGTGTTCAAGTTAGGATGAGGTGTTTATTGACTCCTGAGTTTGATTTAATTTTGTTTAAGTAATCAATCCGATTTTGATTCTAATCCTAATCAACATTCTCATATATGACTTCTGATTGATCTCATCATCCTTCATGATACCTCAAGCATGACATCCCCTTCTCGCTTATCACAATCTTCATCAGCACAATTCACTTTACCTCAATCAAGCACTAGTCCCACTCCAGGCAAACCTCCTTTGAATTCCAATAAACCCAAGGATGGTGCAAGAACTTTGGTCGATGCTCTAACAGCTTATCAACGTAGGAATGCTAGGTAAGCGATCGATTCAATTTTATTCAAACTATCAAACAATCAAATCACATCTCTTACTAATGATTGAATTCATTCACTCTTTACAGACCTAGAGCCGAACGAAATCAAACTAGCTCTCAATCTTTAAATCCTTCTCCTTCTCCGCACAAACTTTCTCCAAAACCAAACCATCCGGATCCCAACATCAATGATAATCCTGATAAGAAACCAAGTCCAACCACTCCTGACCGTCACCGTTTGGCTCCCAGCTCAGCTCGAACTCGGAATCACCATGTATCTGAGTTCAGTCGTAACCTCAACACTGATCAGGAACTTCAGCTCAACAAAAACTTAGACAATCGTGGTCGTGTCAGTGGATCGAGATTCAAATCATCTCATAAGACTGCTGCTGGCGTGACAGGCGGAAGGTCTCCGTCAAATAACCTACCCTCTTCGAAGCTGTACGATCCCAATTCCAGCTCACACCCACCAAACCGCATCTTTGGTGATAGTGGGCGTCTTGCCATTCCTGGTAATACACGACCCAACTCACAACGGCCAGTTTCCAGTAAATATGAAACGACCACAGCCTCCGGAGTGGTGCAATCATCTGTCAAGCCGGGCAATGAACGTGAAGGCGCTTCAGTTTTACGACCTCATTCGTCTCAACCAATCAAGAAATCTTCCCTCGCCATGGATGCCGATCTGACAGGTCATGAGCGCTGGAAGACAAAAAAGCCTATTCGTGGCGATAGCTCAATGACTGCTGGTGCCAATGGAGCCCCAAGGCAGCTTTTTGATCCACGGAAGCACGATCCAGTCAAGTTTTCTGTAGCGAACCGTCCCATCGACACCAGTGCAACGAATAGTCTATCTGATAGTAGAGAGCCAGCTACCGTTAGTAGTGGGCTAGCTGCAGCCGGTGCACATGAAGATAATAGCCATGGTCCACAACTAGAACAAGGAGGTAAACCCATGAGCACAATTGCTCAGCTCAAAAGAGCCTACAAATATATTGTATATCTCGAAACTGCACTCAAGGAAGAAGAATTTGCTTCAAAAGCTAAAGAAGAAGAAACCAAGACTCGTGAAATCAATTCGACTCAAGATGGACGCCATCAACTGGTTGAGGATGATTATTGGGTTAAACTGGCTAAGCAACATCGAGAGTTTGTCGGATTCTCGCTCATCCTTCCATAGAGTGTGGTTTCGATGCCCCAAGATCTGACAATCCTTGAGCAATTTTATCTCCTCCTTCCCTCTTATCACCATCTGTCTTTTTTCAGTTTGGCTGAAGCACATCACCATTTCCTCACAATGGCTACCAACCCAAAGTTACCCACTTCGATGCATTCTTTACCTCAGAAATATAATATACCGACTCGACTCTGGCAAACAGGATTTCATCAACTATTGGAACGCTTACGACATGCGCTTCCATCTAACTCTGGGCAAAGTAACAATCATCATCTATTGGAACACATGACAGATTTCATTTACTTTGCTTATGGGTTTTACACCAATTTATTGGAAGAACAGTCATTTGGCAGTTTCAGAAGTATTTGGATCGAACAACTTGGTGATTTGGCTAGATACAGGATGGCCGTCGCAGGCTTGATGACCAAACTAACATCTAATCATCAACACTCCAAAAACATCGCTAATGACATAATTCAAGAGGTCCATGCTAGCGATACTGATTTGAGTGATGAAGATGATCGAGTGACTGGAAGGGCTTTGCGACGAAAGCGAAGGGGACGAAAACGAAAAGAAGGATCTCAAAGCGATCATTCCATGGCCGACAGTTTAGATCTTGCAAGTGAAAGTCATCATTCCCGAACTAGTGACGAGGATGATACTCCTCTCTCGCCCGCTCCCATCAAGCCTAAGGAAGTCCCAGTGCCTCCCAAAATTCTGCGTGGTAGCATAGGTGTTGCAGCACTGGGAGATTGGGAATTTGAAGAACAAGAAATTTGGCGTGCCACTGCCAAGGATTGGTATTCCAAAGGTTTAGCTGAAAGTCCTGGTACGGGTCGTTTACATCACCATCTGGCTTTGCTCAGTAAGGGTGACGAGCTAAGGACGTTATATCACTATGCGAAAAGGTCTTGAATTCTCTTTTTCCATTCCTACCTCTTATCAGATTGAGTCACAATACTGAATTCTGCTATCCTCGGTTCTGAATGAACCCAGTTTGACAGCCTCACATCCTTATTTACCTGCTAGGGAATCGATCTTACCTTTTTTTGAATCTGAGCATCAATCAAGACGGACTAGACCAGAAGTGTCGATCAATGATCTTTTTGTACACTTACACGGAATGTTATTTACCAAGATCCAATTAGATGATTTCCATGAAGAACTAGCACGTTTTATGGAGAAATTGACCGAAGATCGAGTTTTATCAGAAAGACTTCATCGAGCGAGCGATTTCGATCGCCTTCCGACTGTTGATGCTAAGCCTGTCATGTCAGATGCTAGTTGGGTGATGATGGCCACCATCAACATCTGTGCACTCCTTCAATATGGGGCAGATGATGGAGTGGTACGAGTCAATCAGCGTTTTCGACAAAAGTCTAGTACCGACATGGGATCTCGTCACTTGGGTGGTAAAGGGGCAGTTGGCAAGATGATTGCATCCACAGGTAAAAAAACATTGATGGTTGCGCCACAGGCTATCTTGGTCAATCCTTCCTCGAATACACCACCCAATGTGATACCTGAAAATTTGAACCTTCGACGTCCATCACAATCGATCAGCTCAGAGGACGGTATGCTGGCTTCATCTGTTGATCAACAATCCGATACCTTTTCACACACTGATAGTCAGACCAATCACGAAGATGAAGTGATGAGCTCAACGGTCTTAATCGAAGATCAAGTGAAATCTATCACACTCAAGCCAGGTCATCAAGAATCAGATGATGAAGTAGCACCGATAGTTTTCACTTTGGCTGCAAAATTAAGTTTTGATATGTTATCAGATGCATTACAACCTAAACTTTACAGGTTATGTCCATATGTGACTTTGATATTAACATTCTTAGGATCGATGAGTCAAAATTCCATCTTGATGCGAAAACTTGAAAAGTTCATACCGTGGATCAGCTTACAAGAATTATTTAATTCGATACCCGAATCGATTGAATTAAAGTCTATGTCAAACGAATCATCTGGTCATAGCTCAACCGGAGGCGTTTTCAAATTGATCGGTCATCCTTTAGCAGAAGATTGGTGTTTACGTGGAATGGAATGGACAAACAAAACCTTATTTGGAAGAGGATATTGGAAACCATCAAAAGAGATGAACGGACTGAATAGTGAATCATTTCAGCCAGCTAATCGCAATTCTGAACCTGAATCAGAGATGGATGTTTTACTTTCTTTTTCTTCAGGAGGAGAATTGGAAAGATCCTCTGATCCATCTTCGGATGCAACACGACGTTTCAGCTGTAATTCATATGAAATGGATATGGATGATGAGCTGATCGCTGACGAAATACAATCTCAAGAATCCAGGACAAGTCGAGATATTCGATGGAAACGGATCTCATTGATAGCTGTCTGGATCTCCAAATCGATCCCTGGTTTCGGGTTTGATCCTACCATGCCTCCTCATACACGGTTTGCCATCTTAAAAAGTTTGAGAAATAAGATCGACGAATGGGAATCAGAGAGGTGTAGGGAACAAGAGGAAGAAAGGCTGCTGAAGACCAAACGGACAGTCAAGCAGAGAAGGATAGTCGAAATCGATGAAGCTATTGATAATCAAATGGAACACGACGACGACGACGACGATGATGACGATGCCGAAGATGATGAATTGGTACGATCTCTAAAGGTGTGTTTGGTTTGTATCAATCAATACGTGGTGTGGTAGAACGTTGAACTTTTTTTGTTTGCTATCTTAGGCTCGAAGACGTGAATTGAGAGCTATCTTGAACCAAGCAAAGAAGCCGAAAGTTCCCCGTCCACCAAAATCGACCCCGGGAACGAATGGTGTCAAAGCTTCTCTAAGTAATAACAATGTCATCAAGGGTGCACCTCACAAGCCACAACTTCGCTTGAACGCATTACCAGGTTATACAGTGCTGGTATTTGATACGAATATTTTGATTGGAATGTTGTCGATTATGAAAGACTTGCTCGAATCAGAACAATGGACGATCATCATCCCATTGGTAGTCATTACAGAATTAGATGGATTAAAGAAAGGAAATCATTCAATTGGATCACAATCAAATACTCATCAAAATCATAACAATAAAGACAGATTAAGTTTAGATGCAACAGAAGCCATCAAATACTTAGAATCATCAATCAAAACTAAATCGAAATGGTTAAAGATTCAAACTAGTAAAGGAAACTATTTGAGAGATTTATCAATCAGAAATGAAAAAATCAATTTTCAAGATCATAACAATCATCGTTCGAATTTTGATCAAGTCGGGTTTTCAACTGATCATGCGTATAATTTAGATGATTTAGTTTTAAGAGCTACTATGTGGCAAATTGAACATTTCAATCATCCATCAATTAAACCTAATCAGAATGCAAAAACCGAAGAAGAATTCAAAGAAGATCACTCCTCAAAACATCAAATGGCAGAAAAAGTGGTTTTAGTCACATTAGATCGAAATCTACGATTAAAAGCTAGAGCTAGAGGAATTCTTGCAGCCAATGAAAAAGAAATCATTGGATTAGTTGAACTTTCTAAACAAATTCAACTTGGGGGGTGAAAAAGAAAGTTTGGATCATTTTTTTTCTTCTTCTTATACTCTCTTTCTCCTCTCTTTTGTCTGTCTCAGGACTGGATCAATTGAAGCTTTTTGGAGATAAGAAGTCAATATGAAAGTATGAACTTAAATCGGGTAGGACGATTGTGTGATGTGTGATTAAAGGGAATTCATTAAAATCAAACGAACTACAAAAACAATAGGAAGATCAAATCACGAGCTTTAGAGCAAGAAGGTTATGTGTGTGTTCCTGGTCTGTCTTTGGCGCTCCCCCTCCTATTTTTTTTTCTATCTGCATCCCTACACATACACACACACACCCTCTGTCTGTCTCTTTGGTTCATCTGACCTTTTTCAAAGGATGAATCTATGTAGTTTGATGAATAGGTTTTTGGTTTAGGAAATCGGTTCAATTCACTACTTAAACTCTTCAAGAATTTATATCATATATATATTCTGAATAGGAAGATACCTCAAGTCAATCGATCCACTTTTTTTTCTTTTTCTTTTGATGAATCATTGATAGTGAATTTGAAATCAAAACAAAAGAAGAAGGTCAAGAAGGATTGAAAAGTGTGATGGTAAGGGTGTGGTTTTTTTTTGGAGTTTTGAGAAAGAAGGAAATTGAAAAGGAAGGATTTGGGATTCAAAATATGTTTTTGTTTTTATTTTTTTCACTGGGAAGATCAAAGAGGATAAGAGAGCAAGAGAGAATTAGAAGTAGTGATCATGATGAATCTTGTTTTTTTATATTTTGATTAAATTTATTATGATTGATGAAATTCTTTTCTATTTTGTTTGTGTATGTAGAAAAGTTTAAAAAAAAGATTATTTTCTAAAAGATATATATATATATAGAATGAATTGTGGTAAAAAAAAAGAAAATTGATGTGATTTTTGATCTATATTTTTTCTATTTTTATTTACAAATTTATATATATAGTTTATTTATCAAAGTTTGATGGTTGAATATAATGATGATGATGATGAAAAAACAATTTCTTTGATATTTAGAGAGAGAGAGAGAGTTTTGAAGAATTTAAAGATTATATCAAATGAAGGCTTTGGGAGTCCAAAGGAACAATGTCTCCCAGAAGTTCCACTGAATGGGAGCAGAAGTGGATAAAGTTAGTCTTGCCCCCAAAAAGTTTAATCCAAGGTTTTGGGTCTCAGACTCAGATACAAAAAAAAGAATTGTCCCCAACACCTTCCTTCATTTGTCTATCACCACTTACAGAACACATATTGACTCATACCAACATATCAACACACATCAGTTACATATGACATTTTTGCAAGTCATCTGTGAACAAAATTCATCCCTGAGCCAAAAATTGTTTAACATGACTCATACTGACACAGATTGAGATGGATTTTTGATTTGCAAAATCATGTTCTGTTCTGAGTGATCTTGTACATCATGCTGTACAAGAAGTGTCACCTTGTCACCACATGACTTGAATTGCATTCTTTTGTAATTGAGAGTTTAAAAAAAGAACTCAACACTCAATTGGCTGAACCATCAACACTTCCAATCACCACCTCAAACAGCTTTCAAATCCTGTTGAGTTGTTTAATGGACATGATGAATTGATTTGTGTCCCCATTGAAGACATAGATAGTCAAATTGCAGCTGATTATCATGACATACACAGTTTGTTTACCTACACATGCTGATTGGTTTTCATTGGTTGAGGATAACATCATGCCCACCTTGAATCTCTCACATGTCAAACTTGAGTACACTAACATATGGGTTCAATTTTCTTGATTGTATAATGATTTTGTTAGATCACAACTGGGATGGCAGTCTCTTTGAAGGGAAAGATTTAAATGATTTTGGTACTTTACCTTGAATATCTTATACATTTTTATTTGGAAACTCATGACCTATATGTATCTCAACCAATATTATACCTTGAATTAAAAGCCAATGAAGGTCAATCTCTTCTGTTTTTTTTAGTTCTTGATGGAAAAAGGGGCAAATATGGATCCTTTCTTGGTTTTGAAAAAGAGGAACAAATACTGATTTGTTTGTGATGAAAGGAGACAAAATTTTTATAAAGATAGAAAAAAAATATGAAGTAAGTGAAATTAAAAGGATTTCAATTTTGCTTTGAATGCTTCTATCTCATCCTTAATCTGCTTCTAACTTTCTACCATATTGTCAGCCCTGAGTACTAAACCATAGTACCAATGGGAGATGTATAATAATAAAAATATTGAAAATAATAATTACAACTCAAGACTCAGTCTCAAGAATCAAGTTACATATGAATTTGGATATGTAACATGTGCATAAATGATATGAAAGAGTGTGTACCTACACAACTTTCTTATAACCAAAAACTCCACTTACTACCTTGTAATCTATCAGATACGTGTACGCGTTCGTCCCAATAGCAAAGAAAAAATCCCTTGAGGGAGATTTGCTATCGGGCCTAGGTAGTCCCGACGTGATGTCCAGGACTACCAGCGTTCGGGTTTTGCTTAAAAACCCCCTTTAGGCAAGTCTGTATTTGAAAGAGTAGACGTGCCATAGAGATGGTGTCCCATAAATGGTAAAGATAGGAGACGTGTGTCTCTCTCAAATAATTATAGAGATTGAAAAAGATAGATGAAATAATTCTCTATCAATACCTTTAATTAGAAGAGTACTCTCTTTAAGAAGTTATGGAACACCTTGGGGTTCTAAGAACACGCATGATGTATTATGGTTGAGGATTTAATACACTACATTTATTTAATGCTCATCCATTCTTACTTGTAGGGTGGGAGGGAGGTTAAAAATTTTTATATTTCTTGACAAGATCTTATCCAAATATTGAAGATATTTGTTCTAGATTACTAACCCAATCACTTAAAAGTAATTAAGGATCTTAGCCAATAAATATATCAGGAGATGATAGATATCAGGATAGTAAAGAGGGGATGGTGGATGAAGAGATGAACCATCTCTTTCTCTTGCTTCCTTATCAATTAACCATTTCTCTATCTCATTATGGTTTGTGCAAAGCGTATCTTAAACAAACTAGGGCTCAGCCTAGCCTGGTTTGGTACTATGAGACTTCCTTGTCTTGCCTTGCCATTCATCAGTGATCTTACGTCACTCCTGGCAAGGCGAACTGGATGAAGTAGGTTAATTTATAAGGCACGTGTTAAACTACATTTCTCGTGTGCGTGGACCACAACCTCCTCCGACGTGCCTCCTACGGAAATTCACCATACATATAGTTCACAGCTATGTTGCATACATAACAGCAGAAATATACTTATAAAGCAATGGTAACAGTCTTGCTGTGATACACCTAACCTTGAAACCACAATCTGAACACACCTGTAGTGTGAAGAAATTCCAAGGTTCAGACTATAAAAACATTGAAAATCCAATCATTTGTAAAGACATCATATTATTATTCAACCACTTTACAGATTGCTCATATCAGCTTCTTAGAACTTTTAAACTTTGTCTAACTTCTACAAACTTTAAAACCTTGATTCTACAAACCTTGAATCCTCAACCTTGTCTCTTGTTGACTGTTTTGTGTGAAAATCCAACCTTGTATCTCTCTGATCAAAAACCATAATTGGTGATTTTTGTAATGTCCATCTGGTGGAATTACGTGTCAAGAAGTAGTCCTTGAGTAAGGCTTATATCAGATTTGGGATTGATCTGATATAAGAAACTCTAAACCTGCCGGGAACCTCTATTAGTCAGAGTGTAAAGTTCCCAGTGTTAAGACCAACTTTAACACTGCCCTTATTGATCTTTCTGTGTCAGAAGTGAATCAATTTGGGATCAAGAGCTGTGTGTCAGTTGCTCTTATCTTTAATCATTGTAATAGACAATAATTAATCAAAAATCCCTGGGCTAAAACCTTTGTTCAAAGGTCAACTAACTGAAGTCTTTACTTGCTTATTTCAAGTAAAGATTCATAGCCTAACAGCATACTGCTCAATTTTGTAGATTTTGATCTGTACAAGTTCAATAGAATCTATCTGAACTTCTATATCCTTATTTGGTGGCACTACTAGCCTAAAAGAAGCTAGTAGGCTCACGCATACCACATTTACAAATCAACTCATTTGGTCATTTATATGTATATTGATGAATCTGATCATTATTTTCTGCCATATGATTCTCCACATCTCTCATTCAATGGAACAGCTATGAGGAATCCATAATGTTAAATACAACCAACCATTACATATAGAAATACAGGTCATACAGGAGAGATGTATAGAGAGAAAATGTGAGGACATATATGGTGGAAATGATTTTCAATCTTAATCTATATGTGTATTGATGTACCTCAAAGTTATCCAAAATTTGAGTCTTGTGTATAGTACAAAGGTGGGATTATTCATCCAAGATTTTTTCTTAAAAGCTTGATACCTCATTCAATGTTGATGATAGGGCTTAATAAGCTGTATATCTTCTGAGTGGTGAAATACAGGAGAAGGTTTGTATAGATTTTTGACATCATATGACATCATCTCATTTTTTTGGTGGTATTTCACTTTTTGTTGATAACTGACTCATATCATTGTGATAGCAGACATATATTATTTTGAAAACAATTTCAAATTATCTTGAGAACATTTTGAGGTCAGTGGGGTGTACTGGGCTGCCAGTAAATAGTGATTGGGGGCTGTGAATTGAGTTGTTTTGATTTGAATTGATTGATTTTGATTGAATGGTGAAGGAACAGTTGATTTTGATTGAAAGAAGAAGGATCAATTGATTTGGGTTGAAGCAAGTCAGGACCCAGGAATGTTCCTATAGAGGTATGTAATGAAACCTATTTTTCATCTCTTGGGCTCTACACTACACAACACTCATTGTCTTGACTTCCTCAGCACTTCAAAAGATGTGGATGGACTAGGTCTATCAAATGAGCCTACTCCAAGGACCTCATCTCTGCTCACTTTGGCTGAAAATCAAAAGGTGCAAAAAACAATCTGTGCCTCTGAAGGATCATTCTGACATTGGATTTTGGGCTGTTTTCTTGACTGTTACATCCCATGATCTTAGGAAGTATAGGTGTTATAAGGTTGAAAGCTGGCTTAAATGAAAGCTTCTAATCTTGTGCACATTTTGCATTCCTGTAGGTGCTGAAGATTGTGCTAAAAGGTGAAAAGAAAACAAATGTAAGCTTTTCAAAGAGTTAAGAAAGAAAGAAAAAAAACCAAACCAAACTATCCTGAAGATCTCTATAAATTCAAAACAAATGTAAACCATCTAGATCTAGATACTTAGAACTTATTTTACTTATTACTTTGCGGTGATGAAAGGATGAGAACTGAAAAGATGTTTCTTAAGACAAAATGCAAGTTAAAAACCTTGAGATCAAACCCAATGAGATAAGTTTTTGAGAAAATGAGAATTCTAGAAAATCAAAATGCTGGTGTGGTCAACAAATTGAGGTTATATATTGATGAATGAGTAAAAAAAAGAATGAAAGAAAATCTGATTGATCAAGTTATAGATCTCTTATAGTAGATTGCAAAACCTTATTCTACTAGGTTAATAATTAGTGACCAAGACTGAGTATAAGGCCCCGTTTGGTATAGCGTACAGTGTTTAGAACTGTGGTACGGAATAATCGATTATACGATTGTGTAATCGATTATTGTTTGAAATCTACGTAAAAAAATTTTAAACGCCGAAAGCGGCTTTAAGCCGCTTTACAAAATGCAAATTGATAGATAGCGTTTGGTACGTACCATTCGCCATCTTTCAGAACACCAATTCCTCTACGATGTCGGATACGTCCGATACCGACGCCTCGGAATCACTGCCCCCCTCTTCACTCGAGTCCTCATCGTCCATAGAACTCATGAATGACACCGCCATGGCCTACGCCAGCAACGGGACCTCATCCGATTCATCATCTTCAGACGAGTCGGACATCCTCATGGCAGCAGCGGCTGCCATTGTGATTGAAGAGATGGAGCGTGAGACACGCTTTGCCAAGACTCCTTGCAGGACTTCCGCTCTGAAAGGCTATGGTTACGAGAAAGAACTCCTTAAAGGGAGTAATGTCCGCTTTATGGAGGTCTTGAAGCTGGAAAAACACGCCTTTCATCATCTCATCACGTATCTCGAACCTTTATTGGAACCTTCCGAGCATGTATCAATCAATGAGCAAGTAATGATATTTTTATTCATCTCAGGTCATTCTCTTGAAATGCGACATGCTGCAGAGCGATTCCAACACTCAACAGAAACAATTCATCGATATTTTCACATTGTTCGAGAAGCTCTTGAAGGACTTGTTGATACTGTAATCATTCAACCTGGAACTAACGCTCCCATACCTGACGAGATCGCCAACAATCCAAAACTCTATCCATGGTTCTCTCGCTGCATTGGCGCTCTGGACGGCACCCATATTGAAGCTCAGGTCAATTTTGATGACCGATCTAAACATCGAAATTGACATGGTACATTATCCCAAAATGTGCTAGCGGCTTGCTCTTTTGACATGAAATTTCTCTTTATTTATGCTGGAATTGGTGGTAGGGCACATGACTCCTATGTGCTCTCCAGAGCACGTGAAAATGGCGCATTCATTGTACCTGAAGGTGAGTTTTTGGTGTAATGCTTTTGGAGTTGGAGTTGAAGGTCTAATCCAAATGAATTTCTAGGTAGATAATATTTAGGAGACTCTGGTTATGCACATCGTCCAGATGTCTTCATTCCATACTCAGGCACCCGATATCATCTTCAAGAATGGCACCTTGGCAATCGCGCTCCACGGACTTATCAAGAGCTTTACAATTTGCGTCATGCTACCGCTCGGAATGTGATTGAGCGGATCTTTGGTGTGATGAAATTGAGATCACAAGTGATGAAATACATGCCCAGGTATGAGCTAGAAGTTCAATATTCTCTTGTGGTGGCATGTGCGGTCCTACACAATATAATTTGAGAAGCTGGAGAAGACTATTTCTATGACGAGTTTGACCGTCTTCAAAGGGAGCAAGAGAATTCACAAAATTTAGAATGGGCACAAGCTAGAGCAAATGAGGAATATGAAGAACCCGATATTGGCATTCTCAATGAGGCACATGCTGCTAGGGATGTTATGGCACAGGCAATGTTTGATGATTATATGGCTCATCCTGGGAGACAATGGAGATGAATTGTATGTCAACAAATTTTTCTCATTGAATTCAAATTTATTAATGTATCTCAAGAATATATTTCTGTATATATTTCTGAATAGGTATTCAGATATGTTCTTGGCTCTTTCAGAACCAATTACTCAAAGCTCAAAGTGGTTTGTCTTTCATATCAGTTGAGATGAAATATTGTTAGATTTTCATTCTACTAGGACTAGAGCAAAAAAAAGATCTAGTTACAAATAGATCATTAATCTAGATACAAAGATATTTTCAATGTTGAACAGCCAAATTTTCCTAGTTCCAAATTGATAATATCATTTCATTTTGATTTCCTTCTTGAGCCAATCCCATCTCATATCCTCAGGTAATTGAATGAAAAGAAATGCCTTTTCCTCCACATTTAACATCACCGCCGCTTGAATCTTCTCTTCTTGGTCAGTGAGATTGTCTTGTACCTCTGTCCTAAAGATCTCCAATGCCTTCACTTGGTTAGGGAATTTCTCGACCTTGGCCTGAATACGAGATTGATTGAATCGGAGGCGCTCGAGCGCATTCGCCTCCGATTCGGCCTTGCGAGCATTTCACAATTTTTCGAGTTCGATGTCGCGATCGAACTGCATCTGGTCCAGCTTCGCTTGGCGTTCGTCCCTGATCTGGGCAGCCTCCTTACGTTCGGACTCCTTAGCCGCGAGCTTATCTTGGCTAATCTTTGCTAGTGCCATGAGCGCGTCCGCGCTAGTCGGACTCGCCACTTTCTTGCGATGTTGGCGAGCCTTTGGTGAAGAGGTGGCCGCTCGCTTGGCGTGGGTGGCTTTAGAAGGGGTCGATGGGGAGGGAGTGGTGGGTTGGGAACTTCGGGAAACGACCGGTGAACTCCGGGAAACGATCGGCGTGACGACAGGTGTGTCGGATGGCTCCGCCAGAGGGGCGATCAAAGCCTCAGTATTGCCGACTAGAGTGTAGGACGATTTAGGAAAACAAAGTGTCAATATGCGAGCATGGTGACCGAATCAGGACGCTCACTTACCTCCAGTACCTTCAGAGACGCTGTCACCTGTAAGAACACAGGTGTCAGCGTCTGGCAGTTCGGCATCCTCGTCAACCGCGGTCGAGGATGCCTGGGTAAGCTCGTCAGGTCGCTTGTCTGGGGTAATCCTCGCGGTTCGGGTACCTCGAACCATAGTATCGTCCGCATTTCGACCGTCCTCGAGCTTGAGCATGAGCTCATAGTTCGGAAAACCCCGGGTTTGCCAAGGTTTGTACTTCGGATTGGCCTATACAAAGAGGGTGTCAGTGGATATAGCAGACAAGAGAAAAAGAAATAGACAAATGGGACTTACTTGGATTTTTTGGTCAAACCATTCGTCGGTTCCAGTAACCATCTTCTTGTCGTCGTCCCAACCACCGCCAGTCAAGTTCTTGAGATTCATGAATGTCTTGAACATACTGCGTTGCTATAAGTGAAAGAAAGATCAGCTCGCTAATCAGCAAAAGGGGAATGAAGGTACTTACGGATTGGTAATGGTTCTTGAGGGCTTGCATTGAGTACTCCTCGTGGTATCGCTTGTTGAATTGTTCAACTATGGTATTCCACGCTTCCTTTTTGAAAGTGTTCTCCACTCGGAAACCGTTTGCAGCCTGCTCCAAGAGACTTCGTAAAATAAATTCGCTCCGGCCACCTCCAAAGTTTGCCTGCCCGCTGCTTGCGGCCATTAATACGAGGCAGTGATTCAATCGCGCCGATTTCGAGTATCGAAGTCCTAGACATGAAATATATGTGATTAATCATCCGAGAGGCAAAGATTATCATCAGCAACAATCACTTTGAAAGAAGGAGGTAGAGAAGTAGAAAGCGACGTACCTAGATGGAAACCCAGATCATTTCCAATATTCCTAAAACGACCGCCCGAAGTCTTGAAAGGAGAATGATGCGATCGAGAGTCGGAGCAGTCGGAATCAATCCAGGTGAGAAGTTGAGGGGGAGAATGGATGAAATAGAGAAGAAAAAAAAAAGAACGGCGGTGATCATGAGGGGGGTAGAGAAATCACGTACTTAGCGAAATTTCGAGACAAGAGCCGACCCGAAGCTGGTAAGTGCTCGGGTCGGAAGCGTCCTCGGGGTATGAAATCAATTGAGAATGATGAGAAAGCTGGTCAAGGGCAGCTTTCAAAATGGCAGATTATTGAGGGGAAAAATAGATTATGTACTGTGGAATACATTATGTAAATTGGGGCAAAATGTATAACAAACGGGATTTTTTGGAAATGCGAAAAATGCATTATTTGATGAAAAATAATGCATTTTTCGCATTATTGTAAGCCATACCAAACGGGGCCTAAGTTTAAGGGTCTGTTTGGTGGCGACTGATTATTGTACACTACTGTAAAAGTGTACTAGATTGTTGGGCTGAAATTACAGTATTGGTGTCTGAAAACCATTCTTGAATGGTGGTATAAAATTAATGTCATGTTTTTAGTTGTTTACCTTTTGATAAAATCAAACCAAAATCATCTCAACTTTGTACATACAACTGTACATCATCATGTCAAATTCTTTCTCCAAAAGCCTCCCTCTATTGTCAATTTGGATTCAATGCTGAGCATTAGAACTGAAGAACTGTTTTGAAGAAAACAGAATTGAAGACGCTCTATGTGTAGAATTAGAAAATAACATTATTACAACTTGCAAAAAAGAAAAAACAAAGAAGTTGAAAAAAAAAGAATTGAGACAATTCGGATTGGAAGGAACTGGAACAAAGATAAAAAAAAAGAAGTCAAATGAAAAAAAAGGGAATGAGGTGAATTGGAGTCAAAGGGAAAAAAGGAATGGGGTAGAGTGAGGTACTGAGAAGGGGAAATCTTGGACAAGTCCCCTTCTCACATACAGAATGAACTAGATTATGGATTAAATAATGCTCAAAAACTAAGGCCCCGTTTGGTATGACTTAAAAAAACGGGGCAAAATGCATTAATTTTTGAAAATAATCCATTTTTCAAATTTTTAAAAAAACCCGTTTGTTATCAATTCCGCCCCCATTTTAAAAATGTATTACTCCGGCAATAATCCATTATACCAACGTATAATTTGGTTTTTTGAAAGCTGCCCTTGAGCAGCCTTCAAAACATAATAATCCATTATCTCAACCCAAAGACCCATTTGACCCGACGATTGAAGACCTTCAAGACAGGTCCAGTCTTGAAATATTGCTAAGTACAAACTTTTCGCTCCCTTCTACTACCTCGAATTCCTTTCATTTTCTTTTCTTTCACGACTCTGACCCCCCTATCTTCTTCGCACTGTCGCTTCTAGCATAACGCCTCTAGAACGTGGACCTCCGGTTTGGATCCCTCGGAATCAATCGATCTAGGCCGTTCACGACATCGCCGATCCAAAATGTTGAAAGAACCAACTAGCGGCCAGGCCAACTTTGGGTCTGGTCATAGCGAGTTCCTGTTACAAAGCCTCCTGGAGCAGGCTGCCAACGGACTTCAAGTGGAGAACACCTTCAAAAAGGAAGCCTGGCACTCAATCGTCAAAGAGTTCAACAAGCGTTACCGTGAGGATTACTCGATGCAAGCAATCAAGAATCATTATCAATCTGTACGTACCTGATTTGTGTGTTTCCCCATCCTGCTGAACACTGACTGACCAAGTTTGTTTTCCTTTGTAGCAACGTAGTCAGTTCAAAACTTTCATGAACCTTAAGCTCTTGACCGGCGGTGGTTGGGACGACGAGAAGAAAATGGTAACAGGGACTGAAGAATGGTTCAACAAGAAAATTCAGGTAAGGGCCTTTTAATCTTTACTGCTATAACAAACTGACCACATTTGTTTATTTAATAGGCCAATCCAAAGTACAAACCCTGGAGGAACAAGGGTTTCCCAAACTTTGAGCTCATGCTCCAGCTTGAGGACGGCCGAAACGCGGACAATACAATGGTACGAGGTACCCGAGTGGCCAAGAAGATGCCTGAGACACGCGCTGACCGGCTTGATGAAGACTCACCTGCAGATCAAGATCTGCCTGATCTGCCAGATGGGCAGATCAGTGATCTGCCACCTGTCAGCCAGTCTGATGGCACTGGAGGTAAGTGGTTATCCAGAGTCGTCAATGTGCTAGTATTGACGGCTTTTTTTTCATTTTGGCCCAAACAATAGTTGATAGGACCGAGCAATCAATCAAACCTTTGGCTGATCAAACACCAACACCCATCCTTTCAACCCCGCCTGTCCCTCTCTCACCAACCACCCCTCCTAAGCCATTGCACGCCAAACAACCGGCAACCTTTTCACCCAAGGCTTGCCAACATCAGAAGAAGGTGGCCAGTCCGAGTAGTGCAGAGGCACTCATGGCACTGGCCATGGTTAGCAAAGAAAAGATGGCTGCTAAGGAGGCTGACCGCAAGGAAGCCGCCCATCTTAGGGAAGAACGACAAGCCAAACTGGATCAGATGAATATTGATCGAGATATTCAACTCGAAAAACTGCGAAACAATCAAAAGGCCAAATCGGAGGCGAATGCGCTCGAGAGCCTGCGGTTCAATCAATCGCGCATCCAGGCCAAGGTGGAAAAGTACCCAAATCAAGTCAGGGCATTGGAGATCTTTCGATCAGAAGTACAAGACAATATTGTTGATCAAGAAGAAAAAGTTCAAGCGGCTGTTATGTTGAATGTGGAGGAAAAGGCTTTCCTATTCATTCAACTCCCTGAGGATATGAGATGGGATTGGCTCAAGAAGGAAATCACAAGGAAGTAAAAGTATAACTTATATATTTGTATTTAGATGAATATTTATCTAGATCAATTTTAGCTCAACTGTTATATCCAAGAAATAAATACATCTATTTGTATCTAGATTAGCTTTTGATCTTTATCTTTTGTTTGTGCTCTAGTCCTAGTGAAATTAAAAATATAAGTATCACTCTTCTCAATTTATAACAAAGTCAATACAGAATGGGAACTTGGATCTGAAAGATCCAAGTTCATATTTGAATACCCATTGATAAAACTTTGTTGAGATACATTTCATCTCCATTGCCTTCTAGGATGAGCCATATAATCATCAAACATTGCCTGTGCCATAGCATCCCTAGCAGCATGTGCCTCGTTGAGAATGCCAATTTTGGGTTCTTCATATTCATCATTGGCCCTAGCTTGAGCCCATTCTAAATTTTGCGTATTTTCTTGCTCCCTTTGAACACAGTCAAACTCGTCATAGAAATAGTCTTCTCCAGCCTCTCAAATGATATTGTGTAGGACCGCACATGCTACCACAAGGGAATATTGAACTTCAAGCTCATACCTGGGCATGTATTTCATGACCTGTGATCTCAACTTCATCACACCAAAGATCCGCTCAATCACATTCCGAGCGGTAGCATGACGTAAATTGTAAAGCTCTTGATAAGTATGTGGAGCATGATTGCCAATGGCCCATTCTTGAAGATGATATTGGGTGCCTGAGTATGGAATGAAGACATCTGGACAATGTGCATAACCAGAATCTCCTAAATAGTATCTTCCTAGAAATTATTTGGGATTAGACCTTCAACTCCAACTCTAAAAGAATCACACAAAAGACTCACCTTCAGGTACAATGAAAGCACCATTTTCACGTGCTCTGGAGAGCACATAGGAGTCATGTGCCCTACCACCAATGCCAGCATAAATAAAGAGGAATTTCATGTCAAATGAACAAGCCGCTAGCACATTTTGGGATAATGTACCATGTCAATTTTGATGTCCAGATCTGTCATCAAAATTGACCTGGGCTTCAATATGGGTACCATCCAGAGCGCCGATGCAGTGAGAGAACCATGGATAGAGTTTCGGATTATTGGCGATCTCGTCAGGGATCGCAGCATTAGGTCCAGGCTGAATGATTACAGTATCAACAAGTCCTTCGAGAGCTTCTCGAACAATATGAAAATATCGATGAATTGTTTCTGTTGAGTGTTGGAATTGCTCTGCAGCATGTCGCATTTCAAGAGAATGACCTGAGATGAATAAAAATATCATTACTTGCTCATTGATTGATACATGCTCGGAAGGTTCCAATAAAGGTTTGAGGTACGTGATGAGATGACAAAAGGCGTGTTTTTCAAGCTTCAAGACCTCCATAAAGCGGACATTACTCCCTTCAAGGAGTTCTTTCTCGTAAGCATAGCCTTTCAGAGCGGAAGTCCTGCAAGGAGTCTTGGCAAAGCGTCTCTCACGCTCCATATCTTCAATCACAATCGCAGCCGCTGCTGCCATGAGGATGTCTGACTCGTCGGAAGATGATGAATTGGATGAGGTCCCGTTGCTGACGTAGTCCATGGCGGTGTCATTCATGAGTTCTACGGAGGATGAGTACTCGAGTGAAGAAGGGGAGAGTGAACCCAAGTCGTTGGTATCGGAAGTATCCGACATTGTGGTGTAAATGGTGTTCTGAAAGATGGCAAATGGTACGTACCAAACGCTATCTATCAATTTATCATTTGTAAAGCGGCTTAAAGCCGCTTTTGGCGTTTAAATTTTTTTTACGTAAATTTCACGGAATAATCGATTACACATATGTATAATCGATTATTCCGTACCACATTTATAAACAGTGAACGCTATACCAAACGGGGCCTAAATTATGAAATTCCAATGGTATTTTGAGATTATTGTTCAATTAAATTAACACATTACAATAATCTTCAAATTTGGCCTACCAATTGGCCAAATTTGAATCTTGATGATCTTACAGTGTTTGTGGAAATCCTGCAGTAAAATCAGGGTTACCAAACAGGCCCTAAGTCATGGATCATTAAACTCTTTTTTTTTTTTTCAAGCTTGATTTTTTTAATAAACTCTTTTTAATTAATCAAAATTTAAAACCAATCTTTAATCCATCCATGAGTTTAATTTTTTTTTTTTTTCAAATCCATCATTTTTCTTAAACCCCAAAACCCAAAAAAAAGGAAAAAAAAAAAAGTCCCAAAATGATCAAGATCCGAAAATTAATTTTTTTTTAAAAAAATCAAAGAATGATTTTTTGTTCTTCTTTTTTCTTCTTTTTTTTTTTCAAAATGATTTTTTTTGTTTGAAAGATGATTTTTTTTTCTTGAGTTTGATGAAAATTGAGAATTGAAGGGGTTATTACAGACAAAAGGTTTAGGATTTTTTTTGAAGATTTATTGAATTGAAGTTTTGAGAATGAAAGATCAGAATGTGAAATCAGAGTTTATAAAGTCAAAAAAATTGAATGGATTTTCTTTTTTTGCTTATGATCGTACTCAAGAAGACCAAAAAGAAGATCTGAGAAAGGTTTTTGAATGTGAAAAAAAAACATTGAAGTGATAAGATAGTTTTTGAAAAAGTGAAAAGAAAAGTACAAAGAAAAAACCCCTGAATGAAGAAAGCGAGAGAGAAAGAAGAAAGGTGAAGAGTTAAAAAAGAATGAAAAGGTGTTTTGGAAATAGAATGTGATCTGAAACTTTAATCTAATCCAATCAATCAGTCCCAATCATCGATTTCTTTGAATGAATTCTTTTCCTTTTCTTTTTATTTATCTTAATTTCTTTAGATTCTTCAATTTGATTTTTAATCATCATCATTTCTTTTGGTTTACAAACTTTTTCAGTGATCTTACTTTTAGGTTTTCGCTTTTTCTTTAATACACTTAATGGATTGGGTTCTTTTTTTCTTGATTTAGATCTTTGTAATTTCTTTTCTAATCTTTCTTTTGATTTAATTAATTGAATTGAATTTGATGATGATGTAGTGATTAAATCGGTTTGATGATTTGTGATGATATGGTTTGAATTTGTTGGATCTTTACTTGATTCAAGTAAGTTTAATTCTTCTTTTGGAATATGTAATTTTTGATTTTCAATCTAAGAAAAAAAAACATTCGTTTCAAAACCCAATCGAAAAGCCAAAATAAAACGGAGAAGTTAATTAAAATTGATTTTTCGCAAAAAAAAAAACAAAAAAAAAATGAAGAAATCGAGAAAAAAAAACATCAAAGAAACAAAAAGATACTTACCTCTAATCGTTTAAGTTCAGTAGCCGTTCCTTCATCTTCTAATAAGATTAAACCAGTTCGATTAATATAAAGTAAAGGAACCCCAATGATCTGATTCCTCAAGAATTGACGAAAAGTTAAAGATTGAGTGGAGATGAAATATCTTAATTTGTTTTCATTTTCACCCAAGATCCCTTTAATACATTCCATCGAACTTTCTTTCATCTTCCAATGATTACATTTCCTTCTTTCACATAATTCTCTTGATCGGTTCACTGCTTCTTGTGCGATTTGATTGCCTTCTTTGGCTAAGTTTATTAAATGTGAAATCGTACATTGAGTGATCACTATTTTTGATTTGGAGGACAAAGAAAAGAAAAAAGAGAATCATTGTTCAAATCTTATTACTTTTTTTTGTTTTTGAAAGAGAGTGAGAGAGATTGGTTTAGAAAGAGATTGAAGTTGATTCAAAATGGGACTTTTCTTTTTCGGTTTTTTCACCACTTACTTGGTTTTACTTTTCCTCCTAAAACAGATTCTAATCTTGAAATCAAATCAATCTTTTGATTAATGACAGTGATCATAAAATCTGCATCAACTAAGAAAACCCATCAAGAATGAAAAAAAATCAGCTAAAGTAAGATTTAAAGGAAAGAATTGAAGATCGAAGGAGAATTGATTTACTGATCACTTGATAAGGTTCTCTGAAGTTAAAGACTGTATTATAAATCTTCATGGTTCTTCTATTAGCTTTAGTTCTTTTGGTTTTCATCTTCTTTTGATGTGGATGTTGATGTTGATGTTGAGTATGAGTTTTGAGTAAGTTTGAAGGGTTTGGTTTGGTTTGATTTGAAGAAGTAAAAGTTTGGAAGATTATATAAGCATACCAGACTGAATCGTATCATGGTTTTAAACAAGTATTGAAACCCCATGATTCGTCTATCAAACTTCAATTCATCATCCATTTGGAATCCAATTTCAAATTTGAAAAACAAAAACTCATCAAGTTTAAACTTACTCAATCGAATTTCTATCCAACTTGATTCAATTTTAACTTCAAAACACTTTGGATTTCATCATCAATTCTTAAGATCAAAATGGGTTTCATTATTTATAATTTTGAGTGTTTTCAAACTTGGATAAATCATCTTTAATTTGATTGTTCGTTCGGTCGCCTTTGAACTTGCAGGGGTAGACTTGCGAGACGTTTACTTACGGATCCACAGGTAGATCAAGTTTACCTGGAGACGTATGACAGGGTAGAAAGTGTTCGGTACAGTGTGACTCGTAGCTGTTGAACTCCAAAACTCATGGGTTTTCGGGTGGGTTTGAATTTTCATCATCTCTACACCACGGGGCAATTGTTGAGCCAAAAGTTGGGCTCAAAAGTGGTCGTGTCCAAAATCCGGTCAAACGCTGGCCAAAGGCTCAGGTTTTGGTCAGATCTTGGCGGTCGCGTGAGACCGGCTGTTGTTTGGCCAAAACCTGAGCTTTTGGCCAGAAAAAAGGGAATCGGTTGACTGGTTGCTCTGGCCGTAAATCGATCAGCCTTATGACCGTCAAAAGCTTGACAAATGGCCGTCTGATACGACGGTCAAAATCGATGCTGTGAAACACAAAGACAAATTTCATGATCTTGTTGATAGAAGTTTTTCTAGCCACGGCTTTTTTGATTAGATAACGGGAAACCTCCCAGAATCCAATTCATGGTCGAGGATGCCCGCAACCCGTCATCATCACCACTGCCCCCATCCACAAGAGTTGAGGAAAAGAATAATGGGTGGAGGGATGAGAAGGTGAAGAGAGGTGAGCTCGATCTCTCTTCACATGATCAGCAAACACTTCCGATGATCAAAGACCGTCTACAGGCCGCCGTTTGCCTAACTGACGGCCGCAAACGAAGCTGAGCCAAAAAAACCGCCTTTCCACTGACTAGCTTTTGGCGGTTGGCCACCACCAAGCAAATCTGGGCTATCAGCCGTCTTTTCTGACCGTCAAACGGTGAACCCAATTGCCCCATGGTGTAGATTGCTGAGAAGACTAACCATGTCTAGAAGAAATATACTCTCTTTTGGAAATAAAATGATCGAATCAAGTTTTAACAAAGATATAACATTGAAACATCTTTTTCTTTTCTTTGACAGAATAAAATGTATGATCAATTTCTTTCGGATTAAAGATATAATGAGATGAAAAGGGATTTTAATTTGTTGAGTGAAATCAAAGAGAGTTTGTATGTACATTCCTATACATAACCCTTTTTTTTGAAGTCTTTTTGAGCGAGATGGGTTTTTTTTTCAATATGATCCAACTCGTTCCTGGTTTTAGGTCTATATAGGACTAACCAGTTCAACCTGAAAGGTTTGATCAAAAACCTCAAACCTGACAGGTCGACTGATTTGATAGATAGAACTTGAAGTCTACACCTCGAAGATCAATGATCATTGGGTATTCAAGAGTTCAAGAAGAAGATGAAGAGAGTTGAAGTGAAGGCTTTGGTTTGAATGGGTAAGAAGTGAGGAAGGATTGATTGATGAAGTTGGTAGAGTTCTCGATCGATGGTTTTTGGTTTCATTCTGACTTCATCATTGATGATCTGATGGAGAGAACTGAGTTGAGCTGATGATCATGGTCTATGATAACAACAGACTCCTGACTGATCAGAGGAGGGCGAGTTGAACCAGAGATTGAAGGAGTGTGGGTTCTGACACTTTTCTCTTCTCGCCCACTTTGAAGGCTCATCATCAGCTAGTCTGAGTTTATAATCAAGACTCTTTCATCATTCCTGGTTTAGTTCATCCTTTTCTTCTTTCTCTCATCATCAGTCTTGAAGAACACTTTTTAAATCATCTTTCTCTTTAACATTCTGTTCGTTATTTTGTTCAGTTTTCTTACTCTTCATCAAGTTCACTTCCATCACTTCAACTGAACATTGAACTGCCCATCAGATCATATCTCACAAGCATTCACTTATTTATTCTTCAACCATCTAATCATTGATTGATTGATTGATTGATTGATATCTCCTGATCAAACATCACCACTCCCTTACAGAGTAAATCAACCTAGAATGTCATTCAAACTTACTACTAGTCAACCATCTAAAACTCATCATCATCCTTCTGCTGCTTCTGCTCCTTTGATTCCAAACCCAAGAATCGATTTTCAAGTTTCATCAGAAAGTCAATCAAACTCAAAAGATCAATCAAAAAGTATCATCCCGACTACGACTACTACTTCAAATGAACTTCATTCATCCTCTTCTATCCTCAGACCAAGTTCATCAGATCTAGAAAATAAGAAAACTACTAAAACTATTACTACTTATCATCCAAATGATTTATTAAACACTGAGATTCCAAATTCAAGTTTAAACATCTCCACCTCAATCCTTGATTTAACTCTTCCTCATCATCATTCTCATCATCATTCTCCTGATTTTCGTTTATCATCCTTTCTTGATGATCATTCTTCAATTCGATCATCATCTTCATCTTCATCATCAGATCATCATCATGAAGAAGATGAAGATCAAGAAAGTAATAGTAGAAGAAGTTTAAGTTCTAGTTCAGATTCAGATTCAAATTCAGAAGAAGAAGAAGAAGAAGAAGAATCATCTTTGGAAAACCAATCTAGTCTTAGATCTATTCTTTCTAGAACAGTTTCAAATTCAAGTGATCAAATCGAATGGATCTCTCATCATCCTTCTTCTAGCACCTCTCATCAAACTTCTCTTAGTCAATCGATAGATGAAAGCTTTGAAAGAAGAAGTAGAAGAAGAAAAGTGAAAAGTCTTAGAAGGTGTAGTATGATTGAAAAAAATGATTTAAAACCTTTTTCTTCATTTCCAAATCCTTCACCTCAACTTGATTCCAACTTAGTTAATCTTACTTCAAATTCAATTAATTCATCATCATCTGAAAACATACATGACAGGATCAAAAGAGAAAAAAGAAGATCCTCAAAACCCATCATGAAGACCTTATCAGTTTCGACTCCTCATTCGATCGGATCTTCATCACCACCATTTCTCAATCAACGAAAAATGTCATATACTAGACCGATCGGGTTGAGAACGATGAGTTCGGCACATGAATTAGGTAGGAGAAGTTTAGATGAGAATGAATTGAATTTTGATGTTTGGTTAAAAGAGATGAATAAAAGATTTAGATCTGATGAATCGAAAGAAATTTCGATTGGATTGAATCGGTTTACAGATGATCTGATCATTAATCAAACAGAAAGGATTGAATTTGAGGAGGATTTGGTTGGGTTCAAAGGGTTATCAAAGAGTGATTTGTCAGAAGAAGAAGAAAGGATTGAAGTTGAAGGTAAAAAAGAAGAAGTAGTCGAAGCAAAAGAAGGATTGAATGGAGGTCATTCTAGAGATAGTTGTGGAACGACTGGATGTGAGATCCAAGCCGAAGATTTCATTCCACAAGCCAATGAATCAGATCAACAAAACCTATTAACTTCATCCCAACTGAAACTGATACAAGAATGTAATTTGAAAGATGAGATGGGAGGTTCGATTCGATTTAAAGATTTGTTGTGGAAATCTCATCGAACGATTGTGATCTTTATTCGATTCTTTTGGTGTGCACTTTGTCAAACTTATGTACATCAACTTTCTCAAACTTTTTTCAATGGGTCTGAAGCTGTGGAAAAGTTGGGGTTGGAGGGTACGAGGATCGTGTTGATTGGGACGGGGGATTGGAGAATGATTAAGGCTTATCGTGGTTTGTTTTTCTTTGATCTTTTCTCTTTCTTTTTTTTTTCTTTTGATTTTGATTTTTGATTTTGATTTTGATTTTTGATTTTTGATTTTTGATTTTGAAATTTTGAAATTTTGAAATTTTGAAATTCTTTGGGTTGTTTAGAAATGCTTAAATGTCCATTTGAGATTTATGTAGATTCGAGTTCAAAGAAATCACTTTTTAAACAAGTTGGATTACAACGTACCTTCAAATCAGGTAAAAGCGAAGAAAAAGGTGAATATTTACGTGATGTGAATTTATCTAAGATTATCACTCAATCTATCGTGGTAAGTCAAAATGGTTTCTCTCACAACAAAGAAAAAAAAGAAATCTACTTGGTTTTTTTGACTGAATCCGAATTGGGGTTTTCAATTAAATTGATCATTTTTTCTTTGGGGGGGGGGTGTTGGGGTTTTGTTTTTGAAGAATATTAAGAAGATGCCGTTTCGGAATCCAGGATTGTTTACTCAATTGGGTGGAGAGTTTTGTTTTGAATTGGATTCAAAGCTTGATCCTTCTAATCTGATCTCTTCTTCTGCTTCGATTCGAATCAAAAAGAAAAGATTGTAAGTGAAGTTTGATTCTTAAATTAGAGAAGGAGAGAGAGAGTACTCAATCATCTTACCGTTCTCTTTTTGCTTTTTGCTTTTTTTCTTTGATTTCTTGGTGGGTTTGGGTTTTCTTTTTTTCTATAGTAGTCATTTGAGTTTAAGACCTAAACCTAAACTTCAAATCGATCATTCTATCTCATCTGACTCACATGATCAAAAAACTCATGATTTGATGGATCCTTTGGTGAGATGTGTTTATGCAAATCGGATGACGTAAGTGATCGAATTCTATTTTCCTTTTTGATCCTCTTCTTTTTTTTAATTTTCTTTCTTCTTTTTCCTTATTCTCAAAAATAAATAAATTAACTGATGAATAGATTTTGAAAATCAATGTTTTGATTTCTTAGGAATTCAAGAGATCATGGTTCTCTTCAACAATTATTTGATAGTCTTGGACTTCGAATTTTGGATTAATCAATCAAAGAAGTGATGGATGATCTTTAAGTTTGGATGTGGGTCTTTTGATTTTTTTTTAAAAAAAATCATGGAATTTCAAAACACACTTTTGAAGCGAGAAAAAAAAATCTCAAAACAACACCTTTTTCTTTTTCTTTTTCTTCTTTTCATCACTTCTTCTTAGTTTTTTTTTCTTCATTTTATTCCCCTTTCATCTTCATTCTTTTCTCTTCTTTTTTTTCTCTCCTTTTCTCTCTCTCTCTCTCTCTCTCTCTTCATGCATTTGTTTTTTTTTCACATTTTTATTTGATTTTTTATTGAATTTTTTAAATGATTCTCCTTTTTCTTTTGCTGTCTTCAATATATCTATATATCTTGAAGAGAAATTTTGGTGTGGGAGATGGGTTTTTTTCAAGAGGATCAGTAATCACATGGACCCACCCTGCCTGGAGTTTCACACAGTACAAACTTACATGAGTCATACCAAACGTGCCCTACACCTCAGTATAAGAAAATCAAGAATGAAGAGATTGGGTAAATGATCAAGTAAGGAAGAGAAGAATGAAGAGTTAGAGGATCAGAGGATTAGGATCAAACTACAAACATCATAGATTTTTACCGATATGAAGAATGATTACATTTTATTGGAAAATGATGGGCCGAAAATTTCTTTCTGAAATTAAGGCCTCACCCAGTTTTGGCCCAAGAAATTCTGAACAAAAAATCATTTGGTGAGAGATTCAATGATCTTTGTCCTTGAATGTTTTTTTTGGAGTTAGTACTTTAAAGGGCTTTACTCCACATCAACTAAGCAACCAATTTTTTGAAGATTTTTCTGGGTTTCAAAACCTCACAGGATTTCAAACAATTTGGAAAAAATCAGAATAGATCGAAAATGCCTTTTATGATGTGTGATGATTATTTTTTGCCACCTTTGTCTTGGAGACATGTCAGGTTAAATACCTAATTTTGTTCTCTTCTTGTCAAATAAATTGAAATTGAAATTGAAATTGAAATTGAAATTTTAGTCATAACTGAATCAAATTTGGTTGATATTTGTTTCAACAAATATATTCAGATCATCCCACATCCTTTTTCTAATGACAAAAAAAATATTCCAGTGGTTTTAGAGCCTTGTAAATATTTCAGTCACATGGTGAGACAGAAAAATCCTGAAAGATACATTCAACAAAGGGAGTCTTGTCCTTCACTTGTCACATTTTTTTTTCCAGATTTTTCTTGTAAGTATTGGAGGCTAAATTCAGTGGGGGAGTTCTACATTTTGATCTGGCATTTCAGTAAGACCTTGATGATCACCAAACTAAGTGGCTGGATTTTTGTAGGCTAGCCAAAATTTCCCAACATGAAGAAAATAGCATAATTTGCCTTACCTGATTCTTTCAGATTTTTTGGACCACAATGAAGCACACCGATTCAATTCCTAGTCTTTAATCATTTTTCACTATGGAGTATTACATTGTGTTTACAGTGTCATGAACTTGGTTCAAGTTTTAGATCAAAATTTAACTTTTGGGGTTTCATTGTTGAAGAAGAGTGATGAATGAGTTCTTGTGTAACTTGAGAACTGAACTAAATTTCAATCAGACAAATATCTTTTACGTTCTTAAACCAATTCTAAAAGCAAACAGTCTGAAGTTTTAATTAAGAAAGGGTTTTAATAGCAAATCATTCTTGGTTATGTAAAATGAAGCTTTTCTTAACTTATTCTCATCATTTCATTCACTTCATCTTTAACTTTTCTTTCAGTTTTTCAAAACTTCTTGCATCTCAAAAAAATCAACCTCTTTCATACTCATCTTTCCATATCCTAAATCTTTCTTTCTTTACAAAAAAAACCTTTTTTCAAACACACACACATACACACATATCTCTTGAAATCGTTTGATCATCTTAAAGTCATCTATATATATATAGAAAAAAATAACATTTTTTAAATCATTTCAAACTTTGTTCTTCATTCTGAATCTCATCTTTCCATTCTCTTTTTCAATCGTTCTCATCATGATTTTCATTTTCATTTTCATTGATCACTTTCATTTTTAATTGTTTTATTTTTTGATTTTTTTTTGTTAAAATCGTTTCAAAGACTCTTTTTGATACTTATTAAAGTATCTATATTCCCAAACCCCCCCCCCCCCCAACAACAAAACAAACACCTAAATTAACTTTTTCTCAAAGTGACCAAGAAAAAGGAGGAGTGAAAGCAAGAAAGCTACTTACTTTTTAGCACCAAAGCCAGCTAAACCAAGTAAACCGAGTAAAGTACCCCATTTGATAATCCAAGCAAAGATCGTTAAGATCTTACCACCTAAACCCATTCCACCTGATCCGATCCCACCACCTAATCGATCATCTTGATGGTGATTCCAAGCAGATGATTTCTTCTTGGCAGATAAATCTTCTGGTGAATGATAAACGATTCCAGTAGATGAAACTGAAACTATATCATGTGCATCTGAAAAAAAAACCGAAGTCCGAGAAAAGAAAAGATTAAAAATCGATTGAAGAAATAGATGAAGTGAGGTTTCAATTTTTCAGAGTGATCACTTACCACTCACTTCTCCTGTATGAGCTGTGAAACCTAAGATTGGTTTCTCAGGTAAATGAAAATCATCAAGTGTGAAACAATGATTCCATTCATCCCATTTTTCATGATGAATTAAAACCTACTCCACCCCGCGCCCCGACGACCGAAAGAGAAGAAAGATGATGGGAAAAAAAGAAGAAAGAGAGATTAGGTTTGAAAGTTTGAAGTGGATTAGAAGAAAAGGATTAAAGCTTAAGAAGAGGGTTTAGAAATACCTCTAAGAATTTAGATTGAACATAAGTGATTCTTAATTTGGTGGCTACATCTGCTCTTCTGATTGAAAAAGAACATGAACCTGATTCTTGACCATCTCCATCTTTTCCTACATCATAACTCATATAACCATTATTTGACATTCCGATGATTCTTGGAAATGAATACTGTTTGTAAGAAAGGAAAGTTTGACGGGAGAGTTTGAGTTGTGGAGGAAGGATGAGGTGATGAATGAATTTAAAGGATGGAGACGAACGGAATGACGTGAGTTTGGAAAGGTATCGATAAAGATACCTAAACCTGTCCAATGATCTTTAGAAGAAAAGAAAAGAAGAATGAAGATTAGGAAACGGAAAATGATCAGATTTGAGAAAAAAAAGAGAAAGATCTCCATCAAACTAACCAGCAGCACCAAAGACAGGACCGATATGAGTAGAAGATTGAGTTAACCAAATTGCCATTCCATCACCAAAGACAGTGGAAGATTTTCCATCGATCTTAAATTCGATTTCGATTTGAAAATTAGTTTGAGAGATTGATTGTCTTGACCATAGGTAACCGGCTTGTGAAGATCTATCTTGAGTTAATCTGATATGTTTATTAGTATCTATGACTGGTGTTCAAATATAATAAGAAAATTTTTATTGATCAGTTTGTTTTTGTTGAGAGGTTTAGTGATAGAAGAGGTGATCGAACTTGTTGAACCACCGAAATCGAACCATCTGTTTTGTAAATCTGAATCAACATATGCTAAAGAGTCATTTATAGAAGCATTAGATCAATCAAGTATTTTAAAAGAAGAAAACTCTTGAGGTGATTATAAGGCATCAAAACATACGAGCATAAATTGAATGAGAACGAATTGGGATGGTAGGTTCAGTAAAACCTTTAATTTTTCGATTTTTGATATTACCATTTTCTAGATTTAAAGCTTCAGGTGAATGATTTTGATTTAATTCTGATGTTAATGAGAATGAGATTAGAGTGATTAGGATGGTGATTGAGATTGAAAAGAATTGATTTTGATTTGATTTTGATTTTGATTTGATCATGATTGATGAAGTGATGAAGTGAGTGATGATGAGATGGTTTTGAGAACAGAAGTGAAGTGAAGTTTGTTTGACTCAGAATTTCAAATTCATCAACAACAGTTACTTAAAATACAGTCATACCTCACATATCCGGACACCAGGGGGTAAACTTCCTCGGCCTCGGATGGTTCTGAAAACATGTTCAGGAATTCTGTTCTGAGAACCAAGCCAGCAGGAGCTGCGGTAGCTATGGAAGATGACTTGATAACTCAGGCCTATGGCCCACTCAAAGGCATTTCTAACTACGAAACCCAAACTATGGCGCTGATCTTGGGTCTGTTGAAAGTCAGAACGATCATAGAAGAACAACCTGAGAAGTTTAAGTCGTTGGCAATCTTCAGCGATAGTCAAGCAGCGCTGGAGCTCCTGGCCGCCTGGAGCTAATTCACCAGAACCTTTACGAGACTTTCCGAAAAGCCGTAAACAAATTCCCCGGCAAAAGTGACCAATCTGGCCTAGGCCGCGGGGTTTGAAATTCCGCAAATTGTAATTGAAAGTTTAATACCGTTTCGAGACTTCCAGTCAACTTAGAGCATTATGTTTTTGCAGAGTCGGCGATCCGAGGACGATGTTGCCGCCGCTTGACGGCGGCTGGAGCCGTCCTCGGCAACACGGGACCGTGCTGGACAGACGGCAGTGGGCTCATGCAATCCAGGAGGATTGGATGAGCAAATCAGCGTTCCCCCTCGCTCTCAGTAGGGGACGTCGCACTGTCCGCCAGCAGGACCATAGCGAGCTGGAATCACGCACTCAGAAGCGAAATTGATCATGTAGAGATCCTCTCCCGTATATCCGCTCAGGCTGTTCGTCACGGCCATGAGTCGTAGATTGCGGCTCCTCCCTCCCAAGAGCCCGCTTGCGCTTTTTACATTTCCTTAGGGAGATTTTCTGTCGAGCCCCCCCTGAGTCGTCCTCCCCTTCACTGGTTTTCCTTTGTTTGTCCTTCTTAGAGCCAGCTCTTCACGCTCAGAGCGGTCTCACAAACTTCTCGCGGGCCACTCCGTCGTGTCTTCGAAACTTCGTGCGCCGCGAACTGTACCACCTACAATCCTCTTATCATGCGACCTACGAAGCCTGGCAAAACTTCACGTTCTAGACCAGGACTTTATCAAGAACTTGAACCCCCACCCGTCCGTCCAAGCCTACGATGTTCCAGCCAACATCCACGACTGGCTTCCTTTCCCTCTAGTTCATGTCGCTCCTCCCCCTGCCGGTTTTGACCATAATCCGCTATCCAACAGGTTCGTCCGCGATGTAACTCGGCAACCCCCTCAATTCGAGTCTCATCCAGTCCGCTTAACCTTACCTCGGGAGGCCGGTATCAAGAACGACATTTTGTTCGCCATGAAGGGCTCCTCACAATGGATATTCCAAGGCAAGGTTTACAATGGCAAGGCGAACAAATCTATCGACACCCTTTCATCCAATTCTGACTTGTCGCATCATTCTTGCGGCCCTACACGCCGGCACGAGTGGACTAAGTCCTGGTTGTGCAACTGCGCTGGCAAGCCCTCTACCCGTACTTCATCCTCCGTTGCCGCACACAAACGCATGTCCGGTGGCTCCGTTCGATGCCAGTGTCATGCTAAGTTTTACATTTGGAAGACCCTTAATGGCGACCTCAAATTCGAATGGTATTGGCGTCATAATAACCACAACCCATACTCCATCAAAGATATGCGCAACATGTGCCTCCCCGATGTCGTATTGCAGTGGCTCAATGAGCGTGTTATCTCTGGATTAACCTGGCGTTCAATACAAAGACTATTAACCTGTCCGGACCTATTTCCAGTAAGTCCATTCTCATCCGAAGAATCAATCATCAATACTGAATCTATCCGCAGGACGAGAACGCCTCCCTAGGCATAGTACCTGAGGCCCTCAACATTGACCGCATCCGAGTCCAGAACCGCATTCGTCGCTTAGCCAAGAAGACAAAGTACCTTGACTCAAGCGGCCTCACGTCTCTGTCTTTATGGTGTCACCGGTTGCAAGATCACGGGTGGCATGTCTTGAATTCCACTGACCCATCTAATCAGCGTTTATCTATTGCCTTTTTCTCTCCCTGGCAATCGTCCCAACTTAAGCTCCACGGCGACGATGTACTATGTTTCGACTCCACTCATAATGTTTGCTCGGGAATCCCTGAGTGGCCTCTCTCTAAACTCACGTTACTCACGCTGGTTCTCCGCCACCCGAACACCAGCAGCGGCATCCCCGTTGTTTGGTTCTTAACATCCGACGAAAAAGTGCACGTATGATCTTAGGCTTTCATTCACTGCATCGCATAACTCTCATCCATCTAATACCAGGGAAACTGTTAGCGGCATGCTATGATGGCTGAAAGACACCTTCCAGACGTGTCCGAAAGCCTTCATGACGGACTGCGCCCCCGCCTATCAAAGAGCCATCACCGACACCTTTGCCTCTTGTAGCATCAGACCCAAGCACTTCTACTGCCTCTTCCACGTCTCGCATACCATCAAGGCCAAGGCCAAGGTCCTGGTGAGCACCAACTTTGTATTCCATTGTTCTTAACTCACAGTCACTACACGCAGGGCGGAACCGACGCCCACCATGAAATGCACAAGGACGCCCTCGCCGTCATTTACGCCACCCGCTGGCAAGAAGTCTTCCTTCGCTTCCGTCGCAAGTACCGAACATCTAATCCTGCATTCGCGGAGTACTTCCAGTTCCAGTGGGTACAGAACTACTCCCACTGCATGATTTCGGAACGCGATGTTCCCATGCAGGGCATCCATACGAACAACTTCACGGAGAGTTATCACCGTGTCCTCAAGTACAATTTCTTGAGCCGTCATACTCTTCAAAGGCCGGACGACGCTATTCAAGTGCTCGTCAATAATGCCGAACCCGAATTCCGCCAGAGTGTCATCAGTACTTCGCTAGGATTCCGCCCTCAACATACTACAAGATTCCAAAATATCGCGAAGGGTCTTGCTGATTCTTATAGTGCTACAGATTTACGTGATTTAGGCGTCACCTTTGTCAAAAGCGGCTCAAACAAAGTGGGTCATAACTCAAACTTCTTGTCAACCTTTCACTGACTCACCGTCACTCCAGTGGACCATCAGCAGTTTCACTCGTCCGTTTGCCATCTCTTACGACGCCCATTGTACTCTCCCAAACGCCAGCCACGCTGGGTATGTCAACAACTGCACCTGTTGTCACTACGTCAAGACTAAGTTGGCTTGCAAGCACATGTGCGTCTTGGCGAGGCAAACCGGCTACAAAATCCTCAAAACAGATCCCGAAATCAACAACGGCCACTCATTATTCGCGCCGAGGGGCATAACACAGCCATTCAACCTGGTGGTCAACGTGATGACATCAATTCATCCGGACTCGCTGCCCCCATCACCACCAATGAATCCTTATTGCTCCAGCTCCGGGATGGCTCAAACGCCGTCAACCAGCGGCCTGACGAGCGGCACGTTCCCATACCCCCCTATGGTTCCCGCGCGTATTCTATACAAATGCTCAGAGTCAACACTCGCTCATTCACGTTTTCCAGCCGGCACCGTCCGTACCTATTCAAACCATCCTCCACCGTCACAGATTTCTCCCAATACATCCAGCCGCTGGTTGCCCGTCTCAACTCACCTCACCACCGGTCGTATGGACCACGCGAGCGACTCTTACATCAGCCGCCTCATGGAGGACCCTCACCATTTACAATCAACCCCTCCCCGGCTAGGATCCGGTTCGCACTCCAACATACTTTACCGCGGAGGCCCTGCTCCGTATCCGTCTTCTCCCTTCGCCTGGGTCTCCGATCAATTGAGTCGCGTAGCGACGTCATACTAGATTGCAGGACGCGTATGAGGGAATGCGCGTTATAGAAGAGGTTTTATTTCTAACATCATTACCTAATCCAAATGAGTTCGAGACTTCCTTATATTAGAACAGCACTACAGTTCATTGTTCTGTTCTCTCTTTATTGAACTCATTATTAGAATCCTTTACAATCTCTTTTACTCAGATTGTGGATTCTTTTCAATCACACATCAGTCTAACATTAGACTGATATCTGATCTTTAATCTTCTCAGGTGTTAGTTATTATCTCTTTATATTAGTTCTCTCTATTTGCAATATCGAACTCATTATTAGAATCCTTTACAATCTCTTTTACTCAGATTGTGGATTCTTTTCGATCCCACATCAGTCTAACATTAGACTGATATCTGATCTTTAATCTTCTCAGGTGTTAGTTATTATCTCTATATATTAGTTCTCTCTATTTGCAATATTGAACTCATTATTAGAATCCTTTACAATCTCTTTTACTCAGATTGTGGATTCTTTTTGATCACACATCAGTCTAACATTAGACTGATATCTGATCTTTAATCTTCTCAGGTATTGTGGATTCTTTTCGATCACACATCAGTCTAACATTAGACTGATATCTGATCTTTAATCTTCTCAGATAAAAGAATCTCAAATACTTAAATTCTTGTCGATCTTTGCCATCGTAGCCTCAGATCCCCGGAGGCCGCCCATCACCATTCCCCCTCCACCACCACTCGTACCTCGAATACATCGTTTCTTCAGCCGCATTCGCCACAAAGTCATCGCCGGCACCACCCATACAGCCGTCAAGACAACTCCGCCGCCGCGCTAACTTTTTTATTACCTTCAGGACCACCACCTACCCAGGATAACTACAAATTTAACCCTTACTCTTTAACGTGGCACCTTGCACCTCACGCTGCTCTTCCGACTCCTCAAGTTCCTCTCCATCAACCTTCGGTCCGCACGCCAGAAGTCACTCCCACCCCGGTCACAACATCCCAGCTGGACGGTCTCTTCCACAAGATGGAAGCCGGCCATGCGTGATCCAGACCCCCCCTCCCCTTACCACATCCGATGAATTTGCTACTCTGTTTGCCGGGCGACCTGCCAGCCGACAACAGTTCCGCTACGCCCGGCCAGTACGACGGCTTCCCTCTGACCCAACGCACGTAAGTGACCGGAATCCAGCAGCTCATTACGCTGGACTAACTCTCCTCGGTAGTGCTGCCGCCTATGCAGGTCCCTCCCGGGCCCTGACTGCGACCGATGCCTCTGTCGACACCACCACGCCCTCCCATATGGCCTTGTCCAGCTCTCAGCCCATGGCCACCACGAACACAAATCACTCCATCAATTACGGCCCCAGTTTCCTCACAGAGTCCGAGGTTGCCGCGATGAACGCTGTTGAGCTCCAGTTCTACAAGAAGAAAGACGACCTCGCCGAACTCATGAAGATTTTACACAGGATCAATGCGGAGTCCCCGTTCAACAACAAGGCAGGAATCCTTAACCGTGCCACGCCAACACTCATTGCCGCTATGCGACGAAAGGCCGCCGACTTCCTCACCACTCTCAGGTCGTTCAACAGCAACAACCGGACGTCCAAGCAGCGGCACTAGAGCCTCCTCACTCTCTCAAAGGTGCGGTCCAAGTCCCCCTTGAAACAAATTCTCATTTGTTAGCTTTCATGGTTCTCGTTGCTTTTTCCCTCTCCATTCTGCGTTTCATTCGCACAAGCCCATTGCTACTACATTTTTCCTTCACACACATCTCGCTGCTTAGTCGAAGCTCATTTTACACATCTGTTTCATTTCTCCGTCACTCATTCTACCGTTCCTGCACATCCGCCAGAACACACACTCTCAGATGCTTGTATGTCCGCGTATCTCCCGTGGTTTATTTCCATCACCGGCTTATTTTTGTCTCCATGTAATCAAAGCTTCATTGCATCCGCACATTTTACTGACGCGCTGATGCGCGGAGCAAGCTAAACTGCTTGGCTGTGAGGTTCCTCGGGAATAGGGCTTATTCCCCAGTCGACAGTGAACCCGCGGGTTCAATAATGAAACCCGAGGCTCAGACCCAATCCGTCTCGCGTTCGCGCTAATCCCCGCTGCCTGTACAAAAGGTTCTGGTGAGATAAGCGCGCGCCTCCTGGCCAACCCTGTACAACCAACAACCTTACAGTACTTAGCAAAAATGCTCCGGCAATGTTACCGCATCATCCCACTGAGTAAGAAGATCAAAATATACTGGACACCCGGTGTGGAAAGCAAATTATATGGGAGCAATCTTAAATTACTTTTTTATCATTCAAAACTCATACTTATATTTATTGGATCATTTCAAAAGACTCATACAATTTTAGTTTAGGATTTTCTTTTTTTCAAAAATTCACTTTAATCAATTTTTTTATTTCAAATCAAATCAATCATTTCATTTCATTTTTTTTTACTAAAACAACACCTTTGGTACTCAATTGAGAATCAACACAAAGAATAAACAATCTAACAAGATCAGATGGAATGAACATAATTAAAAGAAATACAGTAGATAGAGATAATAATCAATGAAAGGATAAAATAACAATTTGAAACACAAGCAACATTAATCAGAAGGGGAAGAGATGATAGAAAGAAAAGAGTAAGACAGTACTTACTCACCAGAAGAAAAAAAAGTTGAATGTTATTGATTGAAGATAGCAAAATTAAAATCAAAGAGAATCTATGGATCAATTTGAAAGCAAAACAAATTAGATAGTATCAAGTAAAAGAAAAAAGACAAGGAAACTTACTCACAATCAAAGATATTTAAATTTGAAATCTGAACTTGGTCAAGATGAGATTGATCGATCTAGTAAATTGATAAACCAATATATATAAAATTAAATTAAAAATTAAATTATAATTAAAAGTTAAAATTGATTTAAATTGAAAACGAGCAATCTAAACAACTAGAGTGATGAAACAAAGAAAATAAAAATCAAAGTAATTAGTTTTTAATATTTAAATCAAATCATAAGAAGGAGAAGAAAAGAAGGATGAACTTACAGCGAGTTGAAGCTCAAAATCAAATCGGACCGAATGATCTAGAACAAAAATATAATTAAAAATAATAAAATATAATAAAATTTTGATTAGAAATGATGAAACACATCAGTATAGAGGCAAGAAGGAGTCAGAAGATAGAAAGGAGAGAGACAAAGGGAATGACTTACTTAGGTTTAGGTTAGAAGGAGAAAAAGGCTATAAAGGCTCGATCGATTCAAAGAATCGATTGTTCGTTTGTGGGAACCAAGAAGAAGTTTTTTTTCGTTTTTTTTTCGTTTCATTTCGGCCTCGATTCTCAGATTGGATTGAGTGTAAGGTACCTAAAGGAAGAGAAAGAAGGATAGAAAAAAAAAAAGAGAGTTAGTAAACAGTTAAAGGAAAAGAGAAAGGATAAAAGGAAAAGATAAAGAAAGAAAGAGAAAGGAGGTCTTTAAAAGAAAAAGGACTTACTTTTATCGAGTGTTATAAGGGAATTAAAACCCTTATAACGGTGATTTTAAAGTGTTATAAAGGAATTTGGAGTTGGGGGGAATTTTTTTGATTTTTTAATTTTTTTATTTTTAGGTTTCTGACAAATTAAGTCAGAAACTCTAAGAATTAAGGTAGTCAAGTAGGCTTTAGGCAGTTACAGGTGTAATTAGGTGGATTTCGAAGGTGTTAAGGTGTGTAGGGTAGTTTCGGGAAGAGTAGAAGTTGGAAAATAAGGTTTTGGAGGAAAATTCAAGGTTTTTCTCTTGCTGCGGGAAAGTTTTTTGGGACCTTAATTGGAAAAGCATAGTAAAAAACAGCTTGTTTACATATGTTTTTGAATTGCGGGACCTTTTTGGGGAATCTTAAGGCTGAACTAAAGCTTGTAGATTGGATTTTCAAGGTTGGAAGTTTATTTTGGTGGTAGTACTGTTGGAAAAAAGGGTTTCGTGTACTTTTGAGGGCAGCCTAACAGCACTTTAGTTACAACTCTTGGAGGTTTATCCCCCTTGGGTTTGTTTCTTCCCCTCACAGCTCTGCCTACGCTCCACAGCGTAGGAGTTCTACACCGGACATGAGGGTATCGAATTGAACGAGAAGGCAGATCAGGCAGCACAGGAAGCGGCGGAAGGGAATGCAGGCAAGGTGACACTACAAGTCAGCCTGGGTGGCCTCCTTCATCATACCAAAGAAATATTTAAAAGGGGAGCCCTCCCAATTAAGCAATTCAAAACAAAAGGGCGACACATAGCTGACACATTTAATAAAATGGAAAAGGGACAAGCAGCAGCAATCTTCCAGTTAAGATGCGGCCATAGCCCCCTCCGACAATCTCTCCATCGCATAGGAGCCGAAGACGACGACAAATGCGAGACGTGCAAAGTCAGAGAGCCCACGACCCACTTCCTCATATTCTGTAGAAGATTCAACACACAAAGACAACTGTTCAGAAGAAAACTCAAAAAGGAAAAGATTCGAGTTGATATAAACTTGGCAACAAAATTACTTGACACGCCAGAAGTGTTCCCCCACCTGGCACAATACATAACAGATACAAACCGTTTTAATCACTTGAAATCCTACTTAGATAACTAGACATGACTCCAATATGCCACACCCTTTTTACTTTCTCTTTTACTTTCATATGGTCCTTATCTACCTTAATTCTCATTTCCTTGTATATATTCTCAAATCTTTTGTCACCGAGGGCTGTTTTGAAGGCTGTATAGTCCATTTTTGATAGCTTAGTTACATAGTTGTTGTACGATAGTTACACTACATCACACAAAAGTTAGTTAGTGCGGTATGTGAAATCAAAAGCACTTAAAAAAAACCAAGCCAAAGCCATCCCAGTAAGAAAATTGTGGATGACCGTGAGACAATTAATCACTTTCACCAGTCTTTGTGGGTTCAAAAAGACCAAGAATCATACTCAGAGATGGTAAGAAGATTAGTCAAGACTTGAAGGATTTAATCCCTTGAGCCAAGTGCAAGAATCCGGTAGTGATGTGATGTGTTTGACCTCATCAGTTTTTGTTTGGCTGAGCTGTCATTCAAAGGGTCCTGTACTCTTCAATACAGCTTGCTATTCCGTGACTGCTACGTGATGGGAGTGTTTTCTTTCTGTTCTGCCTGAACAGGTTCTAGACACGTTCTAAATTTGATTGAAAACAGGACGTGTCCCTGATGGTTTTTGTCACCGGATTTCAACGTCTCACTTACCCCCTGGTGGAGGCTTGGTGGACGGCTTTTGTACCAGGTAGCAGAGGTGACCAGATTCTGTAGATGGCTGAGGACACCATGGTGATCTGATAATAATGTGCTAAAGGTAAGCACCTTCTCCACAATCACAAGTGTGCAGACTTGGGTAACCTAACCTAGAGCAAAAGCTCAGAGGTAATTACATGAAATTTGAATAGACAGAATTGAAGGGAATCTTCACAAGAAGCTCCAGCTGAAATGAGCATGGGGTTTGATTGAGACCAAGTGGGAGGTTTTGAGGTTTGAAAAACCCCCCAATCAAACTCAAATTTGGAACCCCCTGCTGGCCCACTCAGACCATCAGATAAGTACTAAGTCCCTCTCCAGACACCCAAGCTTGCAAGCACTTCCAACAGGGAGAGAATTCTGACTTTGTACAGCTTTTTTCTTAGATCACGTGACCCAAAATTTCAGCTCCGCCAACCCATTCTCCAAACTTTTTTCGCCCCCTCACCTCTAGTCGAGCGCCGATATCTAGCGCACGATGCCACCTGGCGCGTCCGACACGGGCCAGATGGTCGAGGATGACCATCTTGATTGGATGGCCACAGGATCGCCGGATCCGAACGCGTTTGGTCAAATTTTTGACGCGCCTGCCCCCTTACTGGACGATTCGGACGAAGCTCCCCCCCCACCCAAGATCCTCTCAGACACGATCGATGTCCTGCCCAAACGATCTCAAATCCCCCTCCTAGCCGAGTTTGCGAAGAAGAAGGCACGTACTTCGACTCCTGGCCTGGAAGCTACCGAGGACCCCAACTCAACCCCCGACACACCTCGCTCCGAGAGGATCTCCCGTATGATCCCAGGGAACGAGGACGACCGCTCTCTCACCGCCCTGCTGACCAAACTTGTCTCGGTCGCAAACTCGGCGATACAACTCCCAGCAAGAGGTCGCATGCCGAACAGGATCCAGGTCGACGTCGAATCATGCGCGGACATCCTAGTCCTGATCAACGCCGCTTTCGACAGGCATCAATTCAACATGACGAAGAAGTCCCTCTTCTGTAACCCGGCGTCCAGCCTCGAATGCCCTACCAAGGCGGCTGCGCCGTTAATGACCCAGGCCACAAGCCAAACCCCGCCTCATGATTTCCAGATTAGCTCACTCGTTGAGAAGTTTGATGTTCTGAGCGAGACAATCTCCTCTCTCGTTTCCTCCCTCCCTGCTTTATCGACCACCCCCCGTAATCGAGGTACAGCCTCGGATCCAAGCTCGTACGCAGCTAAAGCGTCTAAAGCATCCCAAGCCGGCGCTACGGCGCAACCTCAAAAGCCTCGGGCAAATCCGACAAGCGGCTCCAGACCCTCGCTCAAAGCACGAGCGGTCAACATCGTGACTCTAACACAACTGGATAGGACCCAAGTGGCCTTGAAAGATTTGACGGTCACCCAACTTATCCAGGGCTTCAACAACGCCTTCGGCCTCAACGATCTGCGGGTAGATGAAACCGCCGATGCAACCATCAAGGTCAGAACGGTGCAGCGACACCCGTCGGGTGACCTCGCCCTTCACTTTGAGAGCGCGGCTCACGCCGAGAAGATCCGACTGGCTGAGCAACATTGGCTCCCTCCTATCACTTCTAACCTGCGGGTGAAACCCAAACACTTCACAGTGCTGGTCCACGGCATCCCTACATCCTTCAACCCAGATGTCGTTAGCCATCGGGAAGAACTGATTGCTTCTAACCCCGATCTGCTACAGGATGCAGCCATCATCCGATGGCTCGTCCCTAAGATACAGGATGACCCGTCAAAACGGTATTCCACCCTCCTGATTGGTCTAAATACCAAGCCTCAGGCCGACAAGTGTGTCAAGGACAAGATATGGTATGGCAGAGGCCTACACAGAACTCAACACGGTCGGGACCCACCAAAGCGATGCTACAACTGCAAGAAGACAGGCCATACGGCCGGATCGTGCCCAGCCACAGCTATGTGCCCTTACTGCGGCGAAGAACACCACGCTAGAGCATGCCCCCAGAAGGGCAAGTCTCCCTTGAAATGCACAGCGTGCATCCGGACCATGCTGAGAATGGACCCCACGACCACGGTCAAAAGACTGCTCGAGGGCAATGTCAACGACCTCCTACACTCTCCTTTCCACCCACAATGCGCTACACGCATTGCTGAGGCGCTACCTGCCCAAAGCCCAAGCGCATCCCCTAAGCTGGTGGTCACTTCAGAAGCAGCTGCTCCTAATACTCAATGTTAGGACACCTGCGACAAACACTCACCTTACCCGAAACCACTTCAGTCCTCCAATTGAACTGTCGCCACTCATCTGATGTATCCAATTCACTCTTTAATTCCGATCTCACGAATCTTTTTTCCATTCTGTCTTTACAAGAACCGGCTGTCAACAATGTTGACTACCTACCGTATGAGCACGCCAATTGGATTCTCATAAGTCCCGTGCCAGCGGCAAGGAACACAGGCGCCCGACCCAGAGCGTGCCTGTATATTAGGAAGGACCTGGACGCACAGGTTAACCCTCTCCAATCAGCCTCTCAAGACATTGCGGCCTGTACCATCACCTTTATATCAGGCTTTACTCTGCTCGCCATAAGCATCTACAACGACCCGGTGTAGAACTCCTACGCAGTGTAGCGTAGGCTGAGCCGGAGAGGGGACGAAGTACAACCAGAGAGAACGGAAGTACAACAGGTGCAGTTAAGCTGCCCTCAGCCTTTAAGAATCTCTAAGTTCAGAAGCAGCGGGGTGCAATTCTAGACAAAATTTTCCTGCTACACACTACCAACACCTGTAATAATCTTATTCAACTCTTTCCACTGATATAATCAGTACCGAACCTGGTCCGAAAAACCTCTGACAAGTCTAAAGACTGTTTCGAGTGGTCACCAATGGTCCCTAGACACTAATGTGACTAGGCAAGGGTTATAGAAATAATGAACAACACTATACAGATAATTGAGAAAGTTCCGCAGTCCAATCTTTTAAGAAGTTTCTGTGAAAAGAGGATTTTTAACAAGATAAGAAAAAACTTTAAAGAGGAGGTTGATGATGGATAGAAGTTGATTAAACTTCTAACTAGACTGCTTTGAAATATTAAAAAAATACTATGAAGAAAATGCTTTGAGCTTTCACGCTGGCGATAAAATAAACACACTACTACCCTTATAAGGGTTTAACACTTCAAAGGCACAATATAACACTTTAAAGCACACTCTACTACACTTTAACACAAACAAACACTCCAATGGACACTTGAACACTCAAAAACACCCGCACACACAGACACCCGCACACAGATGATCAATGGATCACTTGATTACTTGATAAAAAAAAGAAAAAGAAAATTAAAAGAGAAAACAAAAAACCCCCAAAATCCCCTCCTCTTTATACCCTTTTGACTCGACTCCTAACCCCTTTTACATCATTTTACAAATTTGATTTTTTTGTCACATTACATCATTTCCTTTCTCATGTTTCATTTGATTTGTTTTTTTTTATAATTGATTTGATTTTTATTTTTTTTTCAATTCTCTCTTTGATGTTATATTATGTAGTTTTGATGTGTAAAAACGAGCGAAAGGAAAAAAGTTGAAATTAATTCAATTTTTTACTTAACATTTTAAATAAATTGATTTACTCAATCTTGATTTCAAATCGTATGTAATCTTTCTCTCTTCCTCTTCTTCTTTCCTTTCTTTTCTCATCTTTTCTCTATTTGAATTATTTGATTTTTTAAGTAATCTGATTTGTTTTGATTTGAATCGCTCGGTTTGATTTGAATCGATTCCAATTCATATGTAAGTCCTTTTTTTTTTCTCTTTCTTTCTGAATCGATCGATTCAAATTTGAATTCTTTATTCAATTTGATTCTAATTTTTAATTTGATTTTTAATTTTTCTTTCTAATCTCCTTTGTTTTAGATCGGTCGCTTCAATTCAACTCGGTCTTGATTTTCAACTTTCAAATTTTGATTTTGGTACGTTTCTTCTTTTTTTTTTCATTCATTCTTCTTTTGATCTATTTACATCTCTGACTAATTCTTATTTATTTATTTCATTCTTCTATTCAATCTGCTTTGACCTTCTAGTTTTGAATGATAGGTACTTTCTACTTGATTTTTGCTCAATCAACTAATACCTCAATTTGTCTCTAGATTGTTTAACAACTGGATCGATCCAATTCTTTTCTTGCTTATTGAAGTTATAAGTTAGTTCTTCATTTTTGATCTTATTGATTGGATTTAATCTTCAAGTTGATTGATTCTATTTTGACAATTAGATTTGTCATTTGTTGTTACTGTTTGTTGGTTTTTTTTTAGAACAATCAATTCTATTTCTAATCTCTGTAAGTGGTAAGTCATTTAAACTTTTTCTTTTGCTTTTGTTGTCTTCTTTTTACACATTACTAACTAAATCTTCTTTTCTTTCTATTATCTTTCTACTCATTCTTTTGATTGATTTTAGGGTTCCTACAATGATTGATAGGTTATCTTGATTGGATTTTGTTGATTCTAAAGTTAATTTTAGTTCTTGATTAAAAATGATATTTTTTTTTTGTTTCATCATTCTTATTGTTTTGTGTAATAGTTCTTTCTTGATGATTGGTGTAGACTAGTTGATTAGCTTTCTCTTGAAATGAAGATGAATAAAAACCCAATAGAATGAATTTGTATATATGAAAAAATGATCTGAAAGAAAATGGAGGCTTGAGAGTTTAAACTATGATCTAAAAAGGTTGAAATTAAATAAAATTATAAGTTGAAAGGAAAGTGAGGATGAATATTTGAGTCTGATTGTTTTATGATGTAAGGTGTAAAAAATAGTAGTGAGGTGGTTTGTATGGCCTAAGGGTTTGATTACCACACCGGCAACCTTCTCAGGTTTCTCAGCTTACGAGACACTGATGAAGGATGTCCCCTTGGACATTCAGCTCCTCCCTACAATTCTTAACACTGACTGTAACTTGCACTCCCCCCTATGGAACCCGACACACAACACCACACACGATAATGACGCAGACAGGTTGGTTGCCCTGATGTCCAACTGGGACATGCACTTGAGGTCTCCCTGCGGGGTTGTCACCTTTGGCATGGCCTCTTGTACGACTCTAGGAACCTCAATCGACCAGACCTGGGTTAATGAAGCCCTCGACGGCACCATCCAGCAGTGCATCATTGACGAAGAAAGCCTCACCAGCCACTTCTCAGACCACCAAGCCCTCATCACGACCTTTCTCACGCGCAACGACCAGACAACTACCCCGACCATAACGAAACGCACCCAGAAGAACTGGAAGAAGGTGGACCAACTCGCCCTCAGGATCGAGGTGCAGGGAAACCTCCCGGCAATACAACCACTGACAACTAGGGCTATGATTGAAGACTTCGACCAAACCTTGACCAGCGTCATCTCCTCCGCCCTTGACACGCACTCTCCTAGGAAATCACCGCCCGGCAAGCACAAGAGGTGGTGGAATCCCTTGGTTCTTGACCCCCTCCGCAAGGAAGCGGCGAAGGCCGAGAGGGTCATGAAGAAATCACGAACCGAAGAGGACCGCCGCGCATTCAAAGCGGCACGAAACAAATTCAAGCGGGCCGTAGATAAGGCCAAGGAAAACAGCTGGAGACTCTACCTCTCCACCCTCACCCACGACAACCTCTTCCAGGCGAAGAAATTCGCGTCTGGCAGACACCCCTCCACGGTGATCAACACATTGATCACCGCCGAAGGCACCACGTGTACGTCGAACCAAGAAAAGGCTGACGCGCTCTTTAGGGCGACCTGTGTCGCAACAGCCCCGTGCGACTTGGACGACACGACCCCCCTCTCATTCCCGCTGACAGAGGAAACGAAGACCAGCACATCGACGATGCCGAGCGTCTTAACATCACTAACCAAGGAATCACTCGCGTCGATTGTCAAGGGCAGTCCACCTCTGAAAGCGCCAGGAGGGGACGGCATTCAGAGCTGGGTGTGGCAGGCCATTTGGCCCGTGGTGAAAAACCATGTCCTTGCCCTATTCCAATGCATCACGATCACGGGCATGTTCCCAACGAGATGGAAGGAGGCTCGCACCATTATGCTTCCAAAACCGGGGAAGTCGGATTACACCTCACCTTCATCCTTCCGCCCCATTGCCCTTCTTAACACCATAAGCAAGCTGTATGAGAAACTGATCACGATCCACCTCTCACAACAGGTGGAAACACTACAACTACTCAACCGCGGTCACTACGGTGATCGCCCAAACCGGTCTAGCCAGGAGGCCTTGGTCCACCTCTGTGCCTTCATCCGAGGCGAGTGGTCCAAGGGCAACATAGTGGGGGCGATGTTTGCGGACGTCAAGTCGGCGTTCCGTCTGTACACCACCCCCGGCTCCTGGGCACTCTCGAGAAGAAGGGCCTCCACTCCGAGACCCTCAACATCATCAAGGATTTCCTTGCAACAAGGTCAACCCGGCTAGCCTTTAACGGCTTCGAATCAACACCCTTCGACCTGACTCACGGCCTTCCACAGGGCTCACCTTTATCCCCTCTCCTCTATCTAATCTACAATTCCTCGTTGCTTGACATAGCTAACCCCTTGCCGTGGGCTGAGGCCTTGGGCTTTGTGGACGATGTAATCCTCCTAGCCTCAGCCTCGGATCCCCACCAGCTACAGTCGAAGATGAAGACTCTCACCTTTCGCCAGACCAAGTGGGCCGAGCACCACGGGGCCATCTTCAACGCTAAGAAGAGCCACTGGATGGTCTTCAGCACTAGAAAACGCGAGAAAGGGGACAATGATCCTCCTACCATTGACTTCGGGTCAAGGAAGAATCTCACACCCCATGACCACGCCAAGTGGCTCGGCGTCACTCTGGACAGCCAACTGACTTTCAACCAACACTGACAGGATGTCATTGCCAAGGGGAAACAACGGTCAGGGTTCATTGCCTCACTGACGAAGTTGGAATGGGGCATTCCGCCACACCTGATGAGGACACTCCTGGCAGCTACTGTCCACGCCGCAACCGACTATGGAGCTGCGGAGTGGCTACCATTCGACCCTCCCAAGTACTTCTTGGAACAACTAACAATTATCGACAACACATGCTCTAGAGCTGCGCTGGGCGCCATCCACACCACCCCGCGACCTTTCCTACGACACGACTTGAACCTCCTCCACCCCGGAAGGCGGTTGAAAGCTAAGTCAATGTCTTTCATTGCCAAAGCACTCACGAAGCCTAGTCACCACCCCCTGTTCTCCTTTATTCAGCAGGCCCAAACCTTGAAGCCACGGACCCACCGCAACACCTTCCACCAGTTCTTCCAACACGAGCTGGGGAAAGAGTTCGACGAGTTCACCACGCAACTCCTGGTTGACCCTTCGGTGACCCTTTGCCGGCCACCCAACCTGTCTACACTCATTCAAGATAACGACGATCAAGCCATCACTGGCACCTCACGCCTCAAACATTCGACTACACATCTCATCATATACACCGACGGCTTGCGTATTCCAACAAAAAACACCGCGGCAGCCGCATGGTGCCAGAACACCAACAAATCGATTGCCCAGCACCTCGGAAAAGCCCGCCTTCACGGCATCTACCAGGCCGAGTACAAGGGGGTGCAACTTGGCCTCACGATCGCTCTAAGGACGGCGACCATCCACACAAGACGCATCTCGATCATCCTTGATAACCAGTCGGTCATCAAGGACATGAGCAACTGCCCCCCCTCCATCGCCTCCCTCATTGACAGGAAGGAGACGTTCAAGATCCTCTCGTACCTGGCGGTGACTTTCGCCAATGCAAGAGTTACAATCCGGTGGTGCCCAGGCCACTGCGGGGTAAAAGGCAATGAGGTGGTAGATAAGATAGCCAACACCCTGGCTAAACGGAGCTTACCTAGCACTTTCACCTCGACCCCCACCCTCGCAGGTTTCACCTCCGCAATTAAGGAGTGGTCGAAACGCGACGCAAACAACTTTTCCACCGAGGACATCAAAAGACTCGGCCACCCGCCTTCGGCGAAGAGACACCTCCGAGCCATCAGTAAGCTGCAAAAGCACGAATGCGCAGCCATTACCCAGCTACGTTCCAACCATATCTACCTCAACTCTTACTTGTTCAAACACAAACAACGTTTCGACCCCTTGTGCGACTGCCAGGAGGGAGTCGAAACTATTGAACACTTCCTCTTCTTATGCCACAGGTTCACACGCCAGCGGAAGGCATTCTCCGACGCCCTACACGAACTCCAACTCCAGGAGTCAACCGATATCCTCAAAGACCCCCGTGCATTCGAATGCATCGTCAAGTTCTGCAACTCGACCTGGCGGTTCAAGAGCCGCTGGGTTTGGGCCACCATCAGGGAGGAAGAGACCCCTAACAATGTCCCTACACCGCCTGTCTAGCACATAACCCACCCCCTAGCGCCCCCACTTGTATGACCATAACACTTGTAATACGTTAAACAGCCAGCACGCGTCCTTTTCCCCACCGGGGTTTTTACCGGAGCGGAGCACAAGTAGTTACAGTGCCTGATAGCCTTTTGGCTCCAGAGGCACTATAAGCAATGCATAAAAAAAAAAAACTTCCAACAAAGATACCTTGAATTGGGAAATCTAAGGCATCACCACAGGCAAAACCTCAGAAAGACCTTTTCCAAGGTTTTTATCCAAAGTATTCTTCTTCACTAAGAATTACCTTGGATCAAGATCTTGGAAAGATTCTGTCTGAGGATTGGAATCTAAGAATACCTTGAATGTAAGAATCTGAGGTAAATATGTTAGTGGTGAAGGAAAAAGTATCTGACTGTGGGACTTAGTTAAGTTAGTCCAAAAGGGGGACTTTGTATACAACACGTGAGGGTTCTGGGTCTGGAGAGGACCCAGGAAAGCTCCTGCGGAGGTTGGTGTCAAAAATTTTGACGTTCAAGTGCCGCAACTCAGGTCAGTTATAAGAAAAAGTCCAAATTCCAACGTTTTACAACACCTACCTCAGCCTACCTCAGCCCGGGTGAAAACCTGGGCCGGCCCCGTTCATGCACATTCACGGGGCTGATATGCAGGGCTGATGTACAGGGCTGATGTACAGAGATGATGTATGGATAGAGATTGGGCAACTCTCAGGGGCACAATAACCATGGACTCAAAATGTTTTCATTAGGAAAGGGATCACGTAGAAGAGAAAACAATTTTTCATGTATCTAGAGGATGAAATACCAAGGTTTTGTGTTTGTGGACAAGAATGATAGAGTGTAATCAAGAAGAAGATACGTACCAGGTTGTGTTTTGTGACTCTTGAATGGGAAGCCAATTTGTGAGAGAAGAGACCAAGAAGAAATTGTTTCCTGTAATATTGTGTTGATGATTGATGAATGTCAAAAGAGGACAGCAATGGTTGTTTTGTTTTGGGTGGGTGTCCAGATGCTGTGAGAATTTGACTGGGACTTTATTAAGGTATCAAGACGTGACGCGCTCAGTCGACTGTTGACGAGACAGCGAGTGAGGAAACAGTAAAAGAGCTACTAGCTCAACTAACCTGAAGACGATGAAGTAAGATAAATAAAATAGAGACCTTTTAGAATTCTTATTCCAGTAAATAAAGATGAGGAATGAAATGAAGAAATGGAAAGAAAAACAAAGCTAGACAACCATACAAACCTTTATTAAGGTATCAAGACGTGACGCGCTCAGTCGACTGTTGACGAGACAGCGAGTGAGGAAACAGTAAAAGAGCTACTAGCTCAACTAACCTGAAGACGATGAAGTAAGATAAATAAAATAGAGACTGAAATGAAGTAAGGATGAAAGAGTTGATGTTTGACTCAGTAAACATAAAAGAAGACAAATGAAAAAGTGATAAGGAAATGAAGAGAAACACTATACCCTTTTAGAATTCTTATTCCAGTAAATAAAGATGAGGAATAAGAATTCAGAAGGGAACAAAGACACTACTAGATATAACAAAAATAAAACCCATCGAACACACATACAACTTCAGCCCCCTTGAGATCCATGTACGATTTGACATTACCAAACCCCCTTGCATCCTCAACATCCAATACACTAAATGAATCTCAGATCAAAATACTACAAGTCTTCAGATTCGATTACCAGATTAAGAAAAATCACTTGGTGATGTTCTTGACCGATTCTCAAGTTACAATCCGAGTTATACTCCAATACACCCCCTCAAGAACATGCCAAGCATCACTTTATCCCTAGTTTGCTTCTCAAACGAACAAACTGTTGTTTACCCAATGCCTTAGTGAGCAAATCAGCAACCATCTCCGAAGTTGGACAGTGTTCTAATACAAGTTCACCTCTTTTGACGACTTCTCTGATCCAGTGATACTGGATTTCTATGTGCTTGGTTCGACCATGAAAGATTGATTTACTGGTGAGATGAATTGCGCCTTGATTGTCGCTCTGTAGTATTGTAGGATTTTCATCTTTACAACCAAACAATTCCATCATCCGTCTTAACCACAGAAGCTCCTGTCCTGCCTCAGTGATAGCTCTATACTCTGCTTCTGTAGAGGACAACGCTACAGTTGGTTGTAATCTACTTTTCCAAGAAAGAGCACCCCCAGCAACAGTGAATATGTACCCCGTCGTTGATCTTCTGGTATTTCTATCTCCAGCCCAGTCGGCGTCGCAGTAAGAAATCGGATATGAAAAACTACGCTGACCGGCTACATTTGTACATTCTTCTCCTGAATACACAATACCAAGATGAACTGTTCCTTTTAGATAACGAAATACTTGAAGAGCTGCATTCCAGTGTTGCAAACTGGGTCTATCTAAGTGTTGAGACAGAACCCCGACCGAATGTGCTAGATCGGGACGCGTACATTGTGACAGATACATTAAGGAACCTACAGCACTTCTATAGTTGAGTTTCAGCTTTGAAAAAGAGTCACACTCTTCATCAGTTGATCGATACAGCTTGACATTGGGTGTAAGTGGAGTAGATGCTGGTTTTGATTCGAGCATGTTGAACCGTTTGAGAACTGTCAAAGCAAATTTAGTTTGACTGAGTGAATAAATGTGAGGAGATTTTCTGTCAATCTCGATACCAACTATGGTTTGAGCTACACCCAAATCTTCCATTTCCCATTTTGAAGAAATTTGATTTTTGAAGGTTGAGATGTCATTACCAGTAATAGCCATGTCATCAACATGGACATACACAGCGGTAAAAAGTTGTTGCTCTTCATCTGATCTGGTATAGACGCAAGGATCAGCAGCACATTGTTCGAAGCAGAGAGCAATAAGAGTTTGAGTAACATCATCTTGCCAGATTTTCGGAGACTGCTTAAGTCCATATAATGATCTATTCAATTTTAACACTTTATCTTCTTGACTAACTATGACATACCCTTCAGGTTGTTCTATATAAATTTTGTCTTCAAGTAAACCATTGAGAAAAGCGGTGACTGCATCCATCTGATGTACTTCCCACCCGTGAATGGCAGCCATGACAAGTATTAATCAAAGTGAGGTTGGTTTTCCGGTGGGTGCAAAGGTTTCTCCGTAGTCTTCACCTTGAACCTGAGTATTACCCATGGCTACAAACCTTGCTTTGTACTTGATGGTATTATCTGGATTTATCTTCTTACGAAAAATCCACATGCCTCTGATCACTGATTTGTGAGTTGGACGATCCACCAAAACCCAAACTTCTTTCTTTAGAAGTGAACCAATTTCCTTGTTGCAAGCAGCTTTCCATTTGGGGGAGTCACCCGCCAACATAGCCTTCTTAAACGACTTAGGATCAGGAATTGACTCTAATACAGAATTGAAACACTGAGGTAGACAGTCAAAGTAGGTGGAATAACAAAAATCATCACCTTCAAAGGCGGCGAAACAGCACATTCCTTTGTAGTCAACAACCGGTTGATTTCGAGTCGATCTTCTAGGGACAAGATTATCAAATCTGTTTTTAGTTGCTATTTGAGGTACAGGTTCGTCTGTCGAATTTTCATCTTCAGGTGGTGAACCAGAGTTTTCACCCGAGGGTTCTTCAGCTATTGGATCTTGGGAGTCACCCAAGTCCTTCGCTATATCCTTTGAATCAACGAAACCATTGTCTTCGTCTTCGGAGTACATCATTTGAACTAATTTTTCAGATGAGTCTTGAAGTAAATTTGATTTAAGATACGGAAAGACGTCTTCATTAAACGTCACATGATGAGAAACATGAATTTTATGATCCGTTAGATCATAAATTAAATAGTTGAAATTATCTTGTTCAAATCCAACAAGAACTCCTTCAGAGCTGACAGGAGAGTACTTCGAGTCCCGAAGTTCCTTTCTAATGAGTCTGAACGATTGACATCCAAAAACTCTTAAGTGAGATATGGTCGGTTTTCGAAAGTGCCAGATTTCAAAAGGAGTTTTGAAATCGGCAAGAGATTTGGTAACCGTACGATTCGTCAGAAACACAGCAACTGAACAAGACAAAAACCAGAATTTAGAGGGAAGACCAGACTGTATCAATAAACATCTAGCCTTAGTATTGATGATTCGCATTCCTCTTTCTGAAACTCCATTCTCTTCAGGTGCATACCCAGAAGTTAGATGAAGCTTGATTCCGAGCTCTTTGAGATGAGAGCCAAGTAAGTTATTGACAAATTCTGATCCTCTATCCAGCGTAAACTGTTTGAGTTTACAACCTGTCTGTCTTTCACTAACGGCAATGTAGGCTTTGAAAGATTCAAAAACTTCTTCTTTAGTTTTACTGGTGAGACCGTAGATGTGTCTGTAGCTTGAGAAGTCATCACAAAATAAGATAAAATAATTTTCATTTCCAAAACCGTTTGTTCGACAGATACCACTCAGGTCTACATGTACATTTTCAAGAAATCTAACAGCTTGAGGTCTAGTGTGATTAAAAGGGAGTTTTGTGTTTTTACCCAGACTACATATTTCACAGGATTTATTGTCGTCATTTACTGGGGAAAGCCCATCAACACTGTTATGAGTTTTCATTTTCTGAAGATACTGTTCGCTCAGATGACCTAGACGTTGATGAATGATCGAAGTGTTAATGACGCTTGAGGCTTGATTCGATTGAACTGAAGTGCTTACAGGGTCAATCTTCACGTTCATGAGACCATTAGGTTGAATGATGCCGTTGAACAGAGCAAGACCGTTTTTCACTAAAGCAAAACATGTCAGTTCTGAGTCGTCGAAGATTTCTCGTACCCCTTTTCTTTTTAAGATACCTCCAGCAATTAGGTTTTTTCTTAATTCAGGTACGTAAAGACAATCTAAGAGTTCAAAAACCGTTCCATCACCTGCTTTCAACTGTATTTTCCCAATGCTATCAACAGCTAATGAGACATCGCCACCGGCCAATTTCAGTCTACGATTTGAATCCTCAACAGGTTTGAGACTATCTTTAACAAACAGAGTCTTGTCATTGAACATATGATGAGTGGCCCCAGTATCATGAAGTGCCCATATTGAGTTCTTGTTGACTTCTAACGAGTTGGCTTCAGGTTCATTAGTAATGAGATCGAATTCAACATTTAAAGACATCATTTGAAAAGATTCAGAGACAGAATTGGCTGAAGGATTATCTACTCTATACATTCCTCTGATTTGATTAGAAGTTGCGGGATTTGGTCTAGTCGAATATCTCCCTCTGGGGTTCCAACTACCTCTTCCTCTTTTCCTTGCTAGAAAATCATCACGTTCTTTGAAGTTCTGTGGTTTTGACCAACACTTCTCAGGGGGATGAGGACCACGGCAGACTGACTCAGTACATAAGATTCGATATGATTTTACTACAGAGTTTGCTGATACAGAAATCTCATTTTTGATGTGATTAACTTCTCGAGTAGCTTCAGTTGTGAATGAGTTTTGTCTAGCGTCGTAATCACGTAAATATTTTACAACTTCTCTTCTAGTTAAAGGATTCACTGTGGCATGTATAAACTCCACAATTGATGGAGGTAATGAAGTAATTGCATCAATGAGCCTGATTGCTGACTGAGTGTCGTCCATCTTCCCACCGTATCTAGTGAATTCGATAAATAGACTTTCAAATTTATCCAGAAAGGTAGACAGACTATCACTTCTATGGATGGCAACAGTGTTAAGAGTTTTAGAGATGGTGGCCAGACGTTGAGAGTTAATAAGGCAATGACGTTCTTTTAAGAAAGGATCATAGACTAGATTCAATGCATCTTCAGGATCAGTGAGATGGTTGACAGCTTGAGTGTTATTGCTTCTATCTAAATGATTCAATATATAGTTAACTAAGATCTTTCTAGTTTTCAAATCTTGAGCCTCCGACAGTTCAGGATCCTTGTACTCTTTAGAGATCACATAGTGATGAAGTTCTAAATTGTCCAGGTTTCCAAACACAGTTCTACTCCAAGATGCATAGTTACCATCTTCAAGATTTTCAGTAATCTTGAACTTGAACAGAGCAGCGGTTAACTGTTGACCGTATTTTTGAATGGCATTTCCAAAGAGAGGTGAAGGACCTTCCTCAGGAGCAGACATAGTGGAAAGATCAAGACCGGGATGAGTTGATTGAAAAGGTAAGGATGAGGACTCGTAGAAGTCTTGATTAACGGTTCTGTCTGATGATGATTCAACTTCGGTATTTACTGAATCTGCTGGACTAGGAGGATCAAAATGGTTTGATGACATAGACTGATTTGAATTAGGTTGTTCGGATCAAATCTCTCGCTACCATGTGAGAATTTGACTGGGACTTTATTAAGGTATCAAGACGTGACGCGCTCAGTCGACTGTTGACGAGACAGCGAGTGAGGAAACAGTAAAAGAGCTACTAGCTCAACTAACCTGAAGACGATGAAGTAAGATAAATAAAATAGAGACCTTTTAGAATTCTTATTCCAGTAAATAAAGATGAGGAATGAAATGAAGAAATGGAAAGAAAAACAAAGCTAGACAACCATACAAACCTTTATTAAGGTATCAAGACGTGACGCGCTCAGTCGACTGTTGACGAGACAGCGAGTGAGGAAACAGTAAAAGAGCTACTAGCTCAACTAACCTGAAGACGATGAAGTAAGATAAATAAAATAGAGACTGAAATGAAGTAAGGATGAAAGAGTTGATGTTTGACTCAGTAAACATAAAAGAAGACAAATGAAAAAGTGATAAGGAAATGAAGAGAAACACTATACCCTTTTAGAATTCTTATTCCAGTAAATAAAGATGAGGAATAAGAATTCAGAAGGGAACAAAGACACTACTAGATATAACAAAAATAAAACCCATCAAACACACATACAACTTCAGCCCCCTTGAGATCCATGTACGATTTGACATTACCAAACCCCCTTGCATCCTCAACATCCAATACACTAAATGAATCTCAGATCAAAATACTACAAGTCTTCAGATTTGATTACCAGATTAAGAAAAATCACTTGGTGATGTTCTTGACCGATTCTCAAGTTACAATCCGAGTTATACTCCAATAGATGCTGGCGGTTTGTATTGTCAGAAATACATGGCCAGTGTACAGGTGGTTGCCAGTGTACAATACTGTAACTCAACTTTGAAGTTGGCCTCAAGTCTCTAATTCCAACAGTTTTCAACACCTACATATTGGCAAAAAAGGCCAATTCCAACTGTTTTCAACACCAACATCAGTCAAAATTTAGGCCAAATTCCGACATTTTTCAACACCAACCTCCGCAGGAGCTTTCCTGGGTCCTGTCTGGAGACTGCCCTCCGCACAAGCGGTCTGCAGGCAGACCATGGCTGGGTGCCCGGAAATGGTCTTACCAGGTCTCAGAATGGTCCTCAGAATTCAATCTTTCTGAGACCGGGCAATCTATCCTCTATCCTCCAGAAAAATCAATACATACCAACCATTAGCACCACATTTGAGTGTGCCAAAGAGCCTGTCAAACATGTGTAACAACACAATGGTGGACTCAACCAATCAGCACATGAATGTGGATTTAGCAACACTCCTACAATGCAACAGCTCAAAACCCAGTCCTTCTCCTAGATCTGGGAGGAATTGTCAAGAACTTTCTGAGACCGGGTCAGACCATTTCTGGACCCCCTATGGTCTGCCTGCAGACCACTTGTGTGGAGGGTGGTCTCCAGACCTCTCCAGACCCAGAAACCTCCTGTGGTGTAAGGGCAAGCTTCATCATCCTTCATGGCTGTTGTGGTATGGTGTAGGTCTCAGCAGGCCCAGCCAAAGACTGTTCATTGTTTAGGGTTATGGCTTAGCTATGGGTTTCAGTAGGTTGGGTCAGGGGGGGTACAATATCAACTGCTCACCGCCCGAATTCAATCAGAACAGATCAGAGCTTCCTTCATTGAATTTCTGGATCAGTCACAATTTTTTTTTAATGCATTGCTTTACGTGCCTCCTGAGCTTAAGGCTATCAGGCACGACTACTTATGTGCACCGCTCCAGTAAAAACCCCTGTGGGGAAAAGGAAACGGGCTGGCTGTTTCAACGTAGTGTACAAGTGTATGTAGATCAACTAATGGCGCTAAAGGACGTGGTTACAAGATTAAGTGGGGAGGGGGAGGTTGCCAGGTATGGTCTCATCTGAGATTCTTGCCCAGACCCAGCGATCCTTCAATCGCCAGGTGGCGTTGCAGTATTTTGCAACACACTCAAAGGTCTTTGGGTTCTTGAGGATGTCAGTCGACTCGTTGAGTTGCAACTCCCGTAAGGCGTTGAGAAATGGTTCTCGTTGCCTTCCGTATCTGTTGCAGGTGAAGAGAAAATGGTCAATTGACTCAAAACCCTCCTGGCAATCGCACAGGGGGTCAGGTCGTTGTTGCTGTTTGAATAGGTAAGAGTTAAGATAAATGTGGCTCGATCTTAGCTGGATGATAGCGGCGTTCTCCTGTTTTGCCAGGACGCTCAGAGCCCGGAGGTGGCCTACCGGCGACGGCGCGTGGCCCAGTCGCGTGATGTCGGCCGCGGTGAAGTTGTTTGCCACCGAGGTGGCCCATGCCTTGATCGCCGTCGTGAAGCCCGCGAGGCTGGGAGTGGAGGTGAATGTGCTTGGCAAGTCACGCTTTGCCAGGTAGTCACAATTGGTTGCAGGAAAAGAGCAAGAGAGAGCAGAGCGGTGAGCTTAGATGCCTTGTTTCATATCTTTAACAGAGAAGACGTTCTTAGATTCTATCATCGAAGTCCTGGATCAATCACAGATCGGGTGCGAAGAGCGAGACTCACTTATTGACCTTGCCTGATATCTTCAACAATTGCCACCTCACTGTCCAGGTGCTACCTCGTGGAATCAGTAAAGCCACCTTCTGAAGAACAGGTCAGTACTACAGAAGGTGGCGCCAGGGTCATTTTTCGACCATTTGCAACGATACATATATACATGCATATGTACGCCGATTATCTGCCTTCGACGCCAGCTGGCTATTGCCAACTGGTCTTATACATGTTGTATCTTGAATTTCAATTCTTCTGATCTTTTCGAAACAAAATACAGTCTGTACCTTTTGAATGGAGTCTACCAACAGAAGAGTACAACGAATAGAAATGTAACAAGTAGAAAACTTGCCCACTCGCCACTCACAACATGGTATGAAGATATGGTATCACAGGATTGAAATGATTTGAATGATTTGATCAATCTTCTCCGGTGAAATAGGTTTTCTCAAAAGATTATCAAAGGTCCTTCTCAGTCCTTTTCCTGTTTTTTTTTTGATTCATTATTCATATTACTTCGTTTGGATTTTCGATAGATTACCATCGGAGATTTTTGTTGGTACACTTATCAAGTGGAATACATTGGTGACAAATCCAAGTCGTCTGACCATCATCTTTTGCATACACATATACAATAGTGAGTAACGAAAGATGACTATCAAGAATTTGTTGTACTCATGATCCTTGTCACTTTCATTCTACTGACTTCTTATCTTTTTCCTTTCTTCTTTGAAATTTGAACGATGAGTCATCTATTCAGATCAAAAAAGAAACTCATTCTTAGACTTTCTTTTCTTTCATTCTGTGGATTTTTTCTTGATTTTTTTAATCTCGAAGTGGTGATTATTTGATTCTTCATAATTGTGATTAGCTTCTCGCTCAGATCAAGAGAATAAATAATTATCAGGGCAGGAGGATCTCATTGGAAGTTTTAACACCTCATCCTTTTTATAACAACTCAATCCTTTATCTTTCCAATCAACCTAGAACATATGTCATCTCCTATTCTTAACACTTTACCTTCTATAGGTCAAATAGTAGCACTTTTACCACCTGGTGGTAATCCTTATTCTTTCGGTTTAAAATTGGTAGAATCGAGGTAAGTGTCACCTTTTTTTCAATTCTTTCATGTTTCACCAAGTAAGAGGCCTCGAGAACCTTTTCAATTTTTTTTCTAATCTTTCAATCGCTTTTATGTCCTTCTTTTTTTGAAAATTAAAGCGCATTTCCTTCAGTAGAAAAAAGAACGTATACGATCTTAATAATCCTTTCGATTATTCATGCTTGTACAATTATCTTTTGTGGTACAGTGATCAGTATTCCTTGTTGGAGGAAAAATGATTATGGTCAGGGCGGTCATGGTCAGAGGAATCGAATGATCTGGTTACTCAAAAAGATTTATATTAGTGAAAGTTAGTCTTTTTTTGATGATCTGTAATTTACTTTATTGTTATCTATATTTTGATATTTAAATTTTGAGTTTTGTGACTTAATTTCCAAAGACACAAAACGTTTGGTATCATTCTTCTAATCCGTTTTTGTGCTTCTTGATTCAATTTAGGGAAAAAAACTTATTGGATTCCAAATACATGTAAGCATATTTTTCTTCTCAATTTCCTTTATTAAACATATCTTGAAGTATGAATAAAAACCTACGTTCTTTACTTACATTTACAATGAGACTTGCAAGACTAAATTTTGACTCCAATTTTAATTTTGTTTGGAATAGCTTTAGCTGTAGCAATTTGTCAACTTTTAACTAGTTGTTTTTGTGAAATTTATACTTATGTTGATTATGCTTCTTTAAAATCGCCCGAATTTGCTGGTAAAATGTCATTAGGAATTTGGTAAGTAAAAATCTCGCTTTTACACATCATTAAATTTGATTAACTAATTTTGTAATAAATCTTTTCTTGTCAAAGTGTACAATTCATGTGGTTGTTTAGCTTTTATAGTTATTTTGTAACATCATGGGGTGCTTTAAATACTTGGTCAGTGTCTATTTCTCATCTTATTCTTAGCCTACAAAAAATATCTTATTCTGGTCCAAGAACATAAGCTTACGTTAAATGATTCCCATTAGCCTTTGTTCGCCTCATCCAGCCTCCGTCTTGACCAAGCGAGTGATCTCTCGACCAGTGATCCTATACATCCTCTGTACAGGAGTTCCAATCCTAGTCACCATAATCACCTTGAGCTGGAGTATAATCTTAGCGATTGCATATCGACAAGAAATTCAACATATCACTTTAGTTCGTGATTTACTTATTACTGCGTCTAATAATTGGGAATCGAAGGCGAATCCAGCTCCAGATGAATTTATCAATATCGTTAAGGCTGGTGATTCACTTTTGAAAGCTACTGGTCATTTGATCTCTTGTCTTAAATGGAATTCATTTACTTGGGCTTTCCTTTGGTCTATAACTGGGATTGTAAGTTTAATCTGTTTTGGATTAGATATCTTTCTCAAATTAAATTTATATAATTATCCACATTTACTGATTCTATTCTATTCTGTCTGCTGGGGTTCTCGGCTGTTTTAAATTCGTTGAAAAAATTCAAATCTTGAACGATAGTTTTATACTCATTCTGTTTGGCCATTAGTGAAACTTATGAAATCGTGTTCCAATCGAATGAGACATATAAGAGTCTTAAGAGTTAACGAAAATCCGAATTTGATTACACAACATCAAACTTTGAGGCTGAATTCTGATCCACAGGTTAATCAACGGAATAGTAAAGATGTTGGGAAAGTATTAAGAAGAGCTTATAGTAAGTAAATCTATTTGAGTCTTTCTTTTATGTTGCTCTTTTTCACTTGATTATATTAAATTCCTCAACTTAACCACAACTTTTTTTGAAACCGCTCATAGTCTTCCTTGTTTGTCATTGTACTGTGATGACTATTTCGGTCATTTATACAATTTTGGTTTGTCTCATTATTGGAACTCATACTGAAAAAGTTATTGTGGTGTAAGTCAAACTTTCTCACAAAGGGTCTGTTCTTTCGTGTTCATTTTTCTGGTTTTCAATTGATAGATTTATTGAGGTTTTGATGGTGATCCATTTTTCAGGGCACAATGGCGTTCACTTGGATCTTGGCTTTATCTTGTGAGTGGTGGTTTTTCGGCTATTGCGATGTTATTCCAAAGTGTAAGTTTTTCAGGTTTATTTTTCAAAAGGAATTCCAATTGATTCTTCTCATCTATGTTATAACTGATGACAATTTGTTTTACCAGTGGCGTTCATATACTGAAACAGATTTAAATGTGAACAAGTCAACTTCGACTTGTATTTCAACATCATCAATCACAAGTATAGATCTATACCATAAACTTTCATATAAATTAGGAAGGAAACCAAAAGATCTTAATACAATGAAGAAATCAAGATATGAAGGTAATTCATTGGTTGGGATTAAAGAAATTGAACCAGTTGTTAAAGATATTAGATGGAGTGATGAGATTTTGATCATCAGAAATCCAAATTGCATTTTGAGAAATGATGTTCATGATCTGGAAATCCTCAAAAAAGATCTTGAGGCAGGTAGTGAGGATCATGATGGATCTTTCAAAAGTTTATCACCTTTGATGACAATTGCAATTAGTCAAAATTTAACTTCATAATCCTATCTCTCCCCATTTATCACTTTCTGTCAATTTTGTCCTTGTTTGTTTGAGTGTATGATTTGAGGATATGGGGATTTTCAGAAGATTTTTTCCCTTTTGGTTGTCTTTCATTTAATAACCTGAATTTACTCTTTGATTTTGGTTTGTGAACTTTTTGAATTGAAATAACAATTGATTTTATAATTAGATTCATTTTAAGTGATTTTCTTCCTTTACGTTTTTCACTTTTTTTTGTAGTTTGTGCCTTTTTACTTGTCTCTCTGTAGTTTGTTTTGTTTCTTTGGTCTTTCTGTACTTTGGTTTTGTTTTGGGTTATATGTATATTAATGTGTCAATGATTCCTTATTGAGTTCTTCTCATTCAGTTATTTTTGCAAAGCTTTAATTTTAAATATCAATTGTAAATAAAAGATTTAGGAATTAAATTCAATGGTTTTTTTCTGTTTTCTTTTGAACTGACACTTTAAAAACTTCTTTTGGTATACACATTATCAGTGTACAAACCCACCCAACACAAAAACCCTTGAAAACCTAACATTTTCAGGGTTTTTTCACATGGGTTGAAATCAGCTAGATCTGACTGCCCATTTGTTGGTTGAGTTTGACAATATGGACTCAACAAACTATTCCCCTTGATTGCCAATGCAACACAGACAAATAACTCAAATCCTATCACAAAACACTCTCACACCACCACCAACTCTGACTTCAAACTATGTTCAAAATCCTTCAGGTTCAATTGGCACAAACACAGCAGAATCTTAGCCAAATCCAACCTTGACCTCATTTGGAACCGGTGTAAGTTGACCTTTAAGTCATTGAGATGAGCCTTTCAAATTGAGATATTGTTTTCATTCATAGAATTGGAATTCAACAGAGATTGTCCTATTTCAAAAAAACACAAAACATTGGTTTTTTTCAAACAAAAACCTGTCCAGGTTAACTTTTAAAACTTTGAGACGAGACTTGTAAACTAAGATTTTCTTGAAGTGAAGTGCAAGATCAAAATCAAGAATAACCTTTATCAATACAAAATACCAATGGAATTCCTACAATTGATTCATCTTCTTCCAATCTTTGCTTTGGTCGATGTATGTAGGCACACTGGTTCATGGATGATAACATCATGACTGAGTAAGTGATTAAACATGATAATTCATTCTTCATACCCAATATTATTGTCTAAATTGTCATTGTTGTCATTTTCATCATCATTCTATCTCATGAAGGACACCATCATCAAACAAAAGATCAAATTTGGAAAGAAAATGGGGTAGTGGATGGAGTCATGGTTGAGGTGTATGCCAGAAGAGAGATGTGAAGGGAAATTGAGGTGTGAAGTGATGAAAGGAGCTGCCTGGGGCCTGTGACTCTAGGCATATTTGTGGATGTGATGGGAGTTGGGGCATTCAAACCTTTCCAGGCCCATGAAAAAAACCATGAAAAAAACCCATAAAAAAGTTGGGTTCTAATACAGGCTAGTAAATTCCAAAGCCTGGGTGATACACCCATTTTGAGCCTTAAAAATGTCACAGTGTCTGATGTCAAGTTGACACAAATCCTGGAGGCTGTATTGAGGGGGGGCAGAGGGGTTCTATGAGAAGGTTTAATAAGAGGCAGTTCAAACCCAATGATTAATAGGTTACATTAGCTGGTTTCACACATAACCTCCTGGTTGTTGAATAACCCAGTACACCCAGTTGCTTTATTGGCGGTAATTATGTGTATCAAGTTGACAGTTGTTGACAGCTCACAGCCAAAAAGTCAACTGGCTGTACTGGTTTTTGGAAACTTGGTTGGGTCCGAGACCAGCTGTTGACATAGGCCTCTCTCAAACATTTTATATGTACTCTGTACCTTGCACCCTGCTAACATTATTAGTACAATGTGTTCCTCTAGCATGAACCATTGCTTTAGAAAACCTTTACTGGAGTTTTTTCTTAAATTTGTGTAACTGATCTAAAGAAATGGTTTCTAGTGCATTGTGTACACACTTCTCAGAACAAACCTGATAGCTCAATGCTGTTCCAAATATTTCAGCCTCTGACGTGCTGACAACACACCAGACCTGTCTGCCCTGAGGTCTATGGCTGGGGCCAAAGGGCTTCACCGCGTCCAACTCAGACCGTCTTGACATCAAGACGGATCCAAGGTCTCCATGTTTTCTTCCAATAAGTCTCCCAGCTGTTACCATGCTACGCTCAGCTGCCAATATGAGCTAGCTGCTCTTTGTCTATGTGTATTTTCTGACCCATCTCATAGTTCAGACTTCAGAGCTACTCAGCCTGAGCACAAAGCCTGAGTAATGAGAATACTTAGAGCGGCAAGCTTAGCCACACCTGTAAGCATCAAGCAACCCCGGTCCCCCTGGCCACATCTCACAAAAATCCTCAGTGTCCTCAGTTACGCAATCTAAGCATTGATTGATCCTGAGACATGTGCTGAGGAATTGGTGGGTTGACAAAATGTGGATCAATTTCTGGTGATGTGCCAACTTCTGACTGTCTTGACGTCAAGACGGTCTGAGTTGGACGTGGTGCTTTGAATAAAACAATAAGTCCATGCAAAGAATAATAACAGCTGATGGCTCAGTGTCCAGAGCCAATTACATATGAAATTACATATGTTTAAACATGTGATCAGATATGTACCTATATGTAAACCATGACAAAGACTATCTCACAAACAATAGTTTTTCACAAGTAAATAACACATGTGTATCACATAAGATACAGATGCTTATAATAGATATAATCCATAAATACTTGATTATCATCACATACAAGGGCATAGTATGCAATAAAACTAAAAGTTGAACATGTAGGATTTTCAGAGTTTTGAGAATATAAAGAACTCTCTCACCCACTCTGAAAATCCATCATCATCAATCATCACATTACTCAATCAACAAGTCTATTACTCTTCATCAAAGTCAAATAGCAGAATTATTAGCTTTGAAGCCTCAAGATACTACTTCTTTCTCTGCCTACTTTTGATTCAATTATTTGTTGATTTAGTCTTGTGAAGAACTGTTCTTGAGGGAGGTGATCATGCAAGTACTGTTCAGTTATCAAAGGGTTCTATAACTGAGAAACATTAAACTCACAGAAGTATCTCTGTCTTCAGAGTTTAATAGAACTTTAAATATCATTTGGTGGAATTTCCCTCGACCAATAGCTTCAGTGTAAGGTGTTATTGGCTTGGGAACAACACTGAGAACCAGTTTTCTTTTCTTATCCGGCTAGAAGACTTGTAAGTCTTGCCTTGATCTCTGAATCTGCTTTCAAAATCCTCTTTTCAGAGGTCATCTTACTGAAGTCAGTTCTGATTTGATCACACTTTTTCTTTCATAACCTTATTTAAAACTTTGAATTGATATCTCACATGCATAATAAAATTAGTTATTATTAAAACTTTATTATTTAGTGATTTACTAGCCCAAAAGATGCTAGTAGCCCACAAACCCCCTCAGATCTTGCAAATCTTCTTTAGGTGATCAATAATATATCATTAAAAGGTAAGCTTCCTTCAATCGAGGGAGTGTAGAACTTTGATACCCATCTCACTAAAAGAACATAGCTGTAATCAATCCTTGAGACATTCATGAATTGCCTGCAAGCTGTACAGAATATGATTCACAGCTAATGCGTAATCTTTCTACATGTCTTTGCATGATGTGAGATAATCCATCTGAATTAAATTGACATATGAATCCTTCATGAAGAGTTGTTACATAATTTCATGCTACATGTTTAATAACACACACTCTGATTAGCTCTATGGAAGGGTTTTTTGAGTATCCAGTGGTTGAAACCAAGGCATGTGGCTAGGATCTCCTTTGCTATATCTTGAGCATCAAGATAATTACTTGTTCCAAGAATGCCTTGTGAAGTGTCAACAGTCTCAAGAATCAGTCAATTATGGAGAATAATTGTGTTCATAAGTTTGATATCTACCAGCTTGGCCTTTCCAGAAAGAACATCTCTATCAAGTGACATAGAATATATTTCAGAGGGAAATATATGGCATGATAATTTTCTCCACCAAGAAGATAACCTGCCTGGTTTTGGGGAACACAAAGAACTAGAATATTCTCATACTTACAATGTTGATCAGTCTGAAGCTAGCACCCATCATTCCACAAATGCTCTGCAACAACATGGGGCAGGCAGAACTCAATCAATCAACCCATTCCTACAAGAAAACATGGATACCTCAGGGATACCACAAACTGGGGATACTTTTCAAAGTAATGACCATGTATACATTGATCAAGCCTCACAATTATATGAGCCTGTGGTGCCCATGGATACCAGCCCAGCATTTTCTCATCAAACCTCAAGAGATCCTCTTCAAGAAGGTATACAGATTCATCAAAGAATGTATAAAATCAATCATGAGGATGGATTAAACTTGGATCAACATTCATTTTTGGGTCAAGAGAGCCAATCTGGAACAAGCACATCTCAAATGGAGCCACCCTCCTTTGGGAGGACAGGAAATCAGGAGAGATTTTTTGGCCATACACACAAGCATGAAGCCACATTTTCAAGCATTGCTATCAATCATGCAGTGCATGCAAAGCATTGGGACCATGATTTGGATTCTTATACAAATGACATTCTTTCAACAATCCCTCTGAGTATTCATGAGTATGAATTATTAGGCTGGGCTCCCCCCACCCTGGATGTTCCTCAAAATGATGTCCTTCAAAAGCATCAGTTTCATGGGCAAGAAGAGCTGGCAAGAACCCCAGACAAGAATGATTTCACAAATGATAGACGTGAAAGCGCAGATCCAAAAAGGACAGGTGAGGGTGACAATATGGAAGCCTTTGATACAGTTCAAGGATCACCAAAACGCCAGAAACAATTATCAGAAGGAAGTAAGAGGCTGTCAATTAGACATGAAGATTATGATGGGATCACAAACACCAATGATTTGATAGTTGATAATATTAAAAGGATTGAAAATCCCAAGAAAATGAGTTCAAGAAATAAACAAACCAATAAGACAAAAGTGAAGCAATCACAAGGACTGATGGATAAATACATTAGAGAGGTTTTACCACCCATCTCAGTGACACAAACCTTTGATATATCTGCAAAGACTGAAAAGAACCAACATGCTGGGTTCATACCAGAATCTTCAAGAACAATATTAGAAGATGTTACCATTCCAACCAACACAAAAAAACCCAGAGTCAAAGATGACATGACATCCTTTGAGACCACAGTTACAATGCTCAAGGACATAGGTGGATTTTATGTGTCTAATTCCCCAATGTTTGCTTATGCAATACCCATTTGGTTCAAAACTCTCAGGGATGATATGATGAATATATCAGGTCAAGAGGACATCTTGGGAAGGGGTGTGCATAAAGTAATTCAGAGTGCACACCAGTGGTGCACACCAAGCTTTTTTGGCCTCATATTAATACATCACAGCCCTGGATTGGATGAATCATCAATGGAAAGAATTTTGGAACATGTATGGAAGCTCCTGAAAGCTATCTTTGATCAGTGGAGGTACATGGAGGTCAAGGATATGACACTTCAAATACCTGCTGGGGTGGCTAAGCCAAATGATTGGCTTGAACCCCGGTTCTTGTTTGGATATTTTTCCAAACTACACAGATTTCAAGACATGTCATTGCAGATCTTAAAATCAATTTTGATGAGAAATCAAGATGTACAAAACACATTGAATATAAATTTTGATGATATAGGAGCACTTCGAAAGAGAGTCAAGAGTCTCTACAACAAAGACATGATGTTCATTCAAGGTGGATTATATTCAAGAGCATCAATAGGAAACCTTGAGTTTGATGAAATGAAATCTTTCAGTGGTCACAGAAAGTTCCCATGGCATAGAAAATACTCAGATAGACATAAAATTAATGCATGCAGGTCATTATCCAAGGCTGCCAAATTCCTTTCCCCAGAGGGTCTTGAATTGTGTCAAAAGATTCACAAGTTCTTTGTAAAGTTGATTATTGACTTGCTAAATAAGTATAAATTTAGCAATGAACTTGGCCAATATTCATGTCAACAGATACACTTGCATCAGACTGGGGTCCTGGAGGACAGAGAGAAACATGAGTCAAATATGGAGACAATTGTCAAGGCTATGAGTATTGCAGAGTATAGAATAACAGTGGGGTTTATGGGAATGATAAGATCACTTTATGAGAAGTGTTCAACAGAACCTCAGATGACAAGTATCCTGGATAGCGGTTTGGAATACCTTCAAAAGGAATTTTCAAAGTGGAAGCTTCTGAACTTTGAGAGAGGTACCAACTCAATATTTGACATACAATCAAAAACAAGAATACAGGAAACAAAGAAACAGGGATTGCTTTGGGACCCAAGAAGATCATTTAAAACTCTCTGCATACAAACAAAGGATCCTTCAAATACTCCAATTTTGCTAAAATATTTGAGAATGCTGTTGAGGTCATGGTTTGATACAGCTTCAGATCCATACATACAGGAAGCACTTGGCTTTAATTTTAGAGTGAAGATGAGAAAAAGTTGTTCCTGTTTAGATTGGCTTGAAGATATTTAGGATGATCATGTGATGTTTTGAAACCAAAATTTTGCATGTTGAAGTGTTTCAGATGAGGACTTGATATCTATCTGCCTTGAATTTATCATAATAGTTCAACGAAGTGGTAGCCCAATAGCAAACAATAGATTTTTCTATCTTCCATCCAACAAGAGGCCTTTTTTTATGATGATCTTTGGGTGCATCTCTTCACAAAGAGATCAATTTTGAACCCACCTTGTATGAATTTTCCTATTGTTATGACATGTCCTCAGTACACTTGCGGTTTTCTTCTTGTAGCACTTTCAGCTACTTTGTGTGCCCAGAGAAGCCTCCACACTAACTTTAGAGACTGCAAGAATTATAAAAATTTTTGGTCAGAAAACATACATAGTGATGTACAGAAATATTGGGACATCAGGAAGGGAGCAAAAAATACATAAAGATATGTGTCTGTTGTTCTTGGAATTAAGTGGATAAATGTACATACTAAGATAAAACTGCCATGATCATCAGATGCTCACCTGTAACAGATGCTGAAATTTGGTCCCTGACTCTCAAGAGAACATTTTGAACTCTGATTCTCCCCATAGCCTCTTGGATTTGTGCTCAAAACACTTGTTTTGGTGTTCATTAGAAAGCCAGATCCTCCCTTGAAATATGTTCCTACAAAGCTACATGGATTCTTGGCAGAACTAACCACAGTCTTGAATGCTTTAAAAAAGACCTGGACGTAGGTTTACAAGTCACAATGAGCTAATAATAAAGTGATTTTCTGACTACATTTAAAAGTTATGATCATTTGTAGAATTCAACTTTTGTTGTTGGAACACAAGAGCCAAATTTTAGCATCTGTTACATTGTTACAGGTGGTCGTCTAATGACCATGGAAGTTCTTTCTGGGTCCATTCATCAATGTACATTCTAAAAATACAGAAAAAATGAGTGTAGGTCTAAATGCTAGGATCCATATGGGTTTTTTATGTATTTTTATCACTTCTTGACATTTATATAGGATTTTGCTGAACACTGCCTCAATCCAAACTTTGAGGTGCTGTCAAAAAGTTTTTTTAGCGCCTACATTTGCAAATATCTTAGGCGCTAAAAAAAGCTGCCTAGATGAATTTTCCAGGCTGTATGAGGTGGGAAAATGATTGTAGGCACCTTTATTCAGCGCCTACATGTATTTCCAAACATGTAGGCACTCAAATAGAGTGCCTACATTCTAACAATCCATGTAGGCTCTTTGTTTGAGTGTATTTTAAGTTGGGGAAACAATATTGGAGGAGGGATCACATATTTCAAGTAGAGATCTTATCAACAAAGGACGGAAAACATATTTTGAGTAGAGATATCATTATTGGAGGACAGAAAACATATTTTGAGTAGGGATCTCAATATTGGAAGACAGAAAACTTATTTCAAGCCTTGAATTCATTATTAGATGATGGAAAACAAATTTTGAGTTGCAAACTTGATGAATGGACGTAAACACTCCTGAGTTGCAAAAACAATATTGAAGGAGGGGACTCACACCACAAAATACATGTTCCATCCTCTGATAAAAAATTTGCAACTCAAACTTTGTTTTCCTCCCTCTCAATGAATTTGCAATTCAAAATACGTTTTCTGTCCTCCAAAATGAGATCTCTACTAAAAATATATTTTCTGTCCTCCATTAATAAGATCTCTACTCAAAATATGTGCTCTGTCCTCCGTTAATAAGATCTATACTCAAAATACATGCTCTGTCCTCTGTTAATAAGATCTCTACTTAAATTATGTGCTCCGTCCTCCATTAATAAGATCTCTACTCAAAATGCGTGTTTTGTCCTCCAATGTTGTTCCTGAAACTCAAAATACACTCAAACAAAGCGCCTACATGAATTTGTGAAATGTAGGCACTTTATTTGAGCGCTGGCATGTGTATTTGAAGATGTAGGCGCTTTTTTGTGGGAAAAGACAAGTAGGCGCTCTTCTTTGCAGCACCTCAAAGTTTGGATTTGAGGTGGCATTTAGCAAAATCCTTTATATATTTGTGTAAACTAGACAACTTGTGGGTATGCCTGCACCAGCTGAAACAGTCACAGTGAAGACTTGCCTGCATTGGCCTTTACACAATGCAACTTTGTAATCCTGAGAAAAGTTAATATAAAATATGAAGTACACCTTGAGTCAAAAAATAAAATCAAAAGAAAGCAATCAGATTTGTGACAGGCCAATGCAATTTTGAAATTTTCGAGTCTTGGAGTTGAGTAGAACAACAAAATGCATTGAAGCTTGGTCAAAACATACCAAAGCACAAAGCAATGAAAAAGGTTTTAAGTATCTGAGTTTGGTGAGGAAATAAAATTTGGTTTGCTCAGAAGTTGGGATGTTGCCCCATGGAAACTGGAGATCCTTCTCATATCAGAAGAATTAGTAAAAAGCAAGAGGTAATGACATCATTGTTGTCAAATGCACTTGAAATTCCCAAAGGCAGCACAACTCAAAAACAGACCCAAAGTGGCCCATTTTCCATGTGTCAACTGGGAACAAAGTAGATTTGGGACTGATTGATGTATAGAAAAAAATGGAACTGGCAGATGAGGAGTAAAAAATTGCTCTCCAAAAACATAACAACGGAACCTAGGGTACTTTCAACTTCATTTTTTCTACATGTGTCCTGGACAATTTGAATCATAGAAAAGTAAAACAGGAAAATTAAATAGTAAAACAACAATACATATCAGGACAAAGAAAAATTTTGTTTCAAATAATAAAAAGTTCCACTAAAGGGAATGAAACAGGCATTAAAGACTGCCTCTCCTACAAAAGGTATCTCGGGGCAGCAAAAATTACCTGAAGGGCTCCACTTACTCAGAGTCAGGACTGATGCAAGTAATTTGTAAAAGTCTGATAGCAATGGGACAGAAAGATAACATGACAAAAATAGATGGGAGAGTGAGTGTTTATAGATAATATGCATGGCCCTCTTTTACTTTCACTTTTTGTCCAAATAAAAATCAAATCTTCTTTTGAGTATCTAGATGCAGGAATAAAGTTATTGAGACCATCATCCAGGATTTTCCTATCTGGACTTAAGTGTCAGAGAAGACTTGCAGCTTTTCATGACTAGGCTTAAACTGCCAGCCCTGAGCACATATACATGTACTCAAAAGATGACTAAGAATACAATAAACCCCTAAAAACCATAACTACATATATGTACATACTAAAAACAGTATGTAACATATGTGTAAAAACCCATAAAACACATTCACACCTCATAACTCAGTGTCAAGAGTTGAACATGCTTATATTGAATAAGGTAGATAACAAAACTAAACCTTAAAGAACCATAACCAACAAAAATTAGAAATATCCATTCAAACAAAAATAATGATATAAACAAATATCATAAAAGTTAGGTTAAGAGAGAAGAATATATATACCCTCCCTCTTAACCTCAGAAAGATCCCCCAGAGATTAATTATTATAAAAATAACTTTAAAAAACCAATAAAAGGTTATATAGAAGTAATAATCAAGAGTCTTATAAATAAGACTAGTGATACACTTCATACACTTTTAGGTTCCCTCAGTAATAGTAAATAATATTGATCCCCTCCTCAGGATCCTCTACTTCCCCAAGTAGACTACACATCAGGTTAGTGACCTTTAATAACTATAGGTTAGTGACCTTAAGAAGCACTTCAGGTTGATGACCTCTTGAACAGCCCCAAGTTGGTGACTTTAAGAACAACCAGAATAGTAATCTACACTCACTCTTTAATCTGTAATCCCAAGATTAATGGAAGGGCAGGGATCCACCCTTCAGCAAGATTAATTAGAGTAATCATCCAAGATAAATCACCCTTATTTTTATTTCTCTATTTCATTATAATCTTTAATTGTATTTACTTTCATATTGAAATAAATAAATACCAATTTTAAATATATATAAAACAAAAATAAACAATCCTTATTGAGCCTTGAGTACAAATTAAAGTACCCAACCCTCACATAAACAATTACTGTTTTGAATTGAAATATCTTGATTACATGATTTGAAAGGCTGCAAGTGCTTTTTACACCTGACTTGATGCATGAAAGGTACTTGTCTCCCTACTCAAGTCTTTTATTAAGATTTTGCAAGCCTGCTGATAGAATACACTTGTGGGTGTGCATTCTGCAGAAATCCAATTCCTGCTCAGGCTTAGGAATTTTCAAACATTCAAGTCTAGTTGTGGTATGTCTTGCAACTTTGGGAAAAGATGCAGGTAGACTTGCACGCAACACTTGTCAAAGGGTGTGTGTTAAAGTCTAGGTTTGATGAGCAATCAGGTAGAAATACTCTTTTCCTTCACAAAGGATCCTTGTAGAAATCTACCCAGACTATAGGTTGACCTGCCCATCAACATTGTCTTGGAACTTCAGCCTATAACTTGGTGTTTGACATATCATTGGATGTACCAAACCCCCCAAATTTGGAGAATTTGCCATAGGATATTAAGTTTGTATCTCTCAAAATTGTTGTAATGGGGCTAAACTATCACCACATGTACAACAAAATAAGTCTACTTAACGGCCTACATAGTGAGTACTGGAAACGGAAAGGAGGCTTATTGGCAAAGTTCAAGATTAAAGTATGTCTCCTTGAATGAGTGACTATATTATGGTGGTAGAGATAGTACATGTTTTAGAATTTGGCTGAAATGTTTGAGATATGCACATAATGTTTTGTATCAAAATATGGGGGACGTTTACCAAAGGGGAGGAAAAAGGAGATGCTTTGTCTAGATCCCTTGCATCATCTGTTGTTAAATGTTCCATAATGAGATTCTCCTTTGCCACTGGTGGAAGTGAATTTTATTTGCCCAAAGCTTTTCTGCATGATCACAATCAAGAAACGTCCCACAAGACACACTTGGTGTGCTGAGAATCAAAATTGACAGTTACTGCAATGCAACACAGAAATTCAACAATATCAAAATTACCTTTGTTAATATGCTTGATACCACAAATTTGGTCTTTACAATCAAGATTCACACCATACAGTATCATAGAAAGCTTTACAGAGGGCAACATATGGTTAGAACCTGGGGTCAATCAAGGAGCCTTCCTGCCTTATGAAATTCCCAAACTACACACAGAAGCAGACCATTTTCAACCTTACAATCTTGACCAAATTGAAGATGGCACATATTGGAACACTGACTTACCACCCCAGAATGGTCCTTCTAGCAATAAATTGATCAACCCCTTTGCGGAAGAGCACCTTGGAGTATGTGGGACCACTTTGCTCATGGATAGAAGCACAATATCATCTTATTATGACTTCCATGACCCAGTCAAAGGATGTCTTCATACTCACCAAAGAATTCATCAAAGACACCATCAGGATGGCTCAAACCTGCTTCATGACTCATGCTATGTTAAAAAAAGCCAACCTGGAATGATGACAGTTCAACATGAATCATCTGTTTCTGGCACAGAAGGAAGCCAAAAGAGATCCTCTGAACATATTGATAACAATGAAGCCTCATTACCAAGCAATGAGATGGTTCATGAAACAAACTTCAACTATTGGGACAACCTGCTTAATCCTTATTCAAATGAGTTCTTTGCAAGCATTCCCATCAGTAGCACTGAAAAAAATCTGTTTGGAAGGGCCTCTCCGAGGATCTATTCATATACCCAGGATTTTCTCCAAGATATTCAACCCTATGGTCACACCCGGTTTCCCGCAGCATCAGATGGGAATACTGACACACCTGAAAGAAATGCAAGGACATATATGGACTGGGAACATGTTGTTGGCAATGTGGGAGCCTTTCATACACCTTCTAATGTACTGGATAAAGGCAGTTCAGTTATACACCAGACACAATCATCAAATCCCAGGAAGAAGATATCAATTGAAGAAGAGGTTAATAATAAGCTTAAAGATGGAAGCACTATCCTTGTTGATAATATTACACATATTGGATCCCTGAGAGACAAAACACATCCAAGAAAGAAATTAAGAATGAAGACAAACTTGGAGAAATTTCAAGGAGTGATAGAGGAATACATTTCAGGGCCTGGTTTACCCACTTCAGTAACAGAAAACATTGCTAAATTCAAAGGGACAAAAAAGGACCAACATTTTAGTTCAATAACAGATAATTCCAGGCAAATTTCAAAAGATGTTTTCATCACATCTGTGAGGGAAGGAAATCAAGTGAAAGAGGACAAGAAGCAGCCCGGACAGAGCACACTGATCATGCTGAAAGATATAGGTGACTTTTATGCAGCTAATTCACTTGTTTTTGCTCATAAAGTACCAATTTGGTTCAAATTACTGAGAGATGATATGATGGAGATATCAGGTCAAGAGGAAGGTTTGCGGAAGGCTATACAGAGAGCAATTGAATGTGCACACTGGTGGGTCACAATGAGTCTTTTTGGTCTTGTTTCAACAAATTCCAACCCTGAAGTGGATGGCTCATCACTGGAAGAAATGTTAGACTGTGCATGGCAGTTGATTCAATCCATCTTTGATCAATGGAGGTACATGGGGGTCAAGAATATGGAGCCTCAAATACCTTGTGGAGTGGGTGACCATTGGATAGAACCCCAGTTTCTGTTTGGATATCTTTCCAAACTAACAAAATTTTCAACTATGTCATTGAAGATTCTGAAATCAATTGCAGCAAGATATAACAAGGAGCCAAACACATCAAAAATACACATGAATAACATAAGATCACTCCAAGATAAACTCAAAATGCTTTACAACAAAGACATGATGACCATTAAAGGTGGTTTCTATTCAAGAGGATCAATAGGAAACCTTGAGTTTGAGGAACAAAGATTTCACAGTGGCTATAGAAATTGTCCATGGTCTCTAAAATCTTCAAATAGAGCTAGAATTGTTGAATGCAGGTCAATCTCCCGAGCTGCAAAGTTTCTTTCCCCAGTGGGGATTGATTTGTGTCAAAAGGTTCACACTTTCTTTGTGGATTTGATTATAGAATTGATAAGGAATTATAAGATCAGCAATAAAATTTACCCATATCCACTTCTGCAAATACACTTGCCTAATACTGTGCTTAAAAATCTCAAAGATCAACATGAGTCAAATATGAAGACAATTTTCAAGGCTGTCAGTATAGCAGAGTATAGGGTAACAGTGGGTTTTATAGGAATGTTGAGATCACTATATGAGAAATGTTCAACAGAGGTCCAGCTGAACACTATAATTGGAAGTGGCTGGGAATTCCTCAAGACAGAATTTTCAAAGTGGAAGCTTTTGAGCTTTGAGGGAGGGACTCATTCAAGCTTTTTCACACATTCCAAAAGACTATCCCAGGAAGAAAAGTCATATCTGGACCCAAAAAGAACATTTCAAGGCCTTTGCAAACAAACACAAGATCTGTCAGATACTCCACTTTCACTGATGTATTTGAAAATGCTTTTAAGATCATGGTTTGATGGGGCTTCAGATCCACATGTAAGAGAAGCACTTGGAGATAGTATTATATTGAAGATTAGGAGCTGCATTTCCTGTTTAGAGCTTCTGAAAAACCCTTAAAGGCCCATATAGTGATTTTCACCCTAGAAATCTGGACCTTGGACTTTTGGAAAACACAGTGTTGAGATCTATATGTTGTGTAACAATCAGGTGTTGTAAAATGCCTGAATCCCCATCCATACTTGTAAATAGTGGTGTCTGCTACCTGCTATTAAAAAAAACCTATTCATATGTCATCAATCTTGCAAATGAACTACCAATAGGGTGCTCAAACACAACCCCAGACAATGCTGGGGCCACCTACTAGCAGAATCATTTTGGAATACAAATGTGTTGTGGAACCATGTTGCATGGTACCATATATTTTTCCAGTCCCAGAATACATAATGCCACCTTTTGGTGTTAGTTTGACTTCTTGGATTTTGTCTCAACTTTGAGTCTGGTCCACAAAGAATCCCAGGAGCCAAACCACTACTAAAAGGGTGGTGTCCAGGGTTCTGGAATCTTGGGAAAAAATTTGATCCTGTGCCCAGAATTCAAATTTGTATCCCATGAGTACAAAATATTTTCAGAACTTTGGGCTATAAAACACAGCACATTCAGGAGTCTTAGGATTTGTGGTTTCTGTGTAATATTTGACAATATTGGCAACATCCACAGGCCATAAACCCATCTCTCCTCTCATCCCTTATGAATGATCTGCTTACCAACAATTGTTTCTCTTATGATATTCAAGGAAGTGATCATATAAGTCTATTTCAATTAGTTATGTATGATGACTGCTAATATGTCAAGGCATTCAGTATCCTTGCTTTTATCTGATTTTTCTTACATTTAACTGTATTGGAGTGATGTTTCTTACAAACAAACTTGGAGTTGCAGTAAATGAGTGCCTTTCCTTCATCCTTTTCATTCCTTCTGGTGTGTACTTTTGGTAGAATTTTGTTCATCTCTTGTCTATTTGTTAGTTAATTCAATTCACTGTCTTTGTCATCTCATTACCTGACAAACATTGTGGAAAAAGGTGTCATGATATGTCCTTTTCTGACCAACCCTTGCAATGCTCTTTAATCTCTCCAAACCAGTAGGCCTATAGGCAATGATAAATCTACCTTTGTGGTGCCTCTGGGTCATACAAGGGTCTATCCCTCAGGTTTAGATCAAAGCCTTGATCAGTAGCCTTGCTTAATGAAAGATGACACAACTTAATCATTCAAGTCAAGGGAAGGCCAGAATCCTTGCCTAATCCTGCCACATTGCAATCATCAATCAATACCAAAATACATTTCTCACTCAAGTCCATACTCTCAAATCTGTTGAATCACCAGTTATAATGAGGAATATCCAACCTATAAGATGTTAATGTGTAACGGCAGGATGGCAGCAATTCACATCTGCATTTTGATAGTAAGAATACAATTCAATGAAGGTACACACTAGAGACAAGGTCTCCTTTGCAATAGATAGTCTATCATTGCCAACAAGGAATATATAAAACACCATTGTCATTGGTGTTGTAGCCACAAGGTTTGTAGATACCAGGACACAACCTTCTTGATTCTGTCACAGGAAGCTCTTAAAAAGCAGCCACACAGTGAGAATACAGGTGAAAGACTTCAACATTTCCATTGATGATATATACTTGAAAAAAAGTCTCCACTGCTCATGACAGTCTATACTTGCCATAAAATACCAATTTGCCCCATCCTCAAAGGTGTTGTAGAGAGACTTTAAAAATAAGGCCAAGGCTGACAACGTCATCACCAGTAATCTCACAACTATCATTTGATTGACTGATATCATCCTATCTCCGTGGCACTGAGATGATGGATCTGCCAGTCACAAATGATGAATATGCTTACAGCCACCAATAGTGAGCTAACCATAAGAATGCAAGTCATTTTTCATCCCCATTGAACAAGCTTACATTATTGCATACCTTACCACCCAGAATACTTTGCAGGAGGAGCATTACCCTTGCCTGTGTCAATCATGATAACCAAAAACATGACAGATCCCCCAATTGACTGGGTCCATTGTCTTTCAAGCTCTTCATATAAATGTCCAACCGCCTTGGCTTCTATTTTTATACTTTGGCCCCATTCATGACCAGTTCCATGAAAAATGATAGAACCATCAGGAATATGTCACTCAAACACCACAAGCGGCCGAAATGATATGAAAACAGCAACTCTTTAAACCAACAAATGTTGTAATCTCCCAGACTATCCCCAAATCACACTGTCCATCATTACTATCTCACAGATACACCAACTACTGAAGCAGTAACCTCCTCTGTGTTATCTACCCACAAAATGTTTGTAATACACTCCATATCACATTATACATCTGCATGCAAACTATGCATACTGATACACTATTCTTTGTGTATACCATTATGATTGTATAGTAAAACAGGTGATGCAGACATACCTACAGGAAATGGAATCTATATGACTGGCAATTTTGCAATCAAAGAAAAGGTAATTTTCACCCACTCCGTAATATCCTATATGTATAACCAGATAACTGAACCTCTCTCAATTTTGATTCCCATCAGATATCTCAAGAGCAGGAATGGGACTCTGAAGCACAAACCTACGTTGTGTCCATCAGTTGCAATGGAGCCAATCAAGATAAAAAGATGCTCTATGAGATCCAGGCCACTTGATTCAGTTCATCTGAGTTCATTCTTTATGAGGGTAAAATCTAATTTTTACATGGTAGTTTTTTCCTATCCAACACCAAGTATACCTGCTCCAGTCTCCTTTTTTTTGAAGCGACCCATCAAGTTCTGGTGATGCTTGCTCCCAAGATGAGAGTCTCACTTGAAGATTGTGAGCCTACTAGCTTCTATCTGGCTAGTAGAGTCAATAAAAAAGGTGATAGAAGTTGGTAAGACTTCTACTAGAACTTGTAGGGATTTCTATCCACAAGTACAAATGGAATGAGACTTGGGCAAAAGAGCTTTACTTGAATTACACAAGTAAAGACTCCAGTTAGATGACCTTTGAACAAAGGATTTTGCCCAGGGATTTTGAGTTATTTATTGTCTATTACAATAATTAAAGATGAGAGCAACTGATGCACAGTTCTCAGTCCCAAATTGATTCACTTCTGACACAGGATGATCAATAAGGGTAGTGTTAAAGTCTGTCTTAACACTGGGAACTTTATACTCTGACTGATAGAGGTTCTCCACAGGTTTAGAGTTTCTTATATCAGATTAATCCCAAATCTGATATAAGCCTTACTCAAGGACTACTTCCTTTCAAGTAATTCCACCTGATGGAGATTACTAATTTCACTGATTATGGTGTCTAATCAGGCAGAAACAAGGTTGGATGTAAACACACAACACTCAACAAGACACAAAGTTGAAAGTTCTAAAAAAGCTGATAGGATTTATTTGTAAAAGTTGTTGAATAATAATGTGATGATGTGATCAGGAGGAGTGGATTCTCAGGGTCTATATACTCTAAACCTTGAGAATCTTTACACTAGAAGTGCGCACAATCTGTGGTTGCGTGGTTAGGTTATTACAGTTATATTGTTATTGACTGTTTAAACGTACATTTCATTTGTTACGGCCTTGTTACTTCTGTAAAATATATGTAGTTTTGGCTCACATAAAAGCTGTGTACGTACATACTCTTTTATGTAAGTTTTGCGCATGTTACATATGCAAAATCATATGTACTTGACTCTTGAAACTGCGCCATGAGTTGTAATTGTTGTTTTTATGCTTATGTATTATTATACATTGCCCATTGGTACTACTGGTTAGTACTCAGGGCTGACAAAGATACTGTGGGTGTCAGCACCTGTGGCATAATTGTTGGTGTAGACAATGTCAAGGAGGAATGCATGCAAAATCTGAAGCTTAAGGCAACAAATGAGGAGCAGGTCACCTCCATCATTGTCAGCTCCAAGCCCTATTACTAGTACCAAAGGGCTGAAATATATGATAATAAAATAATAAAATTAATAAACAATACTTACAACTCATGGCTCAGTTTCAAGAGTCAAGTAAACTCGTAATTACATATAGTTACATATGTAACTATATATGTACAGACATGTAATTTCAAATTAAGACATTATAATTTGTGATATAAGCTTTCACAAGTGCATATCACATGAGTAACACAAGAATTACACAGGCACGTAATTCAATCATAGATAAGATAATCAGAATAATGATTACATACTACAAATAAGTATGTAATCAAACCACAGATTGTACATGAGGGATGTTCAGGGTTTTGTGTATATAAAGAGCTCTCCCACCCGCCAGGAAAATCCATCATCATCATTACTTTTAACCAAATTATCAATACACTCATCAAATCAGATAAATAGAGTCCTTGTCCTCTTTATTAGACATTGTATATTTCTCTATTTGATTTTAAACTATTGCTAAATTGTTGAAGGTCTTTTGAAGACTTCCCCAACTTCTCCAGAAGGTGATCCTTGCTGTACTGCTCAAGTTATTAAGGGAATCCAATAACTTGAGAAACTCTAAATTCACGGGAGTTCCTCTGTGTTCAGAGTCTAAAGAACTTTAAATATCACTAGGTGATATTTCCCTTGAGTCACAAACTCTAAAGTAGAGTGTTGTGGTCTTGGGCACGAAACTAGACTGTAGTTTCTACTTTAAATCCTGCTAGAAGACTCAGGTCTTGCATTGATTCCCGGAATTGTATCCAAAACCCTTTGTTTAAAGGTCATCTAACTGAAGTCAGTACGGATTTGATCCCACTGCTTCTTTCCTAACTTTGTTTAAAACTTTAAACAAGTTTCTCAGGCTGATAATAAACTCAGTTTATTATCTCCCACCTTTTCTTTAAGTGATTTACTAGCCCAACAGACGCTAGTGGCTCACAATCATTACCCTCCAGCACCGAGACCACCACTCAGTTGTACGTAACCATTCTGTTGTCAACTATGTCAAGATGACCACTTACATACCCAAAGGCTCCAAAGAGCAAGGCAACTGCCTCTTGCTTAGGCTATTGCATGCAACCATTCCCCCATCTTGCAGGCATCCGCAAGATTCTTAAGAATGGTTGTTAGGTAATTTTTCATAGTTTGATTCATGACTTCAACAAGCACATACTCATGTCTCATGTCATTTGCTGTTAGGCCAATATGATTTCCTTCACCACTGGCTCTCAGTACGGGAAGGACCCCCATAAGCCATGTTACTTGGTCCCAAAAGGACTTAGCAGTAACTCTTTCAATAAGGTCAATGATATCTCAGTCCCTGACTCTGACAAGGAGGATAACTGCAAGACATACAACTTTGGCAACAGTGAATCTCTATTAGGTGGTTCCTCTGTGTGGGTTAAATTTCAAAAGTAGGTTGCCCTGAGCCTTTTTTAACTCGCCATATCAGTCTCATTACTATTGTTCTCCAGGTATAACCCTGATGCCACCCCAGATGTCAATAGGAGCCCCTCTTCATCAGGAAACTATGTTTCCAACCATGGGCTCATGTCTGCATTCAAATCACCAATGATTGACTCATTTCCCAACTCAGTGTCTGGCCTTCTGTTTCCTCCCACAGATCTCACTCCCTCATCCTACTGAAAATGATTTCTCAAATCTTCACTGCGGGAAATGATTCTCTCAATTGAACGGTACGGGAAGCTCAAGGATTCAGTGGAGGGAAGTTTTTATTCTAGAACTAATGTATGCTTCTGATTCCTAGCTCCCAGCTAGCTCCAAAAGGATGATAATCAAAACATTAGTTTAGATTCCCTAAGTGAATCACAATTAGAAGATTAAAGAGATATAATCACAAGAAATAATTGAGAAAGAATAATAAAAAGACTCACCTAGCTCCAAAAGGATGATAATCAAAACATTAGTTTAGATTGCCTAAGGAGGCAGGAGCATATGTGTCGATGAGTGGAATAAGTTTGAAAGTTGAGTTTGGATATAAGAATAACTATATGCTTGTAATGTAAGGCGATTTGTAATGCTGTAGAGGGATAGTGTTACATCTACCTGCCTGCACGTGAGCCTGACACTGCCTCACCCCCTAACACTGCAAACATAATGTATCACTCCATAGTGAAAAGTGATTAAAACTAGGAATTAAAATGTTGTGCTTCATTGTGATCCAAAAAAATCTGAAAGAGTCAGGTAAGGCAAATTGTGCTATTTTTTTTCCTGTTGGGAAATTTTGGCTGGCCTACAAAGATCCAGGCACTCAGTTTGGTGATCATCAAGGTCTTCCTGGAATGTCAGATAAAAATGCAGAACTTGTCCACTGAATTTAGCCTCCAATACTGACAAGAAAAATCTGAAAAAAATGTGACAAGTGAAGGACAATACCTCCTTTGTTGAACGTTTTTTTTGGGGGATTTTTCTGTCTCACCATGTGAGCCATCACATGTGTTTTGTGAAAACTAATCACAAGCCCCTGACATATCTTCAAGGCTCTAAAACCACCTGGAAAATCTTTTGCTATTAGACAAAGGATGTGGCATCATCTGGATATATTTCTGAAACAATTCAGAAAAAATTGATGCAGATGTGACTGAAATTGCAATTGTGATTTATTTTGCAAGCAGAGCACAACATTTGGTGTTAAACCTTGCATGTATCCAAGACAAAGGCGCAGAAAAATCTGACAAAATCACCACACATCATAAAGGGCATCTTTGGCCAAGCAAACCGACTCAGGGTCGGCATTGGCTCAACAGGGCTTTGAGGGGGGTTTCATAAACCATTTTTGATGTTTTCGAGTTTTGACTCATTTTGCGCTCCGTAGCCACCGTACCAAGGCGACCGAACGAGTCCTATAGTAGAAATAGTTTGTGAAGATTAGACTTGATTGGTTGAATATGAAATCAATTTGTAATTCAATCGATCGAAACATTCCGACTTACTTACTTACATAAAGCTGAGTGAAGAAGTGAGTGACATATGGTCGAGCAAATGATACCACTTTAATCAAAAGGAACTTAAAATCAAACTACTTTTTCAATCTCTGAACTTCAACTCTCAAGCCTCAACCTTTACCTTCACCTACCCAGCTCAAATCAAACATTCAACTTGAAATAATCATCATGAATTCTGAACAACAGATGAATTCAACGCCTACTTGGACTTTATCAACATCAACCTCAGATCATCAAAACTCAGATCAATCAATCAAATCAATCAGTCTAGAGGATTACAATTTTGAAGAATCTGGTTATGATTATCTTGATGAGATTAATGAGAACTTGATCTGTCCTATTTGCACGTTCGTTTCAATTCGATTCTTATTCTCTTTCAAAGAAAATTTTCAAAGAAAATTTTGATTGATTTTTCTTTCTATTGATCTTCTTTAGCAATCCATTTGTGGATCCTGTGATGTGTGAATCAACAGATCATGTCTTTTGTCGATTAGTTAGTGATTTTCATTCAAATCTCAACCCTGAACCAAACCCTCCGATATACTAAATCGATTGATTTTTCCTCAATCAAAATAGTGTTTGATCAAATCACTTGAACTTTCTTCTACTTGTCCAATCGATCGACTTCCACTATCAATCTCAATCATTCAACCAGCTCCCAAAATCATCATCAAATTAGTAGATGAATTAATTGTGACTTGCCCTTTCAAAGATAAATTCCAATGTTCATTTCTTAGTCAACGGTATCTAATGAAAACTCATACAGATTCACATGTTTGTGAGATGGCTTTCAATTCAAAGGATCATAAGAAACCCATAGAATCAGATTTATCTTATTTTGAATTGAATCAAGAAGATCATGGTTTTCAATTCGAATGGAATCAAGGAAAGATTCAAAGAGTTCTTATTCCTACTCTTGACTTTCCAGCAAGATCTGTAAGTCATTTAATTTTTCAATCTGATTGACATTCAGAACTCATCTCTCCTGTTTCTTTCCATTTGTTTCTTAGGAGCAAGATCAGTTTTATAAGAAATCTTATTCTTCTACAAGCTCGTCTCCTTTATCCTCAAGTCCAAGCTTATCATCAACCAGTAGTCCTCGAACACGTTCCATTACTTCAAATTCATCAGACTCAATTTCAACAGTCGGTTCCACACCACCAAACGAATCGAATCTTCTTTCATGTCCATATCAAAAATTCGGTTGCAAATATACCTGTCAAGATTCAAACAAAATCCAAACCGTTCATCTTTCTTCCTCTTCTTCAACCAAAAGACCATGTGAATTTAAACCAATAGAAGAAATTTTAAAAAGTTTTCATCAATTAGAACAAGAAAATCAGAAATTAAAAAATCAGTGTAAATTGAATGAAATACGTGAACATGAATTCAAAAGGATGATTGAAAGCTGTAATCTTAGTTTAAGAGAACTTTGGGAAAAATCAAAGAAATCTATAAGTTCTGGATCAGAAGGATTTCAGATTCGAAGATCATCTGATAGTCAAGTAGATCAACTACCTAATCATCTGAGATACGATCCCATTCATGGAAACCGAATTCAATCTAATCCTAATCAACTCAACTTAAATCATGAAATATTACCATCACATTATCATCAACATTTTCAAGCTTTATGGAATCGAAATCGAGAATTAGAAATCGAATTGATCAGATCTAATGACTTGAGTTTACATTTACATGAATTAGTTAAAAATCTGACTAGACTTCAAATTCAAACTAATTCAACTACTTCTGATTCGAATGAAGCGAATGAAAATCGAGTAAAAGATGAAATGAAAATGTTGAAAAAAAATCAACTTGATCGGAATGGAAGTTCAAAGAATTTAAGTAATAGATCTTATATCAAACTTTAAATTTTATTCATTACACCAAAAAATCAATCAATCAATCAATCAATGAATGTGTTTGTGTGTGTTTTGGTCATTTTTTTCTGTTGGGAATCAAAATTCATATAAACAAAAAAATTCTTCAATCTTTTGTTTTATGAAATCATTGTTGAAAATATTTTTTTTTGCTCAAATATATTATATAAAATCCAAGATAAATATAATCTTATACACCTCATTTTTTAATCTTTATCTTTTAATTTGAGTTTCTCTCATTTTCTTTTGTTTATTATGTTTTTATTATTAACTAATTTATGTGAAAGATTCAATTGTAATTGAATTTGATTTCATTTGATCATGTAATACTACATACATACATACATACATACATACATACATGAAATGTACATGTATATACAAAAAAAGAAAAAGCCAAAACAAATAGGATTTATTTCTTGGTGTGGCAGATCTTTTTTTTTGATGATTAAATATTTGAATTTTGGCAAAAGAAAAAAGGTCAATTTTGTTTAATTGATATGGTTTTATTTTCAATTCTTGAATAATGAATTATGTTAAAATTAGGATATAAAGTTAATTTATTTTGGAAAAGAAATGATGGATTCAAAGAGTTTTATAAAGTGAAAAAAAAATGACAGAAGATTGAAGACTTAAGATATGATAAAGTTACATTTGAGAACAGTTAACTTGTTACTTTACATTCTAGATGTCTTCTGATGGAGATGGTAGCCCAAAGGACCTAACAAACACCCTTCCCCCCTGTGATCCCTCTTCCTGCAGATCACCACTCAAGGATTAGACTTCATATAATACTATTCAAGAGTGTTGGTAGGATTATATTGTCAGGTATAGATGCCACAGGTAACAACCTTTTACATGTTCCTGAATCATTGGAATCTGTGTAAAATCTATACAGTCACACATTTCAATCTTATAAAACTCTTTCAGTTACTCAAACGGATTGGATCTTAAATCTCTTTGGTGTAGTATGGGTAAAAGATTTTAAAATTGAATTTGAAGAAAAAGAATACCTTTGGTTTTCTTCTATCATTAAACTTTTCTTTAGACTGAAATTAGATAATTTTCTGAGAAAAATCAAATGTTAAAAAGGATTTGTTTGAAGAATTTGAATTTGATCTTTATAAATTTGAATATTTTTTTTGGTTTATAGATCATCAGTTTTTTTCTTCGATAATTTAGTTGGTTATTTGGGTTTTATTTAAACAAACAAGAAAAAGGAAAACTAAAAAGTAGGTTAGATTGGTTTATTTCTTATTTTTCTAGTAATGGAGTGTCTAAATCAAGTTTCTTTGGCATTTGTAATCCAACTCGATTTACAGTACTAATAAAAAAAAGGAAAAATTAAATTAAATTAGAATTTGGTTTGGTTTTAACTTGAGAAGTTTTAAATTTAATCGAAGAAAAAAAAACGATCAAACTATTTACGCTTTTAATCTTTCTGGTTCATTTAAATCTCCAATTGGATTATACCTCTTTAAAAGATCCTTTAAACCAAAAAAAAAGAAAAGAGAAAAACTCATTGAGAAAATTAAATCAATTGAGATGAAGAAAAAAAAACCCACATTATAAGATTTAGATGAATGAAGGTATTGAAGAATAGGTTGGATTTCTTGAATTGAAAGTTTAGAAAGTTGTTGTAAGTATTGATTAATTGAATTTGGAACTTTTTTGGATTTGATTTGATGTGTTGATGTTGATAGATAAGTTCGATATAATGATCTATAAATTGATTTGATTTGTGAGTTTGACATTTTTTTTTGGTTGATGGACTGATTTGGATCGATTTGAAGGAATTTAATCTTCACCACTTGGATTTCTTCAAATCGGGTTCCAGCCCCTGGTCCGATCCGATTCCTCTCTCAAGTCGGGTCGGGTATAGACCCGTTATTTAAATAAACGTTTCAAAGATTTTGGGTCATCATTTAGAATTGAATCATCCAATTTTTTTATTCAGTAAACCACTTATTGTATCTTGAACATGGGTAGAATCTCAATGCCACAGTTACCTCCATTGAATTTAACATTCAAGGAGAAGTCAAAAACAATTCATCAACTTTCAAAAGCTGTTGAAACTCTTACTTCTTTTTTAATCAATTCTTCAAACTGTAGTGTTATCACTGGAGCTGGTCTTAGTGTCGATTCTGGTATACGAGCTTATAGGTTTGAATGTTTTGAAAAGTTTCTGGAGAATTCATATGGGTCATTTTCTGATTTCATTTTTCTTTTGATAATTGAAATTCGGTCACTTTGGATTATGTATCACAGAGGAAAAGATGGGGTTCGTTTCATACTTCGATTAATTTGATTCGATCAATATATCAAGAGATTTAGATGATTAGATAATTTATGATTTTGTTTTTTTTTGAAAATCAAAAGTCTTATTCAATCAATAAGACTTATCGTCCAATCTTTTTTCAGTTTAGTAGTAATCTTCCTTCTCTACCTAACTCAACTATTTCAATGTTCCATAATCAATCAGATCTGACAGATTTGAATTCATTAACTGAATTTCATGCTATTTTTTTCCATCAATTCCCAGTGAATTTCAACAAGTTGAGCCTGTCTTCTAGATTTCGATTTTAGTAATATATATGCATATATATACTCAAACCACGATGCATAACGATTAAAAAAAGTCTGAAAATTTTCGAAAACGATACTGGGCAAGATCTTATTTAGGATATCCGAGTGTACGTGATGCAGAACCTAATATTGGACATTATGCTTTATCAGCTTTAATGAAGATGGGATACGTTAAGAAGATCATTACTCAAGTTGGTCACTTTTTCTTCCATACTTCAACAAACTTTATCTCTGTTTGATCCGGTGGTTTTTCTTTTCTTGGTGAAATTTTTTGTAGAATGTTGATAGACTTCATCATCGTGCTTCTCTAGATGATGAAAGTCTTGTAAACCATCCTTCTATACTTGAACTTCACGGAACGTTAAGATTTGTCAATTGCTTAGACTGTGGTCATCTGATAGGTCATCATCGTTTACCAATTTGAAATATATATAAATGATTTCTATACAAACCGTTTGCTTTCTATACTTTTCCTTTTCTAGATCGGAATTTGATTCAAGATCAATTATCGGATTTAAACCCTGATTGGGCTGATCATCTTGATCAACTGGCAATTGTTGGTCAAGAGATTAAAACTAATCCGGATGGTGATATTGATTTGAATGATAGATCATATGATTCTTTTGTTTTACCTAAGTGTTCAAAATGTTTAAATGGGATCTTGAAACCTAGTGTAAAGCATTTGTTATCTCCAAGATTCTTTTCGTTGTAATATAACAGCTGATTCTAACTCAAACAGGTGACTTTTTTTGGTGAATCACTTCATAGTAAAATCAAATTTCAAACAGAAGAACTTATTTCAAAATCCTCAAATTTGATCATCCTCGGTTCATCACTTACAACTTACTCGGCATTCAAACTCGTAAAACATTTCAAAGAGCTCAAACCCTCATCTAAGATTGGATTAGTCAATATTGGTAGATGTAGAGCAGATGAGATTGTCGATTGGAAGATTGGAACTGATACTGATGAACAGCTTGGGTTGGGTTGTAGTGATGTTTTGAGAGCTGTTGGTTTAGAACTCTTTGAAAGAGATTATAGTGGGGTTGGGAAGGAAAGAGAAGTGGTTAGGAAATTGTTGAGTAGTGGGGTTAAGAAACCGGTTCCTTAAATTCTTATTTATCTTCGCTGTTGAGTATAATTTGATTTCGGTTTATTGAACATAGAAGTTTCTATAGATTTAACAATATTAATTTTGATTGATAGATAGATTTTAAATTGCTTCAATTCTTCATGGAGTTTACATATTTGTTATTCATTCAATATTCATTGTTTAATTGATTTATGTATCATTTTTACTACACAAAGTTGTTCTGGTACTTTTCCACAAAGGTTCAAGAACACATTTTCCACAAAGGCAGAGAGCCAGAACATATTCTGAGTAAAGAAAGAACATTTAGCTGTTTGTGCTCTTCTATCAGTGTTGGTACCCTTGAAAAAAGTATGATGAGCATTAGATAAGATATCTTCGTTTTATCATGGGTGGTTTCTCAACTGATCTCTTTATGAATATCTTATTTATAAATAGTTTTTATGAATTATACTTGATGCTCTTGCAGGCAAATGAACAAAGAAAAAAGACTTGAATGAATGGTATTTGTAGTAGTTACATGCGTATAAATGAGTGTCTCTGTCATTACAAAGTCCAAGATGCTTGCCAGAATATAAGGTAAGCCAGAGGAGAAAAGAAGTGTGAGATAAGTGTGGCCCCAAGGAAGATACAAGAGTTGATATTTTAGCATTCTATTCTAATGGTAAAGAAGTTGATCGCAAAGGTGGTAATTCCGGTGGAACAGAGAGTGATGGTGAAGGTAGAGGTAAAGGTATAGGTATGAAAGAAGGTGAAGGAAGAGGTGTAGGAGTGAAAGGGGCAAGAGTGATATAGAGCACTGAGTTTTCTCGAATTGGATCAAGTGTTTGAAATTGAACCTGTGGTGATCCAGCTGTTGAGACAGAAGCCATAATACTTGCAGGTGCAGAAGATTTTGGTCCAGATGTTTGCAGTAGAATCGGATTCGAGATCTTCAACTTTGGGTTCGATCCTTCCTTTGAAAGTAGCATCTGACACTGGATTGACGTCAAGAGTTTTAAATCATTTGTATTAATTGAGCAATCAAAAAGTTGAGTAGCAACTTACGCTTTGGATAAGTAAAGAGAGAGATAGGAAGGCAGCACTGAAGACGATTACCCAAGCAGAAGTGACTCGCCATGTAGGTCTACAAACAAGTTTGTCAGATAAAAAAATGACGGCGTGATGAGCAAGGAGAAAAACAAAATAAAGCGGAAGACTAACGTGATGAGAATTTCCTCAGCTTTGATGCTCAAGATCAATCCAGTGACAACATACCAGAGTAAAAGTAAGGTAACAAGCATGCATCGGACCACGAGGAAGACTGGAGAAGAAAAATGATCAAGAATAAACCTTCAGCCAAGGATGTAAAGATTTGGATTCACAAAGAAAGAGAACTCAACGATATTTCTTTCGTAGCTTTTGAGCCTGTAAAATCGGAATGGTTGCCCGATCGTCGGTTAAACATGTAGCTTCACTATGACCTTTGTCCATCTCAAAGTCCAATGAAGGCCCAACCGCTGTTTCACGGGAAACAGCAATTGACTTTTTCATGAGCTTGAGAAGGAGGACGACAGTGATGGTGTAAAACTGAAGAAAAAGAGTCGTGTAAACATCATAGGTTAGCTAACCTGATGATGGATAGTGAACCTCAGAAAATTTAAGATGTGATTTACAAGTACAGCAATGATGAGGAAAATAGACCAGATCAAGCAAGCTGTTCTAAAATGCGTCAGGAAAGATTGGCTGGTTTGGTGAAAAGGGGATGCAACGCTCATAAGAGTGTCATAATCGATGTGACGATTGATAGTGGTGGGTGGAGTCCAATGAGCAGATAGATCCTCGAATGTAGAGATGAGATTCACGAAGGCTTCGCGTTCAGAACGAAAAAAGAAAAAGGATGCGATGCCATATCCGCTCGCGACAAACAAGACCACGATAGGGACCCCAATGCACAATGTGTTGAGTAGGAGCGGATGAGTGATGATCTTTTTCGAGCTCCTATTTCGCTTCGCTGCCTTTCCCGGTGAGAGAATGCTGAAAACAAATATCAATAGGGCTAGTTTTGTTGATTTGGAGGGAAGTACTCACTAAATATAGAGTGCTGACCAGCCACTAGGTGATGTTACAAATCAGATCCAGCATTGTACAAAGGAAAGATGACAAAAAATCGGCTAACCTCAACCAAAATCCAAAAAAACCTGGGACGTAGGATACCACGAGCCACATACTGACGTAACTACGCTGCGAGAACTGGCTCGACTGAAAGTTCATGTAGCTCAGCACAATGATTATTTCTGCGAGGATGCTGGCAAAAATTTGTGAGATGGCAACGGCCATACCGGGATTAGGGATGTAATAAGAATATATCTGATTATCTTATGACAAAAATGAAGAATTGTTTAGTTGTGTTGTTTGGAGAGAGTAAAACACGAGAGTACAACATACTTTGTGTGACGCGTTCCTTCCTCCAAAGCCAAAGGTGTTTCTGTTGGAATGCCTGGTTTCGCGTGAATGGGATCGCCACGAGTGAAACCGCCAGACAGAATATGACCACGTAGACTACGGCGAAAGTGATTAGAAGAACAAAAACCGGATCTGAAGGCGGAACAGTGGGGAAAACTACCGCCTGCATCGTGGTTTTCAGATAATCGTAAGGATTGACATTGAGAGGAAGCAGAGGCAACCCTTGTAATAATCGAATGATGCCCATCGTTATTTGTGTCAGGAAGTGCAAGGGTAGGCGTAATGCGATGAGTAGTTGAAGAAGGGTTGATTGGCCACAAAGAGGACTCGAAGGTGATGACTCAAAAATCGGGCAATATACTATGTACGGAACGTTGTCTCGTCCAATTGTGGTGGTTTCTTTTGTTTTTTTACTGAAAAAAGGGGGTCGGACTTCGATTACCGCAACGGGATGAAGCGGATTGCGAACTTAGAAAAGGTGTGGGAGATCTCAGTAAGGATGAGAACATCAAACAGTTGAGCTGAATGTGATGGACAGTAGCATAGAGCCAGACTGGTTTACAGTGCTAGATAGCTGGAAGGCTTCAATGATACCCCGAGCAAAGTGTAAGAACAGTCGAGACTCCGATACGCGACTTCGACCAGGTGGTTGAAAAGAACTGGAGCGGTCCAATTGCCTTGGACGAGAGAGAAGTGGGTCGAGCAATTTCAGTTGAGGTTTTATAATCAGACGTCCTCAATTAGCGATCAAATCCCAATCAAGCAATACTGTCTTGACTCTTGTCCGTCAGGCAGGTCACGTCTGATGCGTTTCTTTTGGAAGAACGTCCTGATTGACTGAGGTCGGTCCCAACTATCAACTTATATCAACATCAGATTTGCCTTGTTTCTCACAAGGGAACGGCACTCAGTCGTTTTGCTTGCCGCCCGTTCCGAGAAAGTGTCAATGATAAGGTCCTGATTCCTTCCGTTAGGCGACCTCACGATTTCAGACAAACGCACTTGCTGTCTTACCAGCAATCGATTGTTGGTCTTCGAGTGGGACTTTCGAAATACCCAGAGATGTAAAGCGCGTATTCTTCGGTCGAGTTGCCTTCCGACTCCCTGACGCTCATCCCATAGTCGCCAACGCATACCGAACGCTGAGTTCACAGCTCATAGTCCGAACAGATCTCCCGCAGCGTTTCTCACTCTGAAAAGCTTTATAATCGGTGGTCTATCTTTTGTCGCTGTTTCAAGCGCTTCTCTACAACTCAGTCGCAACAAGCTGTCTATCATCTATCATGGCCCTCTGGCTTGTATTTTTGCTTCTTTTAACTCGGTCATCTGCAACATACTATCGCGAGTCTGAGGAGTCGAGGATAGTCCTAGACCGACAAATCAAAGGAAATATCACGCAGTTGAATTCTTTGTCCGATCACGAGCTTGAAATTCGTGAGCCAATTGCAATCTTCAGTTTGAAAAGACCAAAAGTCGATGAAAGCTTCGGTCACGATTGAACTTTGGACTGATTCATCATGTCTCTCAATCTATGACACTATCTGTTCATTAGCTTACGTGGAAAAACTCAGGGGCCTGAATTATGACTTCGGAGGCTCCACAGGTTTGCAGCGCTACTACTTCTTTGCTTTCAGCATGATTAATGAACTGATCTTTACTTCACTTCAAGTCATCGATTTAAATCAGCACTGTCGCCTCACGCAACACAGAAAATCGCAGGCCGGTTATTTGTCTTCGCATCGGCCACTAACTTCGACTCAATTCCAGATTGATGTTGAGCTTTCTATTGGTGGTACAGATGATACTTTATTTGGTGATGGGCTTGCTATCTGGCTCATTGAGGAAGGTATCAAAAACACAGGCCCTGTTTTTGGAGCCCCTGGTCAGTCTTTGGACTCAAATTAAGCTTGTGTGACTTGAGTTCAGGCAGTCAACTTGCTTCGTGGAAATCACCCCATGCTCAGACACAACATCACTGACTTTGGATTTGTTTTTTAACTTAAGACCATTGGAAAGGTCTTGGAATATTTATAGACACTTTTGCTAATATTGAAAAATCAGTCAGTCTTTTTGAATAAGCGGAATCTTCTCTATGTCCGAGAGTATGCAGCTAAACTTTGTGATCCCCCAGAAACCATTTCCTAGAATGATGGGAATCTTGAATGATGGATCGAAGCAATATGATTTAGATCATAATGGGCAAGGACAAGAAAGTGGTGAATGCCACGTGCCCAAGATACGCGATAAAGGCATTCACACCGTTCGGATAAATTACTTGAGATACAAATTCCTCGAGGTAAGTCCCTCCCGCTGGGATTTGATTGAGACGAAATTTCATTGAATTTGAAACGTAAAAATCATGAAAACACATAGGTTCTTGTAAGCTACGATGATCCAGAGACAGCATCTGATGAGGCTGTCTGGTCTCACTGCTTCACAATCTTCGATATCGCATTGCCTATCCGACCTTACGTGGCATTCTCTGCTCTCACTGGTGACCTTGCAGGTTAGTCATTATCTTACAGATACAAACACTTAAACCTCGATAATAACACCGTGACTCGTAGATACCCACGATATTGTCTCTGTATATGCAAGTCAAATTCATTACCAGCCAGAACCGTTGAAGTTTACGCCTACAGCTCAGCCTCGTGTTCAGCAAGTCAAATCTAGTGGAGTGTATATACGCATAATATTACTACTCGTTTTTTTAATCGTAGCATTTGTTGGAGGTAAAAGGTCAGAAATGTTCTATATTTTTTAAGAGGACAAAGCTGACCCTAGATGCACTGCTTTCATGATGATCAGATACCATCACTCTTCTCAGAAGAAATTTTAATGCTTACCTTACGCGGGATGTCTTATCAAAGCTGGTCTTTACTGTACATGTGTCATCTGGAGCGCAATCATTCTCAACATGGGGTTGTATGGGATGATTCTTGACTAACTATTTTAAGAAAGCCATTCAACTGAGGGTGGCCCTATATACTACTAGAAAATCTCAAATTACATTATCTGTGAGATCGCATGTGATGTTGAAAATGTCAAATGTCAAAATCAGTGAAGAGAAAGAGGTGTAAAGTACCTCTGTCTGTTCTGTAGGATATATCACATCTCAAAAGATACCAGAAAGCCATCTGTGGTTCAGTTTGAGGTTGAATTTCAACTTGGCAAGAACAGTAGTAATTAAGCTTGAGTGATACTCATCTTGGTAGAAACAGGTGATTGTGCTTTTCTCAACCTTGATTGAGGAGGGTTTGATCAAGTTCCACTGCCAGAATTGAAGAGGTTCCCCTATGGGAGAACATATATGGTTGTGAATGTCATCAAGAGTGGACTTGGTCAATAAATTATCTATCACTGCACACCTGAGCCATAACACACATCCTACATACATGTCACTAGATGAGCCAGATTTTATTGTTCACCTACTTGTGAATATGCTTTGTTATCAGTCTATGGGAGCAGGTAAATCAGATGTAGTATATGTGACTCTTTTGGTCTCACAAAATCATTTCAAAAATGGAGTACATATACTTCAATGCTTAATCAGGCAATATTCATGAAGCCATTCCACAGGCAGTTACATCAAATTTTGTTCTGAATATTACAAAAAGAACATCACTTTAGGATATGTACACAATCTCTGGAATGCTTTTGTCAAACAACCAAAAGCAACAGAGTGTATTGCATCTGATTAACCTGCTCAGATGGTCCAATAACTGAGTTTATAGAACATCTTGCCCAGCTGGTGGTACATATATAGGATTGTGTCATGACTCTGGTGTGCATTGATAGACAATCTATTGAGCATGTCTTCTTTTGATGACAATCAACAGCAGGGGAGGCTCTTTAATTCTGGAGATATTCAGTACACCCATTATGATTGGAAGCAGTTGTGAATATGATAGGGACAATGACTGGGAAACAATTCCCCCTTTCATGGTTCTCTAAAAAGGAAACACGCTCAGTCTCAGCTGTTAAGATACTATCTTGTTAAAGATACTACCTTATGAAGTTGTCAAAGATCATTTTCTCCATTTAAGGTATTTTAGTGGATTAGGTGGAGGTTGAGAAGTTGATCTAGTGGAAGAAGTTGATCTAGTAGAAGACATGCATATGTTGTACGAAGAAGACTTGCATATGGTGTACAAAGGGGGTTAACTGGAAAACGGAATCAAGGGGTAATGAAGGAATCTTTTGGGTTACTTATTGTCTTTCCGTCTTTTTGTTCTCTCTCTTTTCTGATTCTTTTCTTGTCGAAAAGAATCAGTGAGTCATTTCTCTTTTGCTCAACACGCGTTATCTCATTACTGATTTCATAACTGTCTCGACTCAGATCAAATTTGTTTATCAATACTTCTTTACTAAATTTTCTTTTACGCGTGCTCATCACGATCCTTTTCAAGCTCGCAGGTTAGTTGTCTTTATCTGTCGTAGACTAGCTGTCCGCTGTAGTCTAACACAGAAACCTGTGCCCTCAGGATTTCTTCATCTATTTACTACACACGTTTTAGACAGCGTAACAGTCTTACTGTGGTCTGTCGACAACTCAAGGCAACTTCTCATTGAGAATTTACATCAGCACCCACCAACAAGATGACAACATGATAGCTTTTTGATCATCATTCCAGTATTTTGTAGAGAGCAGTTGCCAACAACCTTTTTGAAGTACAATTCAAAGAGCCATTCCCAATTCCGCCATGACCTAGAATGAACCACCGTAAAACAGGTGGTTCAAGAGTCCATGACATGGCTTGCTTGACCTGTAAAAGGTGGATCAGGGCACAGAAGTCAAGGCTGGAAATCTAGCAAATACAGTGTAGAGTTTTTCTTGCCAGCACCTCATCTTCACAGTCATACAAGATCCTTGGATCTCTCAGCAAGCCTTCCAAGAGTACTCACATATCTCACGCTACCAAGATATTAAGGTCTCACAATTTTTGCATCAGAAGATTAATGGATGGCAATTTAGATCAGGCCAACAAAGCAGAATATCTGAAAATGACACAAGGAAGATCAGCAACCCTAGGAGAACCCCCAGGCCCCCCTCTTCAGACACCAAGACGGAAGAAAAACAAGAAACCCCCTATTGACGCAGACCTCAATGTGGACCCACTAAGCAAAGACAAGGTGGAAGACTTACTAGACAACACAACCCAAATCTTACAGGGACCACTTTTAGACTTGGACATTGACAACAACAAAACTTCTTTGCAGCCGCCTTCTAGCAAGGGGAAGGGAGGAGCCAACAGGACCAGTGTGAGACTACTAGCTTCTGTTAGGCTGATAGTGCCACTAAAAAGAGGATTTAGAAGTTCAAACAACTTCTATTGAGTTTGTGGAGATTACAATCTACAAGTTTGAGCAGGTATGTGCTTGGGTGCTGAAGCTTTAATTGAAATAAGCAAGTAAATACTTTGGTCAGTTGGCCTTTGAACAAAGTTTTTAGCCCTGGGATAATTGAAGTATGATGTCATCTTTTAGGTTGTCTCATCTTATATTTATTCTTTTTGTGCCTCTTACTCATATGACATCATTTATATATTATGATGTAATAATCTCTGATCATCTTATAGTGAAGTTATTGGTATAAATATTAGTTGTCTTTCACCTACTTTTTATTTATTTTCTTTACCAATTTTTATCTTCACTTCTGAGCAGGTTTGCTTTCTTGCTCTTCGGTCATTGAGATTGATATCACTCTAGTTAACTAACTAGAACATTCCCTCAGGTTATTATTATTATTCTTATTGTTTTATTATTGTTGTTATGTTTTCTAATACAAATCTTACCAATTTTTATCTTCACTTCTGAGCAGGTTTGCTTTCTTGCTCTTTGGTCATTGAGATTGATATCTCTCTAGTTAACTAACTAGAACATTCCCTCAGCCAATTTGCAATTGGGATTACAAGGGATCATTGTTCCGTTAACAATAATTTATTGAGAGCAAACTGATACACAGTCCTCAATCCTGAATTGAATCACTTCTTGTACAAAGAATGATCAATGAAGGTAGTGTTAAAATCTATCTTAACACTGGCAGCTTTACACTCTGACCAATAAAGATCCCCCATAGATTTACAGTTTCTTATATCAGAATAATCCCTTGCCTGATATAAGCAATACTCAAGGACTGTTTCCTGAGGTGTAATTCCACAAATGGATATTACAAGTTCTGCTGATTATGGAGTCTAATCAGGAACTAAGATGAAGTTTGATTGTCACATTCTGAGAGTGGATTTTGTTGAGGGGTATATGGAGCACTGAGATAAGAGACAATACCATTTGCTTCCAAGTAATCTTGAAACTCCTTCAACATATACTTGCCTCCTTGATCATTCACCAAGCTTACTATCTTACAATTATGATGATTCCCGACCTCAGCTTTAAATTTGACAAAGCATGCAAAATTTTCCGCTTTTGATTTCAAATTGTAGACATGTTTTCAATTTGTGAAAGAATCTGTAAGCTTGAAATAATGAAGGCCACCTCCTTCAGATACAACTGAAAGTTTTCCACTAAGATTACTATGTACTACTTCTAAGGGAAAGGTGGTTTTTAGAAGAGAACTTGAATATGGGAGATGATGACCCTTTGAAAGTCTGCAACCCTCACACCACCAGTTCATTCAATTACTCTATTCCTGATTTGGGCTAACCACAACCTGAATCTATGTACAAGTGCGTGCAGAAAAAATACAACACCCCGTCGGCCTTGACTGCCGGCGGAGTGTCGTATCTTTTCCGCACGCACTTGTACAAGCAAACAGCTTGGTATTCCAAACTTTTCATATAAATCCAAGCAAGTCTCCAATATTAGTGGCTCTTTGGTAGTCCTTGGTGCATATTTCAGTGCGCGTACTTTAGTGGGTGTCCATAGAGGCCGTAATTTAATGCTTAATAACACAAGGATATTCCAATGACATAATCTTCTACACGGAGAGAATGAGAGAGAGCAAATCGAGTTTTAGGGAGATTTGAAAACATTTTTGGTCGAATTTACGTACTAAAAGTTCCTTGCACACGACAACTTCATGAAAAACATGATTTGAAGATAGATCGAACAAAATATGTACATAAATTAGGATGAAGGTGAATCTCACATCATAGGGGGTGCAGGCCATTTTTCACATGCTGAGATACACTGGTCAATCATTACAAAGGTGTCCGGTCGGGGCATACTAGGAAGAGGTTGTGCCATTTGTAGCTGGAGGATGTTTTCAGGCATTGAGACATCGGATTGTTTTGTTGGCGTAAATTTTGATGAAGTTTCGGCGGTCTCCGAAATTGACTTCCACTACGCATAAATGAAGTTGTTGGTCATGCTTCCTTGGCTTGATGAAAGGGGATATATGGAATGCTTACGCTTTGTAACAGTAAAACTACTGATGACAACACTGAACTCGAAACAGACATCCAGAGAGAGGCCGACCGCCAAGCGATACTGTTTTTAACGAACAAGTAAGATTATAAAAATGTTTGAAATTGGAATGGCAGTCGTATCGATCATTCCAAACTCAACTCGTCCACCACACTTCCGATCTTGACAGCCAAGGTGATTCCGACAATCAAATGCCATACAAGAACCGCAGTAAGCAAAGCGCAGCGCAAGAGCAGAATCCCTTCAAAATTTTCAAAACACCTTACTAAATTAGTTGACTTTGGACTGATTATGAGATAGAGATGAGCTTGACTTCTGGAAAAACGACGAAACCAATCACATTCACTCACGATAAGTGCGTTGTAGATCTTTGGAAGATTGCGAAGTGGGCAGCGCACGTATCACAGGTTGCGTGCCTTCTACTCGCTCTGATGTGCGAGCAGGACTCCGGCTTGGAGCCCCCTCAAGTGTTGAGTTGTAGTCAGACGAGCATTCTGCCAGCAAATCTCTCTTGCCACGCGCTACATCTACGGACGTCTTTAGCAGTCTCAGGAAAATAGTGATGGTGTAACCATAAAACTGTTAAACAGACCCCCATTTCATAAAGTTGACAGTATGTCGAGGCGGGTCAAACGTGTGTCAGAGAAAAATGTGATGCAGCAAGATACCAAGGACGTAGCACATGACGTTACAATACTCAGATCGAAAGTACGTACACTAACTGAAATCAAAGCTGCGATAGACCAAGTAAAGCTAGCCCACCTGAACTGAGCGATGAATCCCTGGATTGCGAAAGCGTATCGGGCCATCTCACTTGAGAAGTCCTGACCCGAGGCCACTTGAGCTAGAACTGCTTGATAAGCTTCTTCCTTCTCATGGGTCGCCCGGATTGATATGATGCCCCACTGAATAGCCGTGAGGGTGACGAGAACGGGGACACCAATACATGCGCTATTCATAATGGCAGGGTGTAACATGCTTCCTCGGCTTGAAAGCCCATTGAGAGTAGGTCGGCTGGGCGAGAGTAGACTGCGAGTCCAAGATTTTAGAAAATAGTAGAGCCAGTGTGAGGGATGCCCTTTTCTATTTGATTCAAGCTAAGACAGAATATGAAATCACTATTCTTTACCAGATGTAGAAAGCGCTAAAACCACTGAACCAAAACCCGGTGAAGCCTTGATATATACAGACAATCATAAGATTGAAGGTCAATTCCAAGACAAAAGCCAGAATACATGAAGTATCAACAAGGGAACGTGGACGTACAAGGTATGTAAGACACAGTTAGCCAAAAGTATCGATAAGTTAAAATCGTAGCTCGAGGATCATGTAGAGCCCGATAAGAAAGATAAATATAGACCTCAAACAGGACACTTGACCAGAGTTGAGATATGACGATGGAAAGACCACCATTCGGGATATAGTAAGGAGTTGGCCGAGCTGTTACACAACACGATCCCGATCCAAGAAAATGATGTTAATGGTTTATCTTGAACCAAGGGAAGGTGAGGAATAAGGAGCGTGGGTTCTTCATATGACTCCCTCAGTCCCAGAAAAGAATCACAAAACAGGAGAGCTGACAAGATGTATATTGTTTCCGCCAGAGCCAAATAATCTTTTTTCTCGAAGATGAGCCTCGTAAAAGTGGTATGGCGAGAATGACAAGGGCCAGCCCGATGATGACAAGGTAGATGATACCAAGGCTGACCAGAAGCCTGGAAACATATGGATATACATATGGATGTTGAGATTGATCTAACCGTGCCAAGATTGTTGAAATTTCTTCTTGCTGTGCACCGGCAGTTGATGTCAAGTTCGACATCTCAATAGGCGCAAGATGAACGAAAGCTTATGGCCTGGAACTGATTTCCTTCAGATCGCGGAGATGGAAAGGCGGAGTGCGACTCGATTGTCCTTTATACACAGTTGGGAACCGCTTCAGAGAGCGGATGTAAAGAAGAATGAGGAAGTTCAATTTTTAGTGATTTGGGTATGAAGTTGTGCAGTAGAGAAATCGGCCCCGTTGAAATATGGTTGAAAAGAATCACGGCCTTCAATTTAAGATCTTAATCCATGCAAACAAAAAAGAAGATCAAGGCGGTGTGAAGGGACAAGATAGAAGGAAATGGCGACCGGGAATATCGTGTACACATTTGAAGTTGACGATGTATTCAGAAACCAAGACCCAGGTGCTTCCATAGCCATTGTAAATCTCAAAGGTGGCTGAGGATGAGTGAAGATGAATGGTCGATCTATATCCACCACGAGATCAATTAAGTTCGTTACTGAACCTATTTCCTAAATTGCAAGCCGAGTGTCCACATACTTCTCTCTGCTCCTCTTCCTTCCCTCCCGGTTCCCTTCCCTCCCGTCTCCTCCAATGCCAGGTTCCGGCCTCGGAGCACCACCTGTAGATAACACCTCAACTTCCCGCCATGTCGCATACACTCCTTTCGTGAATCATGCGTGGGTAAAGGATGTATGTGTCTGTGCTTCAGGCCACTAAACTCGAGAGGATCATCTCCTTGTGGATAGTAATGCCACACATGGTACATCTGATTCATCGAAACCACAGCCGAGACGAGCCCGAGGAGGGTCTATATTTCTTCACTGATTTATGTACATCATGATTCCACTCACGAGACAACCGTATGATACGGATAGGTCGCGGCCGGGAGGTTCGAATGAAATGTCTAACTGAAAAGCGGGAAAAACCTCACTCACTTTGTTAACAACACGGGCTCCATGCTTGCAGTTTTTGCACCGAATTTCCAACTGAACTGGTGGAAAAGAAAAGAGCAAATTAAAGTTTGAGAGTTGAAAGCCCTACCAAAACAATATCTGAATCTACAGCAACCAAAACACTAAACATCCTTTTCCTTCCTGTCATGAATTACGTGAAAGGTTCTAGACTTCTGTATTACGTCATAAAGATAGTAGTTATCATATAAAATATCACCTCTGGCCTCTGTATATTGACTATCATAACAGGAGTTAAGCTGTACACAGCGGTAGGGCTATGACCCGATCCCGACCCCGACCGGCCGAGTCTGCCCGACAACCTCTTGAAGGCAGACGGTACGCGCCCTGACGCTTTAAACCTAGCTTTGTGAGCGTTCCCAAAGCCCCGCGGGCGTTCCGGCGGCCCCGGTCCGCAGGGCCGCCAAGTATAGAACTGTCACTTAAAAAAAATTCTGTTGCTTAAAGTTGAAATACAAGTCCGCTGTTATGCCCATTCCACCCTCCTTTGTGCTCAAAATAGCACTCCATTGCCCCTAAAATTGAGCCTGGCTTTGCCCTGCCCCAAGTCCTTAAATTCAGGGCGAGCCTTGGCCAACCCAAGCCAATTTGCCAAGGCCCTCGGGTCTACCCAAGGCCTGACCCGGCCTCGGGGCCTGCCCTGAAGCTTCAGGGCCGGGTCATAGCCCTACACAGCGGTTGTTCATAGGTGGAATCTATTGCATCTGAGAGCTCTTGGAAACACTTTACACAACACCCAACTTACATACATATACAAGTCCCTTGTTTTCAATCTTGACACAAGTCCTCACCAAGGTTTTGTGAACTCCCAACTCACTTGTGAAACCCTCGTCAAACCTCACCCAACCCGAGTCTACAAACCAAAGCGCACAAGGCAGCGCATCCTCACACCACATCAGCTCAGCATTGTAACTCACGTCTACAACACCACACCACCACTCTACAAATTCATCATCATTCAACATGGCTCACAACAACTTCAACGCGTATCCAGCATATCATACAGGACCAAACCTCTTGAATCACATGCAACAGAGTTCAAATGGCCCCGCCATCATCACTCATCCTCAGCATCTGAACGCTCGTCCTGGTCCCAACTTGGCAATTCATCATCTCCCTGATCCTGCCGGTCATCCACCTCATCATCACCATAACCAGCATCCATCTCATCATCACCATAACCAGCATTCACCACATCCTCACCATAACCAGCATCAGCCTCATCAAACCGGTACCAACCTTGCGTCTCATCTTGAAAGGATTGTTCACGAGCAAGAGAGCGGCCTTCTATCGCAGATGTCCTCTGCTCAGGTTCCAAATACTCAACAAGTCATCAGACCTAACCCTACTGCATCGCGGCCACCACCCATCAGCTTGAACCCTATCACATCAACTGTGACTACATCTGAGGAACAATCTCAACACTCCACACGCAAACGGCCAGGAAATCAATCAAATTCAAAGTCCCAATCCAAAAAAAAAAATCCAACGACCCAAGCAACGAACCAATCACTGATTGATTCGATTTACAAGAGACCCCTAACAAATCAGCTGTTGAGCTTCGCGTCCTTGCTCAAAGGTACGCTACCAAGGGCATGAACGAGGTCGCCGTGAATGCTGTCCTCCAGTTTCATGAGGAAATGCAAACCATGATTGCCATCAAGGCACTCGAACTTGGAATTACGGTCTCAGTCATTGAAGAAATCTTGTGAGTAGAAAGTTGATTTCTTTTTTTTTCAATCCTTACTGATGGACGTGATCTGATCGTCAATAGCGGAAAGTACATAGGAGTGCGTCGGCCATCAGCTTGGAACCAGTTCCTCCGAAGTGACTTAGCTCACGCTGTCTTCAAAGAAGGTCAGTTCCAATCAAATAATGGAATCCAAGTACAATGCTAAGAAATATGGTTCAAGCATCAACAGCTAGTGGAATTCATAGTGGCGAGGCAATGAAGGTACTAGGTGCGAAATGGTCTAGCATGGATGCAGATGAAAAGAAACCCTACATTGACGCAGCCAAAAAAGGCAAAACTCACCTCGACGAACTCAACAATGAACTAGAGGCCATTGAAGTTGGTCCTCATACTCGGAACAAAATTCTTCAACCTTGCACAAAGGTATTGACCAATGCTGTATGCCTCAAGAAGTATAAAGACAACGCCGAGCGCCTATTGGATAACACTATAGCTAAAGTAAGCCAGAAAATGTACAAAGAACACGCAACTGGAACTGACACCTGATTCAGTGCGTTCCTATAGCAAAATCCAATCATTTCGAACTGGTCATCATCGCAGTCTCAAATCATATCGGCAAGCACAACTTCCAGCTCACATGCAATACTGCGGCCCTCGACAAACAAATCAAATTTCTATACGACTCCGATGAACCTTTTCCCGCTCAATTACAAACGTACCTCTTGGGGAAAACAATACCTGAGCTTGCGAGTGATATTGCGAGTAAGTTGTTGTTTATTTCACCCGCCTCACCACTTCCATCAAACTTGATCGATTCAATGTTTCACAGATAGCTCACGTCGATTCAAGTCTCAAGTGGTCCACAACCTTTCAACGGTCCTAAGTAAGTTTTCATACCAAGTAGTTTGTGTTTCTGAAATTAACCCAAAACTTTCCAGGCAAAACCACAGGCTTAGCTAAGTGGCTTTGGAGCAATTGCGATAAAGTCCTCTCAGATGCAGGTTTCGAATTGAAATTGCTTCCAGGGGCCCACACAGCCGAGACCACCCTCAAAACACCTAGCTCCGCTCTCAACCACGCGAAGGCATTAGCCCTCGATCAAGATTTGAAGGAACATCTGCTTCGACTAGTCAAGCGAACTGAGCAATCAGTTCGCTTTGATAATCAAACCATCACTGCCCCCACCCCCACCTCTACCCCCACCCAATCTGTATTCAACCCATCATTGATATGATCATTCATCTCAATGACCCTTTTTTTATTTATTGATCATTTGTTCTCGTTATTGTTAAGTCATTTGATCATGTTTATCATCATATCATATATCCACTTTGTTCCAAATGAAAAGATATCCCGCATGAGTTATCCTCCAAATCAAAGTTCAATCTGTGTCCGTGAGAGCGTCCAATCCGATTGGCACTTTGAGAGGATTTAAAAGAATAGTGCAATTAGATATACATATACCTATATACATCAATGAGTCATCGTTTGTATTTCAGGCCGAGAAAAGACGATAAAGTATAACACTGTCTATTGATTCGCATGCAGCGCGTGTTCTATTGACTTACATGTGCGGTTCGGGGGTACAGATATGAGCCATAACAAATCTGGTGTCACTTGAAGTTACATTTTATGTAAAGTGTAAGTAACTTCGAGTGTATAAAAAGACAATCTGCTCCCATCTCCTCCAATCCACCATCCTCGATCACCTCGGGATCGTTTCAGTCCCTTCACTTTCACTTTTCACAATCCTAACATTACCACGGACTCATCGATATCAATTATAATGTCATTCACGCGATATACGATTCCTTCACTGCCACGCATGGGTGATAGAATTCCTCCCAAAATCCGCACTGCAAAGGCAGACGTTGAACGTAGACCACATCTCATCACCAAGGGCATGTCAGCTCGCGAACAGTCCGAGATGGCTTGTATCCCAATGCCTCTTAGTGCGATGCTGGAAGTCAAAGCCGGCGAAGATCAATGTTTTCGCTGTAACAACTTTGCCCACATCTCGTTCGATTGCAACGAGCGAGGTTCACTGAGGCCTGAACCCAAACCAAGATGGTGTCGGGTTGACAACGGCAAGTTGTATAGTGTATATGCTCTTTGGCCAAGTGTGCGCGATGAGGACCTTTTTGACTTGGTCCTCGTTGAGTCGTCACTTTGGGACACCTTTATGTAAGTAGCTTGATAACCATTATTGAAGACCATCATTCAGTTTTAATTTTTCGTTTTTGTATCCTGCTTTTGCATTTAGAACTCAAATATATGTTCTAGTCAGGGGTTTCCTTGTTTTACTCAAGGATCCAGAACATGAACCCACTCAATCGGACCAATCGAATCCCTCCAAACGTACTGGTCCACTGATCTTGTAAGTTATAACCACCAGTTCCAATTGTTACGAACTTTGAAATGATGCTTTGTTGTCTCTTTCAATTGTTCAGCACTCCACAAAGTCTTGCTCGGGATAGTCCGGTCACTCCCCCAACTTCCCAACCAAACGAGAACGTTGGAGGCTCCATTCAGTTAGTCCAATGAAGCTTCCAAACAGTGAGTTGTTCATCTATCACGCATCAAATCATAACTAACGTGTATCATGACCATTATAACACTTTACAATGTCCCAAAGTTTTAAGAGACTTTGATTGAAGTCGTGTTCCAGTCTCAACCGCATGTGTATCAAGGTTGGCTGATTTGCTAAGACAGTCCTTACTACGATCACTGACCAATGTTGTATATATGTAGTGTGTGCTATTCCGTCGGTCGCCATTTCCTAACGATTACGTCTTGTAAGATCTCAAAGACAGCAAAGGCGGCCTGGCTATTTTCCTTTTATTGTTTTATTTCAATCTCTACGTCGATCTCAACTTTCTGCTCTGTGATTGTGTTGGTGCTTTCGTCGTCTTGTACTCAGCTAGATTGAGCACTTCTTGTACTTGTGCTTTGGCCGTGGTGTGACTTGTAATAGTATGCACAAAACACACGAGTGAAAATACAGAGACTCTGTCAATTTTTGCCAAGTTTGTCAAGGTCAAATGCCTCACACAGCACTTATCTCAGTCAGTTGTGGGCCAAACTCAATGGTCCAATAATGAAAAAAGAAGTAAAATTAATTATAAATGGAGTCTCATAAGAACACTTCCTTGGACGGTCAAGTCTTCATGGCCAAAAAGAGGTATTAGTAATGTGCAAAAGGCTCGAAATGAGCCTAGCTTACCCAGTTTACGTCTGACGCTAATGATCAAAGACTGAAAAAGTTTGTAAAATTAATTTGGACTTGAGTTTGATATGACCAAAGTGTGACAGTGTCAAATCTTCATGGTGAAAAAGTGGTTTTGATAATGCGCAAAAGCCTCAAATGCAGCATACCTCCCTCAGTTTGATTCTAAAACAAATGATCCATTAATAAAAAATGTTTCCACGTTAATTACAACCATAGTCTAATGAGACCATATTCCAATAGTGTCACGTCTTGATGCTCATATTGAGAATTTTGCAACTTTTTGGGGTGTTGCAAAAGCCTCAAAATGTCCATATCTCAGTCAATATCAACTAAAAAATGATGGTCCAAAAGTGAAAGTTGTTGTAACTTTGATTTCAAGCAAGGTTTAATATTGACTTCCTTGATGAAAATGACTTCTTGGTACAGTTATTGCGCAATGTAGTGTTTGATCCACATTTTGCCATGTCCATATCTCAGCCAATTTGCCTCTAATGAAGTTGGTTCATTGCCAGCGTATTCCTGAGAGGGTTCCAAGAATATTTCATTATTGGACTTAGGCGAAAAAACCACTTTTTTGTCACTAATTTTTCAGCTCAAAAACGTGCATATTTGTTGCTTTCAGGTCAACTATGCCAACATTATGTAAGAATGTATCTGAAGAACACCAGCTATGGTCACTTTTAGCGAGGTCTGATGCAAAGTTTAAAAAGAATGCGAGTCTCTCTCATCAAAATCTTACATTTCCTGCGTCTTCATACTTTTCAAAGCGTTTTAATCATCAAAATTGTGTGTTTCTTCACTTGCGAAGACAAAATGGCCCAGAAGTAGTTGAAGAGGAGGGCCAGTATCAATAAGCTTCCTGTGTGTGGGGCAAAACAGAAATTTAAGGTGAGTCTCTCTACTCAGAATACCCATTTTGTCTTGTCTTCACGCTTGTGAGCTAAAATTTGTAGCTCAAAAGAGGTTTTTTCCTCGCTGCCACCCACCGGTGCTTGCAGCAACAAAAAGCCTTCAAAGTCCATGACATGATGAAGGACTTTGACTTCATGCACATACACAAACCAAAAACATGCCGAGTATATATGAGTATACCTACCTATATACCTACCTATCTCCCAATTCACAGTTTGGACGCCGCCAAACTGTGTAAAATCTAATGGCTTTGATTGTGTGGTTTATGTGTATTTTGTGTTATTATATATGTATCTTGAAAATTAATATAAATCTATCTTTATTATGTAGCGCATCCAAATCCCAAAGGAGATTGTGTTTGAAGTTGATTTTGTCAATATATGATGCTGGCAGGTAAATCTCAAGTGATTTAAATTCTTATCGCTCATCTTTGGTGATACCTACTTTTCTTTCAAGTTATTTGAGATATCCCTTATCCAATATTTGGTTTTTAGTAATTGATCTTTAGTAATCATCTTTTCTTTTTTACTTTACAAATGTATATCATATAACTTAAGTGTTTGTGGAATAAAATAATTCGAATCTTTACATAGGTACTATCATACAAGTTGAAGTGCTGTTTTACAAAAACTAAATTACATATTTTCTTAAAACTCCTCTTCACCTATAGCAAGCATCATGTTGCGCATCAAGCCTTCATTCATCCTTTGTTCCCATTTGTCTTCAGCAAGATCACTCATATTATCTGCATCGTCAGCGTGATTAACCATATCAACATTATTGTTAATATTATCAAAATTAATAACATTATTACCCTCGTTAACTGCAGCAAAAAGATGATTGAAGTCGCCAGCTTTGGTGGACCCAAAGCCTTGTGAGCAAAGTTGATTAACCCTCAACAATTGGGTTTTCCACATTACCTCAAGTTTGTAATCACCTTGTTGGGCAGATGTGCGACGTAATACCTGCATGACCTTGTTATCCCATCGCAATTCCAAACCAGTTATCTTGACAAAAGCAGTGTGAAGAAGACCTTCCACTAGACCGACCTTTGATGCCATTGATATTGATTCGAGGACTGGATTGGTGATAAAATTCTCAATTAAATCAATTGGGTTGTTAGCGATGGGGTTGTTGAGAAAAGTCTCCACCAAGACGGTAGGATTGCCACCAGCTTGCTTAAGTGCCAGTAGGATGTTCCACAGTCGATCGTGCTCGTGTGTGGCCCATCTCATTGCTCTTCGGACCTCCCAACCAAGCCGGCGTAGTTCTTCTTGACCCCGTTGCAATCGTGCCAGCGCGCGCATTCCGATCTGCGTCTCATGATCAACGGCCCATGGTTCCTCAGAGTGAGTGAATATACCATTATTCCAGAAGGGATTGTCGGCCTCCATCGTTATCAAATCTCCATATTCCAGCGGGGGCAAGGTTGGTTGATCTGGGTACATATCTTGGAACTCTTGAGCTAGACGGTTATAATTGATGAGGGTTCTCTTCATTGTTCGGGTGCGACGTTGGATAGCTTGTAATATTTGTTCTTTTTCATGGGTACCTGGCACAGACCAGGGGTCAGGGATGTGTTGGGTAGATGGAATGTCAAAACCAACTGTCAAAACCAACTTACCAAGCGTGGAGCCGCCACCAGCCTTATTTTCTGGGTCTAAGGGGCGTTGTTCAGCCCTCAGGGCCAGAAACCGAGTCCGCACCTCTGTTTTAGAGAACCACACCTTCAGTAGCAAGTCTTCACCTTGCTCTGTAGATGTAGATGTAAAGAAGTCCTCATGTCAATTGGAGCCGCTCGTATTGATCAACATCTTTTTGGTGTGGAATTACTTACTTGACAGAGTGGTCAGCGTGTCTGAGATGCCAATTTTCTGATGCTGTGCCAAAATCTCCCTGGCAATATCTTCAAAGAGATGTAGCCAATCAAAGCCATCATCTCAATCAAAGGCGTCTTCACCCCTAGATGGAAAAGTGATTGCATTGATAAGTTTGCTAGTTAATGAGATGAGCTTGAAAGCATACATACCATGTTTTGTACTGAAGATCCTCAAGACACAATAGCCTTCCCAACTCAAGTCTTTGCCGAGTCTTGATATCTTTAGATAGTTCTAAATTGATTTTCCTTTCTGAATTCCACTGTTCACAAAAGAAATCAAGACTGTAGTTGGAGCCTTCTTGATACGGATTTGGCTTCGAACAAGACTCGTCTAGCTGTTTTTGTGATTCTAAGATGGTTGACTTTGTGTGTTTTAATCGCCGTAAAAGCCACTCGCCAGTGGCCAATTGACGTCGAAATGTAAGAACCTTGCATCGCATGGCAATGGTCTGAAACCAATGTAATCGGGTTGAAGTCCGCAATCGTGCGATGATAGGACTGAGATCAGACCATATCCTTTTGAGACCTTCGCCATCAGATAATCCCCAGTCCTCCAGAAATCGGGGATTATAGAACAGTTGACACGTCCAGGAGTGGACGTATGCGTGAAACACAGAGATGCCCAGCTGAATCCGGTCTTTATGTTCATGTAGAAGGTTGTGCTGGAGTCAAATTAAATTCAGTAAGGGATATCTTCACAGGACCTGCATGGATGACTGACCAATTTGATGTTGTTTTCATTTTTCATTTTTAAGTCAAAACCTATTTTATTTCATTTGAGAAGAAATATTTTCGTCGATCTACTTGAAGAGTTTTATATAACGATCAGAATTTTAAACTTTCTTGTTTCTGAATTTGTAAAGTATTATGTAATTAAAATAAATTTGTATAGCTTGTAGAAAAGACTAATAAATCATTTTTACATAAAAAGGTTCCTGTTACAGTTTTTGAATGCCTTGGAAACTCAGTAGTATCTAAACATGCGTATAGTACGCCAAAGCGCTTCTCCGGGGCAAATTCATCCAAAAGCGTCTGTAACAACGTAATTGGATAATACATCCTGTCCATAAATTGAAAGGTATCAGGTCAAAATACAAGCAAAAACACATTATTGCTTACTTTTCGCCACTTTGATATATATTGGCCATCAACAATGGGACATCGTGTCGACAAGCGGCTGCAAACAACCCGGTGTCATCACACTTGTCCCATGTTGATGAACTTTGGGTGTCATTTGCAGCTTTGTGTGCATCAGAGCGTGGATCCTAAAGATGAGTACATCAGTCTATTGACGAATATTGAAGCAATATTTATACTCTAAAAATACTTACATCGTTTGCGCGCGATTTAGGATTGGTGGGATTCTGGTCTTTGGCAATTTGAGAAGGTCGAACAAAAATGGCCGGGTAGTGTCTTTCTTCGGGTGTATCTTTACTGGCAAGCTTGTTGTGTCGGTGCTGGAAATTGCCATCCATGCATACGATTAAATCAGCCTCCCTTTCGCTCCCTTTGACCTCATTCTTTGCCGGTCCAAAGCATCGACTACACTTGTCGGCCCAAATGTCGGATTTAGTTAATTGGAGGCCGTGTTGAAAAATCTCCTTGGAGATGGTCAGTATTCGGCTATAGACATGAGTTGTACTAGAGAACGGCTGCGTGAGGTTACGGCGATTGTGATCAATACTTCCGCGAGCTTCAAGTGGGGTCAATGATCAATCATCAAGGAAATTGGAGAGGCCTTCGATGAAGCCTGTTGCTGATCAAACAGATGTTTCCCAGATGCGGTGAAAGAGTTGTATAAGGCGAATTGTGAAGGCTGTCCGAGGGTGTGTGGGCGTGGCTGGAAGGTATCCTTGATATATAAGTTGGACAGCTTCAGGGATACACCGGCAGAACTTCACTGGCTTGGAGGAAAATCGCCCTGGAGTATCTCCGAATGATTAGCTTGGGTATGAAAGGTTTCATGAGTCGATAAGCTACTACTTACCAAGTACATCTATGAGATCTAAGTTGCAATGATAATGATTGTTTTTGCCGCAGTGACAATTGGGGCTAATACAGTCTAAGTATGAGGATTCCGTGGTCCAGTTGGAAGTAAGAAATTGTGTGTGAAGGTAAGCAGCGGTAATTTGATTCTCAAGAGCTTCCCAGTTTTGGCAAAGGCGTTCCCGGGCTTGAGAGAATCGTTCTTCTTGATGTTGCTTGACAAACTCCAAGATGGCCGCATCCTCGTTCACATCGTCTTCTTCTTGGTCAGGAAATGGAGCATCAAAGAATGGAGGAACCTCATATTCCGGAATTAAATCATCGTCGAATTCGTTTTCAGATTCTTGGTCAATATCTTCATTGGCTTCCGGAATGGGTTGCCCACTAAGTAGTCTTCTTGTAATTTCCTTCTCTTCAGCAAAGATTTCATCATTGGTTGGTTCTTTCTTGACGCGCGAACGCTTTTCATTGTCAGTGTTTGATGTATTTGAGCAGACTCTCTTGTGCTTTTGGCCCATGTCCGGATGAGATGACAGGAGGTGGTAGATAAGGAACACCGGTGAACAGGAATGTTGGGAAAGTCGTGTGAGCTGGGGATGTTGGAGAACGGTGCGATGAGGATGATATGCATGAGGGTAGTTGTGCGCTTTGGTTTGTAGACTCGGGTTGGGTGAGGTTTGACGAGGGTTTCACAAGTGAGTTGGGAGTTCACAAAACCTTGGTGAGGACTTGTGTCAAGATTGAAAACGAGGGACTTGTATATGTATGTAAGTTGGGTGTTGTGTAAAGTGTTTCCAAGAGCTCTCAGATGCAATAGATTCCACCTATGAACAACCACTGTGTACAGCTTAACTCCTGTTATGATAGTCAATATACAGAGGCCAGAGGTGTAAAATATTAAGAGCATCCACTATTGTTACAGTAAATTTTCTGCAAATTTACTGTAACGGTCTGTAAAGTACAGAGGCGGTACGTACCGAACTCTCGAAATTCACTATCGTCGAGGTAAAATCTCTTCTGTACGGTACGTACTGTACAGAATAGAGTCTGTCCCACAATTGTGCCATCTGTAAAAAATCTGCAAAGTTCAAAGATCTACCAATTTTCTCGGCTCTACCTCATTTTCTCAATCATCAAGGTTTCAACTCAAATTAAACTCAATTTGTCAACTATGGACAATTTGGACTGAGTTGATGATGAGTCCAAATCAGACGGATGAATGAATAATAAGAAAGGAAAATAGCAAGATGATGATGAGGATGGATGAGATATGTATAATTCTGAACTGAAATAATTGTAAATTGTGGGTGTGAATGATGATGATGATGATAAATTGTGAAAGTGAGACTTGGTTTGAAGAAATGATGGTGATGATTAGATCATGTAGCCTTTCATTCTAGAAAGGTCTTCAAGCGAGTAACATCAAGGAAACCAAGTATTGGAAGCGGATCAACTCAGACATCTCATCATCACTTGCAATAAGATCCAATCAGCATGATATCGATCTAAGGATTATGTTCTAGATATCATGGAGGTTGCATTCAAGATTTATAACTCAACAAGATCAATTGATCAGCTTTCTTGTGCAGGATTGAGTGATAAAGAAAGCAAAAGAGTGTAAGTAATTCAAAACATCATGACGAGACAGAAAGTACAAATGAATCTTGATTTTGATTGATTTGATGCATGCATTGGTTTGAATATTCCCCCCTTTGAATTCTCTCTTTTGGTCAAATACAATTGGAAGTTGAACGATGATGACTTGTGGTGGTGTACCATTTGCTTGGTAGCCCACCCAAATTTGGTAGATACCAATTCTGCAGAGGTCCTGCAAATTTGCAGGACCTCTGCCGAATTTCTACCAAATCTGTTGGTACCGAAGCGTGTTTTTGACACGATTGGGGAAATTGGGCTTTGGTACTGTAAAATTTGCTGTACCGAGGCCCTTTACAGAGACGATAGTGGATGCTCTAAGGGGTGTCAAGTTCACTTTTTTACAGTGAAAAAAAGTATGAAACAGCTAAGGGCCCGTTCAGCTGGAACCCAAAAGTAGCTTTTGGTCAAAAGCTACACCAAAACCCAAAAAAACTTTTGACCAAGAGTGGTTTTTGATTTTGGTCAAAATCAACAGCGTTTGGTAAACTTTGTTTGATCAAAATCAAAAACTACTTTTGATCAAAAGTTGTTCAAATTTCAAAAACAGCCTCAAGGCTGTTTTTGAAGTCACAAGCCGCTTTTGCCCCATCCGTTTTCAATCAATCCCTCACAACTTCATCACTCTCCACCTCTCTCCACCCACCCCTTTTGATCCTTCACATGCCCTTCAAACCTTTAGATAAAAATATACAACAAATATGGAAAAGCTTACCACGAATTCCCCGCTGATTTACTCAAGTTTTGTGGGTCAAATTGGTGAAGCTTTTCTGGATTGGCTGTAGTGTCTTTTGTTCTCAACCAAAAAAATTAAATCATATAAAATATTATTAACTACATTTGTATATACAACTTGATACAAATGTAGCCGTGAATGTTGGATTAATTAGTCTTCATTAGTGTTTGAAATGTTAAACGTGAAATTGTTATGACAAATTGAGATATTTGAAGAGTTGAATATGAGTTGAGAGGATAAAGCATTGAACAAACAAAAAGAAAGAGAACTTACGGTGTGGAAAGCAAAATATTTCATCCTTCATTTTATACATATATAATTTTCTCCTTTTATACTCATAATTTAACTTGGGATCACTTTCAATTAGATCACTTTAAAAACTTATACTTTTATTTTCTCAGATTATTTCAAGAGAAAAAGAAAACATGTTTCTTTCTTTGCAAACTCACAATTTCAATATTTCAGATGAATCTTAAACAAATTACAATTGATTATCTCATTTTTATTATCCATTACATTTTAGAAGTCAGTACAACATCAAGAATTCAAAAGAAAAATCAAAAAAAAGCAAGAAGATATTTCAAAAATTCATATTTAGAGAAATCAAACCAATCAACCCAAAAGAAATGAAATAAAATCATTCTTTGAAATAGAGTAAAAAAAAAATATAAAACAAATTCAAAAGAACAATCAGTAAATCTAATAGATCAGAAGGAGATGATAGAAAAAAAAACAGCAAGAGAGAACTCACTCACCAGAATAAAATACTTGAATGATATTGATTGAAGATAGCAAATTTAAAATCAGACAGAATCTATTGATGAATCTAGAAAGCAATCAAATTAAATAAATGAATGAAGAAAGAAAGAAAAAGCAATTAGTCAGTGATGTGTAAAGAAAGGAGGAGATGAGAATAAGATAAGGAAAAACTCACAGTTGGGATTTAAAGTTGAAGTCGATTGATCTAGAAAGTAAAATTGAATCATTTAAACAGAAAGATCAAATTGAAATCAAAATTGAGTTAAGGAAAATCAAGTGTTGATGAAAAGAACTTGGATCGATCAATCTAAACATCTAGAAAAACAAACAAAAGATCTATTTCAAAACAAACAAATCAAATCAAAAGAATCAATCAGTAAATCAAATCAAATAGATCAAATTAGAAGAAGAAAAACGAAATGAAAACTTACATTTTTGTTTTCCAATTCAAATCAATCAAGAAGAGCAATCAGTCAATCAAATAGATCAAAAGAGAAAAGAAAGAGAAAGAAAAAAAAAGACTTACAGTGAAATTTGATCGGATCGATGGATTGTGAAAGTTAGAAGATGCAAAGAGAAAAAAAAGGTCAAAATTGAAATTCAAGTTGAAATCGAGCGATCGATCTAAAAAAAAATCAAATTGTGTTCAATTAGTCTTTAAAATCAAATCATTAAAAAAAATCAAATTAGAAGAAAAGAAAAAAGAAAGAAAAACTTACAGTTGAAAGTCAAAAAAAATGATGAGATCGAATCGAATGGAATCGAACCGAGCGATTTGAATTTGATGAAAGAAAGAAAAAAAAAAATATTAAATTAAATTAAAATCAAATTGGAATCAAGAAAGAAACCGAACCGACCGATCTAAATCTAAATTAGTAAGAAAGAAAGCATAAAATTAGTCAAAATTCAAATCAAAATAATTTGTAATCAATCAAACAAAGTAAATAGAAAATTAGAAAAAAATTGTAAATCAAATTTAAATCAAATTAAATATAAAAAAAAAAAAATCAAATTAAGTAATTAGAAAGAAAAAGAAAGCAACGTACATCACATCTAATTTGAAAGAGTGGATTTGACAGTTGGTGGAAAGGAGTGCAATTTACGAAGCTGACCACCCCAAGATCCTTTTCTGTGAAATGAGGGTAAATTGAAAGGAAGTATCAAGGTCAGGAGCCGAAGCGCGATATGATGTGGTTTAAGCTAAATGAAGGAGTCGCACTTATTGATTTCTTCACCATGAATTTTTTCAAAACCTTTAAATTAATCATTTTTTTTATTCTTCTTCTTCTTTCTAATAAGTCGTTCTTAGTTTTTTTTTTCGTTACTCGTTTAGCATGAATCGCAGCGAGGTTCGTACCTTGAAAAAGACTACAGCGAGGTTCGTATCTTGAAAAAGACCACATAAAAGAAAAAAAAGAAGTGATAAGTAAACTCCTAAATCAGTGGGTTAGGTGCTATGGGTATCACTAACCCTACAAGGTACGCTTCTGCGGATTCTTGCAAACCCATCACAGCTGATGATTGAAATCGAATATCGGTCTTGAATTTCTGGGCAATTTCTCGAACAACGTTGGAATCTGAAGAAAGTCATTCATTCCGATCAATCGATGGCTTGGGGGTACTTTGGAATGGCTGAGACCGCGGGTTCCCCGAGGGTCGGGGTTGTCTATCGGAGGCAGACCCGCACCCCTAACCGCGGGCTCTCCGAAGTATTAGGGGTCTCAATCTCCACCCCTAACCCCTACCCGAGCGGGTAGGGTTACGGGTACCCCGCGGGGGGGCGGGGTAGGGGCTCAGGTTGAGAAAGGAGTTAGGAGTCGAGTGGAAGGGGTATAAAGAGGAAAGGGTCTTGGGGCTTTTTTTATTTTCTCTTTTAAAAATTTTCTTTTTTCTTTTTTATCATCTATTCCTCTGTCTAGGAGCGCGTGTCCAGTGTAGCCTGGCATTATAAGTGTTATAGTTTTTTTGTTTTTTTTAAAAGTGTTTTACAGTGTCAGTCTGTGTTCTAGCGTGTTAGCCTTCCTTTTAAAAAAAGGGTGTTATAAGGGTTATTTAAAGTGTTAAAGTCCTTTTAAGTCAGTCTAGTTTTTTTATCGCCAGTATACCAAGAGTGGGTAGCCGTAGAAGCTCTTTTTAGTGCAAACTCTGCTTGAAGACTTCTCCCGCGACAAGTAAAGGAGTTTTTTATAGTGATTTTTTTAGTATAATTCATCGCAGTCTAGTAAAAGCTCATATAAAATCTATTGATCCCTCAACATCCCTCTCTGGAGTTCTCTATTTTTTTTATCTCATTAAAACCATCTATTTCGCACAATATTCTTGAAAGATTGGCCTGTGAAACTTTATCAATTATCCGTATAGTGTTGTGTATTATTTCTATAGCCCTTGCCTAGTCACATTAGTGTCTAGGGACCGTTGGTGACCACTCGGTACAGTCTTTAGACTTGTCAGAGGTTTTTCGGACCAGGTTCGGTACTGATAATATCAGTGGAAAGAGTAGAACAAGATTATTACAGGTGTTGGTAGTGTGTAGCAGGAAGGTTTCTTTTGAATTGTACCGCGCTGCTTCTGAACTTAGAGATTCTCAAAGGTTGAGGGCAGCTTAACTGCACCTGTTGTACTTCCGCTCTTTCTGGTTGTACTTCATCCCCTCTCCGGCTCAGCCTACGCTACACTGCGTAGGAGTTCTACATCTGGTGACTCTGCCCGGGCTATTCGAAACAACTTTTCCCGGCTTCGCAGGTGCTCTTCCTTCAAAGTTTTTTTTCTCTCAATATCTCAACATCAACAACTCAATCCATTCTCAAATTTATCTACAAGATCATTTCATCTTATAATTTAAACTTAAATCATCAATTCATCACAATAAATTTATCTCAAACATTACATCTCCGAAATTCATAAACTTCTCAAATCTCGTTATGTCATCTCAAATTAATTTTGGTCAAGGGACTGTCTCAAATCCTTTGGATGTAGTTGGAAGTAGGAGCGGTAATAATGAAAGTCACGAATTTTCTAAAGTAGAGAAAACAATGTTGTACAGGGAGAAAGACGAAAGTACAGATGATTCTGACAATGATGTCACCGCAAAAGGGCAAGGAGTAGCAGGAAAGAAAGAGGAGATAATTTCAATCGAAGAAGTAGAAGGAATGGTGAAAGACGGGGGACTTTCAGTTCAAGAAGCAAGGATGTATATAAAAGAGGCTGAAGAACAAGCAGCAAATATGAAAAAAGTTTTGAAATTATTGGAGGAAAAAGAGAAGCCAAAGAAGAAAGGCAAGGGAAAGGGAAAGATGAAGTATTACAGTAGCAGTAGTTCAAGCTCGGACAGTAATAGTGAAGATAGTTCAAGTTCAGGGGATGAGAGTGAGGTGGAAATTCGGAAGAAGAAAAAGAGTACTAAGAAGAAGAAAAAAGTTGTGAAGATTGAACCTCAAGATTCAGAGTTACGATTCAATCGTGGCGATGATGTGCAAAAGTTTCTACGGGACTTTGAGGTTGCTGCGGATGTTGATGGAGCTAGCGGTGAAGACATGGCAAAACAAGTTTGTGCATTTGTGAACGGGAAGGATTTGAAAGAGGAGATCAAGGAACTCAAAGGTTAGGGTGAAGGAGAATGGGATTGGAAATTGTTGAAGATGGAAATGAAGGACCGGTATGCATCAATTCGGGAGGCGCCTAAATACACGGTGGAGGATTTGAAGGAGTTAGCTCTGGATTCTGAAAGTAATGGTGGTATTGATTCAAAGTTGGAATTTGAAGGTTTTAGACATAAGTTTGATAGTATTCTCGTCTACCTCAAGAAATATGATTACATTGATTCAGAAGATGAGATCTGCAATTATTATTACAGAGCTTTTTCAGATACAATGCAAAAGAAGATTAAGGAAAGGTTACGTAGTGATGGAGATTTGCGGAGGACAAAGGATGGAAGGCACCGGTTGCCGGGATGGAAGATACTTAAGAAGACGGTACATATGGTAGTACAAGACGAGGTAGAATTAGTGTTTGAAGAGTTAAGAGGAAAGAAGGAAGTAGAGACAAAGAAAGATGAAGAGCTTAAGGAGAAGGTGGTGCAGAAGGATAAAGAGAGACGGGGAATGAAAATGGAGGGACTAAACAAGAAGATTGGAGGAAAGTCAGCTGATGAAGCAACAATTAGTGAATTAGTTAGACAGTTTGCGGCATGGAGTGGACAAGGAGTGAGCAGACCTTTGGCTGGACATCAAAACAGCCAAGTCCATGGTGGCTTTCATCAAAACAATTTTGTTCCACCACCTCAAAACAGAGGAGGTCCTGCACCACCTTTCAACTCTACTACTTATTTTAGAAATGGTCAACAAGGACAGAATGGAGTAGGCCAGAATTTCAACAATGGTCCTATCAATAACAACAACGGAGGCCAATATAGAAATTTTGGTACAAATAGAGGAAGAGGAGGATTTAGTGGAAATAGAGGAGGAAGAGGGGGTTATAATTTGAACTCTCAATGGAATACTTCAGCAGGCCAGTATCAAGGCAATGGCGGTAACCAGCAACCAGTCGGTGGGCAATATGGACCACCACCACAATCCAACAATATGCCTCCTAGAGGAGAATTTCAACAGTCAACTTTTCGGGATGGTCCTCTAATGTGTTACTATTGTGCAAGAGAAGGTCATGGTCATAATAGATGTCCAGATAAACAAAGGGACATAAATGATGGATATGTCACTGAGCATAACAATACTTACATATTATCAAATGGAGCAGTAATTAGGTGGGACAGTAGTAGACCTATTCGAGCAGTAGTTGCAGATTATTCTTTACAAGTAGAGCAGGCTAAGATTGCAGCTAAAGGGGTAGAAAACCAAGGTACACCCCCAGCAGAAGCAGCTAAAGCTATAGTAGTACCTGAGAAAACTGTTGTTACGGGTATTCTAGCTAAAGATGAATCAGGAGGAACTCGAATTCAAGAGCTTAGGGCTAGTTGTGGGATTTTAGAAGATTGGAAGGTGCCTGGAGTTACTAGTCGAGGATTCAAGGCTGCAATGGCAGGAGCAGGAACCAAAGTGTATGATGTGGAAGTGAAAAGGGGTAGAGGAAAGGCTGAACCAGTTGAAGCACCAAAGAAGAAGAAAGTAACAATAAGAAAGGAAGAGGAAGATCAAGAAGATGAATTGATGGACTTAGCGGAGGATGAGGATAGTAGTGAAGATATACCTTTGGCGGAATTAAAACAAAAGAAAAAGGCAACTGTGGTGGCTCCGCAAATTGAAAAGAGGGATATAATCAAAGGAAGGTTTGAAAGACCTGTGGAGAAAAGTTATGAAGGAGTGATGGATAATGTAGTGACTAAGATCATGAAGACTAAAATAGAGGCAGAAGTAGGAGAACTGTGTGCTATCTCGCCAGCATTGGCAGAACACGTCAAGAAGCAGGTTTCGAAAAGGCGGGTAGTGATTCCAAGGATTATCAAACCTTTGAGAGCAGCTACAGGTGGATTAGAGGAGGATGAGTCATCTTCAGAGGATGAGAGTGATGTAGAAGACGTTTTGTATTCATGTCCTTTGGGATATTTAGAGATTATGTTGGGAGGAAAGAAGAAAAGGGTGAAGGCCTTGGTGGATTCAGGTTCACAGATTAATATCTTACCAGAATCTGTGGCAGAAGAATTAGGTCTAACAGGAGTAGTATCTATCAAATCTGGAGTTAGAGGAATAGGTGGTCAAAGAACAGAGCTAGTGGGAATTGCAGAAGCAGTAGAGGTTGTAGTAGGAACTAGAGTACAAGGGGTAGCTCATTTTTGGGTTGCAAAAGACAGTAAATGTCCAATCCTTTTGGGACGGCCTTTTCTTATGGACTTCAGAGCAGGCATGGAATTTGGGAAAGCTATTGGAGAGAGATTGACATTAAGGGATGAACGGGGAATTTGGACAAGGTTTACTATATGTCAGCCAGATGAAGGTGACTGGGAAAGGGAGTTGGACTTAGGAGAAAAGAGAACTACAGTAGTAGAAATGAACTTGGCTTATCTACATCAAGAGGCTCAAGAAGGGGACCCTGGGACAATTCCAAGTTATGTGGAAGAGGTTTCAGGTGATAATAAATCTTTTTTGTAGATGATGTTGGTGAAGTAATGGATGTTCAGTATATAGCAAATCCAAGTAACCTTGGACATCCATCACCAACTAAGGAGGAAAAGGGGACTTGGTTGTGTACAAATAATTTCAATTCTTTCTCTCGATCTCACTTTCAGTCTTTATCTCAAGTTTCATATATTTCATCTTTGGTATCAATGGAGGATAGCAGTTTTCTTGATTTCAATTATAGTTCATCATTCAGTTTCATTTCATCTTTTCTCTCTCAGTCTCATTTTTTTAATCATGGTGTACAAACAGAAGATTACGAAGGGAATACTCAGTTGTTAGATAAAGGTATCAAGAAGGGGTTATTAGATGAGGAGGACTGGGAAACACTTCAGGCGTTAAATCAAGGGATTGATATTAGACAGCAAGCAGAAATATGCGAAGAGTGGAGAAAAGGAGGACTATTATGTTTCACAAAGTATAAATCAGTAGCAAAAAAGGTTCGACCAGTCAATGAAGCAATGCCACAAAATCTCAACCCACCTTTACAACGCCCACCAATGTCAAGAGATCCGTATGAAACACCTTTATCAATGAATCCTCCTGATTTTGCTGAAACAAAGAAGACAACATTGGAACGTTTGAAGATGTGTAACTTTGGTCCGCAAGATTGGTTAAGTGATGAAGAGTTGAAGCTATTATTACATGTGGTGGTATTAAGAGAAGGGGCTATAGCTTATTGTGAAGAAGAGAGAGGAGTCTTGAAACATTCTTATGGATTTCCTTATGCCATTCCAGTAGTGGATCATAAACCTTGGCAGAAGAGACCAATCCCAATTCCGGCAGCCATCAAACCAGAATACATCGAATTGATAAGACAACGGCTGAGGACAGGATTATATGAGCAATCAACTTCAAGTTATTCAAGCCCAGTATTTTGTGTCAAAAAGCAAGATGGAAAATTAAGAGTAGTTCATGACTTACAAGAGTTAAATAAAGTCACTATCAAGGATGCAGGGATGCCACCAGCACCTGAGGAATTTGTGGAGTCTTTTGCGGGGAGAGCATGTTATGGCTTAGGTGACATAATGGGGGGATATGATGAAAGAGAATTAGCAGATTTTTCAAGACCTTTAACAACTTTTGAGACACCATTGGGTAGATTTCAACTCACAAGATTACCTCAAGGTGCAACAAATTCAGTAGCAGTATATCAAGCTCAAATGATGTGGATTCTTCAAGATGAGATTCCACAGAATGTAGGTATCTTCATTGATGACGGCGGAATCAAAGGTCCTGATTCTACTTACAACGATACAGTACTAGAAGAAAATCCTGGTATTAGGCGTTTCATTTGGGAATATGCAGTAACTTTAGAAAGAGTCTTATTTAGGATTGAGGAGGCGGGACTTACAGTTTCAGGGAAGAAGTTTGCAGTCTGTGTTCCAGCATTGGAAATTGTGGGGCATGTGGTTTGTAAAGAAGGAAGGACTATTTCAAAGAAGAAGAAAAATAAAATTCAGAATTGGCCAGTTCCCAAGAACACTACAGAAGTCTTAGGTTTTTTGGGGATGTGTATTTACGTTAGGATGTTTATCAAGGATTTTTCCAAGGTTGCGGCACCAATGAGAAGATTGACTAGAAAAGATGTGGAATGGGATTGGAATGAGGAATGTCAGGAAGCTTTGGATACTTTGAAAAGAATTATTGGGGAAGACATCATGTTAAAAGGTTTAGAATATGGAGAAGGAGCAGGAAAAATTATATTAGCAGTTGATTCAAGTCAGATGGCGGCAGGAGGAGTATTGATGCAGGAGGATAAGCAAGGCAAGGCAAGGCCGGTATTCTATGAATCCTTAGTCTTTTCACCAGTAGAATCAAGATACTCCCAACCAAAGTTAGAATTATGTGGGGTAGCAAGAATATTGAAGAAGTTCCAAAGTAAATTGTGGGGACAACACTTTGAGCTTCAAGTTGATGCTAAATCCTTGGTAGAAATGATTAACCGACCAACCTTACCCAATGCACCAATGACTAGATGGGTGGCATTTATTCAATTGTTTTCTTTTGACATTGTTCACAAGTCAGGGAAGAACTTTGGTATGCCAGATGGATTATCTCGAAGACCAGTCGGGGAAGATTCAACTTCCGAGGGAGAAGATTTTGATGAAGAACAAGATATCATTGCACCACATGAAGGATTTCCTGTTTCTACTATTAATGATAAGGATGACTTTTTACCTTGGACTCAGGATGGGTTATGGAAGAAACTTGAAGAATATTTAAAAACCTTTCGTAGACCAGGAGATTGTTCAGAAGAGGATTTCCAATGGATACTACATAGGTCAAAGACTTTTTTTATGGAGAGAGGAATGTTGAAGAAGAGGGGAGTACCTTGTGGAAGGTTGGTGGTGTCAAGAAAAGAAGGACAAGAGATAATTTTACAAAGATTACATGAGGAAATGGGGCATAGGGGAGTTGAAGAAACTTATCGGAGGTGTTTAATTAGATTTTGGTGGCCAGAAATGAAGGAGGATGTACGAAGATGGGTGATGTCTTGTGAACCTTGTCAAAGAAGAAGTCCCAATACGCAGAAGGAAAGGGGGCATGCTACAGGGGAATCAACAGTGTTTGGAAGGGTTAGTTTAGATGCAGTTCATATTAAAACTAGTAAATATAAGTATTTGATTGTGGCAAGGGATGATCTTTCAGGATGGGTTGAAGCAAAACCTTTACAAAAATTAACTGCAAAGGCAGTGGCGGATTTCATTTTGAAAGAATGGATTTGGAGGTATGGGGCAGTAAAATGTTTTACAGTAGATGGAGGACCAGAATTCAGAGGGGAATTAAGGGAAGCAGTGAGGATGTCAGGATCAAAGTTGGGGGAGGCTACTGCCTATTGGCCGCAAGGTGAAGGAATGGTGGAAAGGGGACATCAACCCTTAAAAAATACCTTGGTGAAAATGTGTGGTGAAGACGGCAGAAAGTGGGCAGAGAAGTTACCTTTAGTTTTATTTTCTGACAGAATCTCAACCAAACGAACAACTGGCTTCTCACCTTATGAAGTTCTCTTTAATCAGAAAGCAATATTACCAGTGGACGTTGAGGCAGGAACTTTTCTTGGGGTGGATTGGGATAAAATTACTACTAGGGAGGAATTATTGATGGCAAGGGTGGAACAGTTGGAACAAAGGGATGAAATGTTAAAAAAGGCTTATGAAAAGATGATGAGAGCAAGGACAGAAGGAATTATATATTGGGACAAGAAAAACTCACATAGATTGAGAGGTTCTTTGGAGGCTGGAGATCTAGTTTTAGTTTATAACAAAAGTTTGGAATCACAATGGGGAAAGTTATTTAAGGACAGGTGGAATGGACCTTACTGGGTAAAGGAACAATATCCAGGAGGATCCTATATCTTAGAAGAGCTGGATGGGACAGTACTAAACAGACGAGTGGCGGCAGAACATATCAAAAGATTTTTTCCAAGAGGTGTTTCAGAGGAGTCAAGGCAGGAAAATTTTCAAGAGGAGGAACCAGGTAGTTCAGGTAGTTCAAAAGGAAAATAAAAATAAAAAAAAAAATATATATATCTCTCATATTCTCAATTTCTTTTTTCTCTTTCTTTCTTTCATGTTTTGTATATTGTTTCTTTTTTTCTCTTTTTTTTTGTTTCTGTTTTCTGGTGGAGGACTGTATTTTATAATGGATTGGTGGATTTAGCGTTCTGTGGGGTATGTTTGGTTGGATTTCCTAGCTATCATTTTCTCTTTTATCTTGGCGGTGTGGGATAGGAAGACGAGGATGGTGGATGATGGCAGGAATGGGTAGTATTTATAACAAAACAACAAAAGTAGTAGGGTAACGGGGTGGGCACAACAATTCATCAAATTAAATATTCAACATTCAAAATCAACCAAAGCTGAATAATTGGACAACTACTTGAATCATTTTTTTCTTCTTTTTTCATTTTTTTCATTTTTTCATTCTCTCATTTTTCATTCTCTTTTTCTTTTCTCATATATTTACTTCATATCATTGAATCATTAGCAGGGGGCACGGGATGGGTACAAGCTACAAAATCAAATTAAATTAAATAACAATCAACTTACATATTGAACAACACATAAATGGATTACTGCTATAATTTTTTTCTCTTTCTTATTTTCTTTTACATATCTCTCATCAATTTCTTTACATCACACTCTTTTAACAATTTATCTCAAAACTCAAATTTATCACTTTATCAGTCTTTTCTTTTTTCTTTTCTTCTTTCTTTTGAAACGGTGGATGGATACAGGTAGTTGAGGATGGAGGATAGTAGGCACATGGATAGTCAACAATAAATTACAATTATATAATATAAAACTTACATAAATCAACTTACAGCAACACAAAATATCAAAATAAACAAGTACAATTAAATCAATAGTCAAATCAACAAAAACAAAATTACATACAAATTATCATCATTAATCTTTAGTTAAATTTCTGGATATGTTTCTTTTTTTCTTTTTTCTTTTCTTTTTATCATGGGGGATTGGACTGGATAAGTTGAGGATGAAGGATTAGCGGGCTGGTAGGATGGCATAAAACAATTATTACTACATACAACAATTACTTCTTTTTTTCAATTACAAGTTACAATCTTTTACAATTACATTACAAGTTACAATCTTTCAAAGTATGGGTATACAATTCTTAAACAATAAATAATTAAAAATATATATTAGTCGTGGAGTGTTTTGGATATGTTTCTTTTTTCTCTCTTTCATTTTTTCTTTTTTGGGATGGTTCAAGTTTGTTGAGGATGATGGATAAGTTGGCAGGTATTGGAATAGACGTGTTACAAGTATATCATATCAAACATTATCAACATCACATAACATCAAATACTATCAATTACATCAAATCAAAATTAAATTACATCAATTAAGTCTGTAGTAGGGGGTTAGGGGAGTGGCTGCATAATATCAACAAACAATCAAGCGGCACAAAACATTATAAAAATTAAAATGGTTACTACTACAGCACATATCTTTTTACAATAGGCTTTTCTTTTTTTTCTTTTTCTTTATATATATATTTTACTTTTCTGGGGACGTGGCTGGAGTTTGAGGGTTTTGGATGATTGGCAAGACCAACAACGATTAAAATTACTATTACTAATGACTTGGATTTTATTATTGAAGATTGGAATTTTAAACTTGAAGCGGAAGACAAACTTTGGTCAACAGAAGCAAAACTTACAGAAAACTTAGAATTTAATCATACTTGGAAGATACTTAGAGGAATGGATTCTTGCGAGAGCGTAAAAAATTGTTATTTTGGCAAGGCCTAGAATAGAGGTTACTTGTTTAGTTAGAAGTTTTTTTAGTTGAAATATGGGAATAAGGATCATTATCGAGAAAATTCATATGTAGAAGTTAAATGTTAAGAATAAAGAGGTTGGCGGAAAGTTAATCAAAGTTTAGTACAAGTAGATAATTATTATGAAGATTGGATATTCTCAGATTCAAGGTTTGAAGAAGTGGGATTTTTTAATTTAAGTTGGGGGAGGCATATCACGATTATGGCATTTTTTTATCTAAGTTGGGGGAGGTAGTCACCAATCAATTTTCATATACAATTTTCTCATCAAGATTTTTTTCTCAGTGAAGCTGAGGACAGCTTTGAAGTTGGGGGAGGATGTGGAAAGCAAAATATTTCATCCTTCATTTTATACATATATAATTTTCTCCTTTTATACTCATAATTTAACTTGGGATCACTTTCAATTAGATCACTTTCAAAACTTATACTTTTATTTTCTCAGATTATTTCAAGAGAAAAAGAAAACATGTTTCTTTCTTTGCAAACTCACAATTTCAATATTTCAGATGAATCTTAAACAAATTACAATTGATTATCTCATTTTTATTATCCATTACATTTTAGAAGTCAGTACAACATCAAGAATTCAAAAGAAAAATCAAAAAAAAGCAAGAAGATATTTCAAAAATTCATATTTAGAGAAATCAAACCAATCAACCCAAAAGAAATGAAATAAAATCATTCTTTGAAATAGAGTAAAAAAAAAATATAAAACAAATTCAAAAGAACAATCAGTAAATCTAATAGATCAGAAGGAGATGATAGAAAAAAAAACAGCAAGAGAGAACTCACTCACCAGAATAAAATACTTGAATGATATTGATTGAAGATAGCAAATTTAAAATCAGACAGAATCTATTGATGAATCTAGAAAGCAATCAAATTAAATAAATGAATGAAGAAAGAAAGAAAAAGCAATTAGTCAGTGATGTGTAAAGAAAGGAGGAGATGAGAATAAGATAAGGAAAAACTCACAGTTGGGATTTAAAGTTGAAGTCGATTGATCTAGAAAGTAAAATTGAATCATTTAAACAGAAAGATCAAATTGAAATCAAAATTGAGTTAAGGAAAATCAAGTGTTGATGAAAAGAACTTGGATCGATCAATCTAAACATCTAGAAAAACAAACAAAAGATCTATTTCAAAACAAACAAATCAAATCAAAAGAATCAATCAGTAAATCAAATCAAATAGATCAAATTAGAAGAAGAAAAACGAAATGAAAACTTACATTTTTGTTTTCCAATTCAAATCAATCAAGAAGAGCAATCAGTCAATCAAATAGATCAAAAGAGAAAAGAAAGAGAAAGAAAAAAAAAAGACTTACAGTGAAATTTGATCGGATCGATGGATTGTGAAAGTTAGAAGATGCAAAGAGAAAAAAAAGGTCAAAATTGAAATTCAAGTTGAAATCGAGCGATCGATCTAAAAAAAAATCAAATTGTGTTCAATTAGTCTTTAAAATCAAATCATTAAAAAAAAATCAAATTAGAAGAAAAGAAAAAAGAAAGAAAAACTTACAGTTGAAAGTCAAAAAAAATGATGAGATCGAATCGAATGGAATCGAACCGAGCGATTTGAATTTGATGAAAGAAAGAAAAAAAAAAATATTAAATTAAATTAAAATCAAATTGGAATCAAGAAAGAAACCGAACCGACCGATCTAAATCTAAATTAGTAAGAAAGAAAGCATAAAATTAGTCAAAATTCAAATCAAAATAATTTGTAATCAATCAAACAAAGTAAATAGAAAATTAGAAAAAAATTGTAAATCAAATTTAAATCAAATTAAATATAAAAAAAAAAAAAATCAAATTAAGTAATTAGAAAGAAAAAGAAAGCAACGTACATCACATCTAATTTGAAAGAGTGGATTTGACAGTTGGTGGAAAGGAGTTAGGAGTCGAGTGGAAAGGAGTTAGGAGTCGAGTGGAAGGGGTATAAAGAGGAAAGGGTCTTGGGGCTTTTTTTATTTTCTCTTTTAAAAATTTTCTTTTTTCTTTTTTTATCATCTATTCCTCTGTCTAGGAGCGCGTGTCCAGTGTAGCCTGGCATTATAAGTGTTATAGTTTTTTTGTTTTTTTTAAAAGTGTTTTACAGTGTCAGTCTGTGTTCTAGCGTGTTAGCCTTCCTTTTAAAAAAAGGGTGTTATAAGGGTTATTTAAAGTGTTAAAGTCCTTTTAAGTCAGTCTAGTTTTTTTATCGCCAGTATACCAAGAGTGGGTAGCCGTAGAAGCTCTTTTTAGTGCAAACTCTGCTTGAAGACTTCTCCCGCGACAAGTAAAGGAGTTTTTTATAGTGATTTTTTTAGTATAATTCATCGCAGTCTAGTAAAAGCTCATATAAAATCTATTGATCCCTCAACATCCCTCTCTGGAGTTCTCTATTTTTTTTATCTCATTAAAACCATCTATTTCGCACAATATTCTTGAAAGATTGGCCTGTGAAACTTTATCAATTATCCGTATAGTGTTGTGTATTATTTCTATAGCCCTTGCCTAGTCACATTAGTGTCTAGGGACCGTTGGTGACCACTCGGTACAGTCTTTAGACTTGTCAGAGGTTTTTCGGACCAGGTTCGGTACTGATAATATCAGTGGAAAGAGTAGAACAAGATTATTACAGGTGTTGGTAGTGTGTAGCAGGAAGGTTTCTTTTGAATTGTACCGCGCTGCTTCTGAACTTAGAGATTCTCAAAGGTTGAGGGCAGCTTAACTGCACCTGTTGTACTTCCGCTCTTTCTGGTTGTACTTCATCCCCTCTCCGGCTCAGCCTACGCTACACTGCGTAGGAGTTCTACAACGGTCGACTAGATGTGCGGATTTATGGGTTCGATATGATCAAATCGATATCAAATGACTTTCATTTCATTTTTTGATTCAAAAGTAGTTTTTGAATCATCTTTACCAAACAGTTGACCGCTGTTCAGATGGTCAACAACGATCATTTTGATCTTTTGTTGACCTTTTTGGTTGACTGTTTGGTAATCAAAAAGTGTTTTTCTGTAACGGCTTTTGGCTAAATCAGCCAAACGGGCCCTAAGTTTTTATGTTTTAACGTTGTGGTGATTAATTTATAGCCGTGATTAGGAAAAAATTAAAACTTTTTTAGTGCTTTAAAAATTTATTTAAAAGTTTCTTTATATCAATATTAATAAATCAATATAATATTATCTTTAATTTCACCTTGGTCAAGTGGTAAACAAGCTTAATAATTTTAATTTTAATTTATATAATACTTTACAAATCAAGAAAGAAGAAAATTTTTAAAAAAAAAAAATTCAGTTGATTACTAAAATGAGGGATTTACAAAGAAGATCTTAAGAATAAATTAAAGTTGATCATAAGAAGAAAGAACAGAAGAGTTGAATCAATTAAAGAAGAATGATTAAAGAGAAATGACGTCAAAAGTGGTAAAATGGTTGAAATTTAGGTTTTTCAGAGTTAATAAAAATATTTATAAAAGATGTGATGACGGGAATGGATTCTTTAGATGATTTTAGGTAGGGTTTGATAAGAGCAAAAGGTGGCTTACCTTAGAGAGAAGTGGTGAAAATTAGGGAAAGAGGATGAGAATGGAGGATTTCGAACATTTTGAACGCGGCTTTAAAACTCAAAACCGTCCGATTTGGCCAAAATTGGAGTTTTTCATTAGTAATACATATCAAATCTCAACCGAATTGGCCGAAAAATGGCTCAATCGACGCAGAAAACAGAGATCTATAATTTACAAACCTCACTTTAACTATATCAAGATGCATAAAAAACTTGTATAAGAAGAAACTATTGAAAATATGAAATTCGAGAATGAAAATCAGTTGTAATAATGGTAAACTGGCTGTATCATGGGTTTTGGCTTCTGTATTCATATGTAATATGGGTTTTCAACGTGTAATAACTTACAAAATAAGGTTTTCTCATTATTTACAACTCAATAACTTTATCATTACTCATCAGAAGGTGGGATTGTGGCTTATGGTCTTGGATGGTAAAGAGAGATCTAGTCATTGCACTTTAGTAATCAAAAAATGAACAAGATTTAAAGAAGTTAGTAATTTTAAAAATCAATTATGGCTTATTTAGAATCAAAAGAAGATCAAATTAATAATCATGAAGGCTTACTATAAATAATTATGATGTAATAAAGATGAAAGAAAGCAAGATTAATCATAAGAAGAGGCTATGATGTGGTTAGAGGTATATTGAAGTGGTAAAGAAGAGGTTATGAGGCTGTTTACCGTGTATTTCTTTTGAGGAAAAGGTTATATATAGTTGTAGTTTGGTTGTAAAGAGTTTTCCTTCCCTCTTTTCCTTATCTTCTACGTGGCTATTATTTTGTTTATCATTATAAACTTATTTTAGTAGTATCAGATCACTTAAATACGCCCTTTATCAATGTTATAAAGAGAAATTTACTTTAAAAAGAATTGTATTGTAAGACTCAAAAGTCATTGGGAATAATACTAATAAAAGTATTGAGTTTATTAAATCAATCAAGGCGCTTTTCTCTTATAATTAATAATAATATTTCTTTAATTTACTTATCAGTACTCCATCAATAAATTCTTATTGATTGGTTTTAGAAGAGCAGTCTCAGACAGCTTCTACTAGTTATAATAGTAGATTATCCTCTTCACGTGTTGTATGATCCTTGTTGGGTTATAAATACTACAACGTTAAAAAAGCTTAGCTATGTTCATAAAAAAGAGTTGTTCACCATGATTGAGGCGTTTGTAGACTCTTGCCTCAATCATCCACCCAGAACAAGAAAAGAGCCAGGAAGATGATGCAAGGTTGTCCTTGCATCCACTATTGAGTCCACCTGGTTCCAGGAGTGAACCAGTCAAGGTGGGGCCTCTGATTGTGTATTGTAAACTCAGCTATCTACATTTTATGCAAATGGGATACATAAATCTTCTCCCGATTGCATAAAATTTGTGTAAATTTATGCTACAGCGGGAGAAATATTTTACGCTAAAAACTGTAAAAAAGCTCAAACTTGAAACCCCCTATTGTAAAATGAATATACATTATTAACTACTTATGAAGATATAGTAATCTAGGAACAAAGTGAAGATGGGATTAGTAAAAGTGTACTTGGATTAATGTGTAGTCATATATATCACGTTGTACTTTGCTTTATTGTATTTCCTTTTTCTTCATTGGGAAAATTATTTTCTTTATCTTCCTTTTTGTTTGTTCCTTTTGAGAATCAACATCAGTTGTATTCTTTTGTTGCGTCCTCCAATCTGAAAACTTATCTCTTAAGAAAGATAGCTGTGAGCTGTATCCTCTCTTAAGAATCTCCGATTGATCTTCTTCAGCAAATCTCTGTTTTGAGTATATGCCAGGATCTTAAACCTCCCAATTGCGGCCCGCTTGGAGGATCTCATAGCTTTCTAATTATCCCCAAATGTGGTAGACCACAGAATCTGGGTTTGGCCTGATGTGTGATGGGGAACCTTGTATCTCTTGATACAAGTCTTATCTGGGCTGTGTGAAGCTGAGTTGCGTAAAGCTGTCTGATCTGTTTAGGAAAGTCTTTATTATAAAAGAGGAGAAAGATAATAATAATTTCTGTGAAGAAAAGGAAAACTAACATCAAGATGACAGATACATAGAAATACTAAATGAATGAATAAATCAGGAACATTTCTTAAGAAAAACAATTAGGAACATAAAAGACACCAATTTGTCATTTCTATCTTACAAACCCACAACTTATTGAACAATGATGCGTAGGAATAGGAAGGCACCCCCTGAGCCACCAAAATCGGGCAATAAGAAGGCTACAAAGAGGAGCATTGGTCGCCAGTCTCAAGCACAGATAGCGAAGGATATTGAGAGACTGTACCCTGGTCTAGATCCAAGCCTCGCCACTGCTAATCAGATCTGACAATCAAAACGTGTCCCAACAGTGCAGCACAACACAATCACAATTGAAGATAATGACAATGAAGACGATGATGTCACATTATCCCACACCTCTCATAACCCTCAAATGAATGCAGAAGATTACCATGTTGTCCTCACTTTCCTTGAATAGGAGAGCAACTGCAATTCTTTATTTGGTAGAGGTAAGACATCTGTAGGTTTGACTGAGAATTGAATCAAGGTTGGAACTCGCTTGGCAAACGCAATCAATGTTGACTATAATCAACAACACAAACTTGTACAATCTTCAAGAGGAAGAGCTCCAACCGGGAAGGGGGTGAAGATGGAGTTGAGTGGAAAGCAGGCTTTGGACTGTCTCAAAACCCTTCTTGAAAAATACACTTCAGCTTGGAAGTGGGGGACTCAAACCGGGGGTGGAAACACTGATGAGGATATAGCTAGAGGTATAGAGAGAGTCTCCAACAAGCAGAATGATCTCTGCCCATGCTACGATCATGTTCATGCTATCTTCAAGGCCAAGCAGAACATCAAGCCTCATCACAAATTCAACAGCACCAAACCTTCTACAAACAGCACTGTTGATGATAATGATGATGTCAGTGAGACAAGTGAAGAGAATCATGGAGATGATAGTGAATATAATCTGCAAGGAAATAGTGATGTACAATCCAACAGTTTGTCCCTTGAAGATCATCAAGTCCATTTGGACCAAAACCCAAATAGTCTGGTGGCCAATTACTGCTCCAATCATTTGGACAAAGTCAAAAGTGATGATGAAAAAGACTTCTCTCTACCCAAACCTCTGGATATCTCCAACCTCTTTCCCCCAAACCCCATTCAGTTGACTTCAGCCACTCCCACCCCCAACCCCAAAGACTCAACCAATACAAAGAAGCATAAACAAAACCCCACTCAGACTATGTTGTCCACTTCACAGCACAAAGACTCCACCAATGAAATGACAAACAAAAAACCACGCCTTCCAAATTCATGAAACTCTTCAAAACAATCACGTGTGTCAATTGCTAGTCAAGAAATGAAACCGCTACCCCGTGTTGATGAAGAAGATGTTCAAATTTGCAAATCAGTCATTCAAGACTGCAAAAATCCATTATTGAAGATTGCTGCTACAAATGCCAGTGAACAAGCTGCCTTAATGGCTAAGATTGCTGCTGATCAACATGAATACAATATGAAGAAATTAGCACTCAAACAGGACAAGTTGAAGCATGGTGCAGCAGAATTGGCTTGGCAACGTGAAAAACACATGGCAGACATTGAGGAAAGAAGGGCCAAAGCTCATTGAAATTGTCAACAAGTTCTTGATATTGAAAGACAAACAATGGCCCAAGACCTAATGGCTAGTTATAGAGAAAGCAAAGGGGTAGTCAACAATAGCAACATTGAAGAGATTGAGCAAACGGTCATTGCAGCTTTTGGGCAACCAATCTGGTGAGTTTCACATCTGATTCTGCTGGAGCATGAAAGTATACATATATATGAACTCTGATGAACTTCTGGTGTTTCTAGATTGCCTAATACTCAGTCTACAACTTGGTCTTCAAATCTTTCACATCTTGGTCTCAATCACATCAGCTTTGTTTGACTTGGTCTTCCTCAAACTCTAACTTGCTCTTCCTCAATCTCTTCTCAATCACATCAAATCCAATCTCCTCTCATCTCACTCTTCCTATACTGTACTAAGTTTATATGTATGTTTGCATCTGTAGACCCCCTTTGGCAAAAAAAGTTGCATTAATTTATTAATGCAACTTTCACATATTGGTGAGAAAATTTCTCACCAATATGTATATGTAAAGGTGAGATGGTGAAAATTGTTTGTTAATCAAACAAAAAGTGTTTGATGTTCAATAACAACAGATCACAATGATCTGTTGTCATTTGGTAAACAGGGTAAATGAGGTAAATGAGGTCATTGGGATCAATGACCTCGTTTACCACTTGTTTCATGGATGGATGATTGTAATAAAAACACAATCATCTATCCTCTCTTCTTAATATGGATCATGAACAAGCTCTTCACTCTCTGCTAGATTCTACTACAATAAAAATGACTTTTGGATTGAATGGATGATAAAAATGATATTCAAATGGAAATCCCGGATTGAATCAAATTGAGCAAGAAATTGAGGCCAAAGAAAAAAATTAAATTGGAAAAAAAAAGTATTGAGTTGAGAACAAATTTGAGGTGGTGAGATGAGGTTTGAAAGATATAAAAAAAATGAAGTCCAAAAAAGTCAAAATACATATATGCATTCTTGAAAAGATTTGACCTTTTAGTCGCTTTCAAGAATGCGCACTTTTTTTACACATATGTGTTGAAATTTGTATAACTCTTTTTTTGCATTCTGATTTACCAAATGACGATTTTGGGTTGCATATGCAACCGAAATTCAAAATCTTTTTTTGGTGGTGTGCAGTTGGTTGCACACGACACACACTCGTTGCTGAAGGGGGTGGTATGTATGTGGCTCAATCTATTGTTAATTTGTTTTGTTTTTGCATCTGTATGTATGTGGCTCAATCTCTCCTTCATTTGTTGTGGTGCATCCAGTTTTGTTTTTCAAAGTTTTGTTTTTCAGTGTAAAGTTGTGTGTTCCTTGCGGTATTGAAGAGATAACCCAACCAGTACTGCAACTTCATTTTTTTTAATTTTAAACACAAAAGATCGGAAGGAAAGTAAAAATTTCAAAAAAAAAATTGGAAATTAAAAATTGAGTCAAGTAGTTGAGGCCGTTAGGAAATAGGCAAGCGGCCAGTATGTAAATTGTGAGCTACATATCAATCACACACAAATTCTTGGCGTCTCTCTCCCACTTCCTGCTCATCGCACTCTTCTTCCGGATGCAAGAGATCAACTGATGTTTGCAGACTCTCCTCATCTAAGTCTTCATCTAAACAAATATCTCCCCATGCATCACCAAGATCTGCCAGCATGTTGTGCAGAAGAGCACACACTAGAATCCATTCTGTACAAAAATGCAGATCATCTGCATTGTCCAGCTTGAGCCAAAGTTCTCAAAGAGATGCCCATCTTGATTTTAGCAATGCAATGTTTGTTTTGGATGTGCGCTTTGGCTACACAGTAGTTGAAGTCTTGATTCCGAGGTAGATTTGAAGCCGAGCCCTTGTATGATGCGGTGACAGTGTCACTAGGAACATATGCTGAGTCACTCAGAATGTACTCACCTATCATCCTCCACCAAAAGTTGTGTGAGTTGTGTATGTCCATTTTGAGTTAATCTCAATCAACCTGGAACCATCTTTGACGTACCAGGTGAGAAAAAATTGTCAGGATGTTGAGCTAGGTGCATATGACCAAAAACCTTGCTATCACTACATGAGCCGGGCCATCCGGTATAGATTGTAGTGATCCGTTGGTCACAGCCACAGATCACCTGTGCATCAAGTGAGTATTGGGCTTTTTGATCAAAATAAACTTCACCGTCAAGACTGGGGCGCTGATATAAGGGAATTGTTGTCCCATCAATGAATCTCACACAAGGATCAAAACCATCACACTTCAAAACCATCAAGATTGCATGTCGACAAAACCAATTGGGCCAAGACAAGTAGTGTTGAAAGTTTTTGAGTATGGCTTTGATCACCCAACGAGTACAGCTGACGACAGTACCTTTCCCAAGCTTATAAGTCTTGGAGAGTTGGACAAGTGAAGCTGCATTGCCATTACTTCCAAGTCTCTCAAGAGTAACTGCTAGCTGATGAGCAACAGAAGGCTAAGGATTGTGACTTGATGATAGAAAGATCAAATTGTGGTGAAGCATACTTAGTAATTTGATGAAGCCTTAGGCTCAACCCGCACTGCCTGACAGAAGTCATCTTGCTGTAAACCTAGCATTTCCTGGATGTCAAAATTTCATACAAGGAGCCAGATAGCCTTTCTCATTGACAGTACGCAGGAGTTCAATCCATTCCTCTTCCTCATTGAACAATTCATCATACAAAGCAGCCAGGTCGGGCTTCCTGGGGAACAGAAGCATTCCATTACTTGGACATCGTCTTGGTCCTAAAACTTCACGGTCTTCATTTTGCGCATGTGAAATAGTGATAGAGGACTTGAGTTGTTGGATTGCTGCCTGTCTGACTGAGATACAAGGCATAATTTGGAATTGAGGGTGGTGGATAATTGTGCGGTTGGGTTGGTCATCACTTGGTATTTGTCATCTTACAAGTTAGGTGTTTAGTCCCTCTTAATGAAAGAGAGATTAATGAAAGAGAAAGACCCAGAAAGGTCTGATCACTGATCAATGACACCAAATCCACTGCACTTTATGATCATATCCACAAGCAGTTGTTGGCGTTGATCCTGCAAATCCACCACTGTTTTATGTAGTGTGCTGTAAAACCTGGTGGATCTGCAGGAGCAAATCCATGTTGTAAATCCCAACTTGACTACCCCTATTATATGGAGTTTTTGGTTATATAAAGTTTTTGTACATACAGTCTCTTTTGCATAATTTATGCACATGCTCCACCCACTTTGGACCAGTGTGTGACATGTGCAACCAAATGCACACCACCAAAAAGTTGCATTAATTTTAGTCACATATGTCACCCAAAAATCTGATTACAGAGATAAAAATGCAACAAACGAGTTACACACATTCCACATATGTGCAACAGTTGTGTGTATTCTTGAAAACAACAACAAAGTCAAATATATCTGGATGTATGCAACGGCCATCTGTCTCTTCACTCATCTCTCAACCTATCACTTCAACTTTTCTGTACTTCACCAAAAAATCTCCATTTTTTTCATTTTTTTTTCTCTCTCACATCAAAAAAAGATTTGCCTCATCATCACTTCAAGCTCAATCTCAAGTTTGTTTCCTTTGTTCACAAATCCATTCAACCTCATCTCTCCTTTCTTTGAGACTTGATTTTTTCATTCCCATATTTCCACAGAAGACTTTATTGTGGCTCCTTAGTGTAAGCGTACTAGCTTGTGTCTAAACTTGTGGGGATTGCTATCCACAAGTATGAAGTCTGTCAGCCCCGAGCCCTATTACTAGTACCAAAGGGTTGGAATATATAATAATAAAATATTAAAATTAATAAACAAAACTTACAACTCATGGCTCAGTTTCAAGAGCCAAGTAAACTCGTAATCACATATAGTTACATATGTAACTATATATGTACATACATGTAAATTCAAATTAAGACATTATAATTTGTGATATAAGCTTTCACAAGTGTACATCACATGAGTAACACAAGAATTACACAGGCACGTAATTCAATCATGAATAAGATAATCAAAATAATGATTACATACTACAAATAAGTATGTAATCAAACCACAGATTGTACATGAGAGATTTTCAGGGTTTTGTGTATATAAAGAGCTCTCCCACCCGCCAGGAAAAATCATCATCATCATTACTTTTAACCAAATTATCAATACACTCATCAAATCAGATAAATAGAGTCCTTGTCCTCTTTATTAGACATTGTATATCTCTCTATTTAATTTTAAGCTATTGTTGATTGTTGAAGGTCTTTTGAAGACTTCCCCAATTTCTCCAGGAGGTGATCCTTGCAGTACTGCTCAAGTTATTAAGGGAATCCAATAACTTGAGAAACTCTAAATTCACGGGAGTTCCTCTGTGTTCAGAGTCTAAAGAACTTTAAATATCACTAGGTGATATTTCCCTTGAGTCACAAACTCTAAAGTAGAGTGTTGTGGTCTTGGGCACGAAACTAGACTGTAGTTTCTACTTTCAATCCTGCTAGCAGACTCAGGTCTTGCATTGATTCCCGGATTTGTATCCAAAAACCTTTGCTTAAAGGTCATCTAACTGAAGTCAGTACGGATTTGATCCCACTGCTTCAATACCAACCTTGTTTAGAATTTAAAACAAGATTCTCACGCTGGTAATAAACTCAGCTTATTCTCTACCATTTTTTTAGTGATTTACTAGCCCAACAGACGCTAGTAGCTCACAAATTCAATGAGACTTGGGCAAAAAAGCTTCACTTGAATCACACAAGTGAAGACTCCAGTTAGATGACCTTTGAATACAGGATTTTGCCCAGGGATTTTGGGTTGATTGTTGTCTATTACAATAATTGAAGATAAGAGCAAGTGATGCACAGTTCTCAATCCCAAATTGATTCACTTCTGACACAGAATGATCAATAAGGGTAGTGTTAAAGTCTGTCATAACACTGGGAACTTTACACTCTGACTGATAGAGGTTCCCCACAGGTTTGAAGTTTCTTATATCAGATTAATCCCAAATCTGATATAAGCCTTACTCAAGGACAACTTCCTTACAAGTAATTCCACCAGATGGATATTACTAATTTCACTGATTATGGTGTCTAATCAGGGAGATTCAAGGTTGGATGTACACACACAACAGTCAACAAGACACAAAGTTGAAGAATCAAAGTTCTTAGAATCAAGCGTTTAAAGTTTGTAGAAGTAGACAAAGTTTAAAAGTTCTAAAAAGCTGATATGAGTAATTTGTAAAGTTGTTGAATAATAATGTGATGATGTGATCAGGAGGAGTGGATTCTCAGAGTTTATATACTCTAAACCTTGGGACTCTTGACACTAGAAGTGCGCACACTCTGTGGTCGCGTGGTTAGGTTATTACAGTTATATTGTTATTAACTGTTTAAACATACATTTCATTCATTACAAACGTGTTACGGCTGTGAGATATATGTAGTTTTGGTTCACATAAAAGTTGTGTATGTACACACTCTTTTATGTGAGTTTTGCACATGTTACATATGCGGAATCATATGTACCTGACTCTTGAAACTGAGCCATGAGTTGTAATTGTTGTTTTTATGCTTATTTATTATTATATGTTGCCCATTGGTACTACTGGTTAGTACTCAAAGCTGACACTTAGTGACTCAGCAATCCACATCTGGCCAGAAAGGATTCATCTGATCCTTGGATTTTTGACTATCTTTGGCTTCAAGAATGTGTTGTAGTAGAATTGAGCAGAATGGATTAGGATTATGTGATGGAAACATATTATTTGGCAGTTTTGATTTGGCCAGTGCTGAGGAGATTGAGTATGATCCATATTATCATGAGTTGAGTTTGGATCAGATTGAATTGATTACATTCAAAAGTTGGAAAGGTTAAAAGGAAAAGGGAGGTTATTGAACACCATTAGCTCTGTGACCTTATTTACCAAATGATTAACCATTGTGATCTGTTATTGAATGATGACCATCTTCCTTTTTATTTAGTTACCAAATGTTTCAAAAGTTCACACTTTTACATATGCGCTGTAGTATTTATAACCCAACAAGGGTTATACAACACGTGAAGAGGATAATCTACTAAATATAATAGTAGAAGCTGTCTAAGACTGCTCTTCTAAGACCAATCAATAAATTCTTATTGATGGAATACTGATAAGGAAGCAAAGAAATATAATTATTAATTTAAAAGGAAAAGCGCCTTGATTGATTTCTTAAACTCAACACTTTATTAGTGTTATTCCCAATGAAGCTTTTTAGCTTTTACAATACTATGCTTTAAAATAAATTTCTCTTTATAACTTTGATAAAGGGCGTATTTAAGTGATCTGATACTACTAAAATAAGTTTCTAATGATAAACAAAATAATAGCCATGTAGAAGATAAGGAAAAGAGGAAAGGAAAACCCTTTACAATCAAAGCAAAGCTATATATAACCTTTTCTTCAAAAGAAATACACGGTAAACAGCTCCATAACCTCTTCTTTACCATTTTAATATACATTCAACCACCTCATAACCTCTTCTTATGATCATTCTTGTAATCTTTCATCCTTATGATACCATAATTACTCATAGTAAGCCTTTATGATTATTAATTTGGTCTTCTTTTTATTCTAAATAAGCCAAAACTGATTTTTAGAATTACTAACTTTTTCAAACTTGTCCAATTTTTGATTACTAAAGTGCAATGAATAGTGCTCTCTTTACCGACCAAGACCATACGCCACAATCCTATTTTCTGATGACTAATGATGAAGTTATTGATGTGTAAACATTGAGGAAACCTTAATTTGAAGATTATTACACGTTGAAAACCCATATTACATGTGAATATTTAAGCCAAAACCCATGATACAGCCAGTTTACCATTATTACATGCATATGTGCTGATTTTCATTCTTGAATTTCATATTTCCATCTGTTTCTTCTTATAAACTTTTTTGGTTATCTTGATATGTTTAAGGGAAGTTTGTACATTATAAACCTTTAGATTCTGCGTTGATTGATCCATTTTTCAGCCAATTTGGTTGAGATTTGATATGTATTACTAATGAAAAACCTCTATTTTGACCAAGTCGCACATCATTAAAATTTGAGCCACGTTCAAAATGTTTGAAATCCTCCCTTTCCATCCTTATTCCTTGATTTACACTACTTCTCTCTAAGGTAAGCCACTTTCTGTTCTTTTCTTCTTATGATCAACTTAATTTATTCTTAAGATCTTCTTTTTAAATCCCTCATTTTTAGTAATCAATTGAATTTTAAATTTTCTTCTTTCTTGATTTGTAAAGTATTATGTAATTTTAAAGTAAAATTGATATGCTTGTTTACCACTTGACCACGGTGAAATTAAAGATAATGTTATATTGTTTTCTTAATGTGGATGTAAAGAAACTTTTAAGTAATTTTATTAAGCGCTAAAAGTTTAAATTTTTTCCTAATCACTCCTATAAATTACTCACCACAGCGCACACAATGAGAAAATTTCTCACCAATATGTGATTGTCCTGTTACTTCTTGGTTCGATTGTCTGGTCTTGGCATGTTGGTTTAGCTGTTTGTTTAACGGTCCCGCATCTTCATTGTTTCCATTTTCACCTTCTTCTTGATGTTTGCCTCCTCTAAGTTTTGTATCTGTACCTCATTGAAATTCTTCTTGGTTCATTTTCTTTAGTTTGCATTCTTCCTGATCAACACTGATTTTCTTTTTTCAAGTTTCATGTGCCTGAAATTGTGATTTTGCTGAGAGGTGTGCAGTGGCCTTGATACTGGTCCAATACAGGAGGGAGAATGTTCACCCTTCTGTAATCTACTCTCAACCAGTCTTCCCTAAGTCTTAAGTCTTAGGTCACGGCCCCTGTATTCCTCCCCTACTCACTTGATGGAAATCACCTGACACGTTGTGCCTTTGCTGTAAGGTTTCCATGAATCAAGGATTCAGTCTCTTATATAATATCAAATTGTTTAATAGACCCATACAATTAGAGTTTTCTATCAATCATGTTATAACTTCAATCTGGAAATCAAATAGAAGAATCTCTCAAATCTCTTTGTTACAGACAATCTCTTTTATCCATCTGTTGATCACACATCTAATCAAACCAAATCAAAAAAAATCTTTGTCTATTCATATTTCCTCATTCTCTCTCTGGAATTTCTCAACACCTTAATTATAAACATGAAATGGAGCTCAAAAAGATTGATGAGCAAGATAAAATGGTACAGTCAGAAGACCTTTGATTTTTTCTTAATTATTGACCCATCAGATGATCACAAACAAACATTCTTTCATCTATCTCATTACCCCTAATTTGTGTATACAGATTTTAAGTCAGATTTGGATCTGAAGGGGTGAAATTGATAAGGAAATCCAATTGAATTTTTTTCAGTGAAAGACTTTACAAAAATTGGAATAGAAATTAGTCAATTTAATTTTTTTGTTTCATTGAATCAACCATTGAGAAAGTGAAAAACAGTGTGTTGTTGAGTGATTATTTCATTTGAGCTCTTGAGCTCTGAAGGCCTTTTTTTGTAGCAACTTTAATTTGATTGAAGGATCTCATTTGTGTAAGTTAAATCTTGTTCATCTACATGCAGTCTTTGAAAAATAGAAAAAAATAGCAGCAGCAGATAGGGTAAATTTCCAAAATCCAAAATCCAAAAACAAAAAACAGGTGATAGACACTTCACATCTATGTTCATCCAGTTTTCATAAACTTAAGATAAGTTTACACTAGGGCAGTTCAAATTCAAAAAAGCAGTAAAACATAAGGGTACATTGTGGTGAGCAAATCTTATTATATAAAGGTTAAATGCAGAGGAGGTATTATCTTATTGGAATCAATACTCAAGCTCAAAGCTCAAAGCTCAAAGCAATTAGTGAATTATTCATCATTTAATTATTCCAATTGCAAATCAAATTACATCACCAGCTCAAAATTTACAAGTTTGGAAGTTTAAAAATTAAATAAATTAACATTAACAGAATTTAGATCAAAGAAGGTATTAATAATTGAGGATTAAAATTACATGTAGTGGAAAGGAATTCCAAACATTAATTAAAATTGAATTAGAAATTAAAAGAATGTTTCAAATTGCAAATAAATTCAAGAAGGGAATCAAAAATTGAAGCATTAGATAATCAAAATTAGATTTATCAATTGGAATATAGAAAGAGGAAGGAAAGGTACTTACTGATGTGTTTAGACGGAAGGATTGTAAAAAAATGGCTGAAATCAAATTTAAAAACAATTAGAAACGGCCCCTGCTATTTGCCGCCCACCTCAGGCCCATATGGGCGCCGTCATCTAGCGCCCATATTTCGATATGGGTGCTGTATCATTAGATCTTGATATCTAAACGGACAATGTGTGATAAACTTAATGATCTCAATGGCTGATGGATTTGAATGATCATTGAATTGATCATCTGAATTCGAAGATCTTAATTTGTTTAATAAATTAAATTTTTCAAGTTTTTGTTTCATTTGTTCTGATAGATTTATAAAACCTGATAAACCTTGTTCGAGTGCAAGATGCCATTGGATAGGTGATTTAGATAGTGATGGATTTAAAAGTTTTAGTCTACTCCAAACAATCATATGTCTTGAATGAGTCAAACCATTTTGGAAAAAGAAAACAAAGATCAGTTTGAAATCAAATGTAGATTAAATCAGATTGGAAAAGATTTAAAAGGTACTAAACTGATAACCATGATTGATAGCATCAGGCCATTTGTTCTTGATGACTTTATAATCCAATCCATCGATCAAACCAGAAGAGGCTTTAAAGTAATCGATTGGAGTTCCATCTTCATCAAATCTTAACTCTGAAGAAGATTGATTAAAACCTAATCGATCTTTAAGATATTGACTAGATGAACCATATTTAGCTTTGACAGTTTTACTAAATTCTAAACTATAAAGCGATTCAGATTGAGGAAATCTACGAGATTTATAAATATGAGTATAGCTGATGATGTGTAAGAGAGATTTTGAAGATTGTGAGTTGGTTCCATTCTGATCAGCTTGAGTTGGATGTGAGATGAATAATGGTGAATTGGTTTCAATGATGATTTGATTTTTATTTAAGATCTTGATCAAATCTGGGTCTGAGTTAAATGCTTCATTTGAAGGTATTTCTCTTAGATAAACTGACATGATGTTTTCTTGATTTATATTTGTTTGACATCTTGAGGTCAATGATGAATTGGAAGGATAGTTTGAATTGAATGTATGATTGGTATTAGGACTGTTGTTAGAAGTAGTGGGTGTTGAAGTAGTTGAAGTAGTAGGTGATATGGAAATTTGACTGTGGATGAGTTTCACTTCACTCATTTTCTTTAATATGATCCTTTCATTGGTTTTTAACCCTAGGCGCCAGAATATAGCGCCTATATTCAAGTGGGCGCTATATTCTAGCGCCTACATCCTTGTTGAGGCATATGGGCGCTATTGCAAGATTTATAGCGCCCATATGGCTATGTGGGCGCTAAATACAGCGCCCATATGGGCCTGAGGTGGGCGGCAAATAGCAGGGGCCTAAAAAAAATTAAAAAAAATCGAAGTTGAAAGAAAAGAAGGGGAGATGAAGTTGTAGAGGGAAGAGTCAAATGGCACTGTACGTTTGGTAGAAGGGCGGATACTGATTTGGTATAGGTCCAGTAAATTTACTGGGCCTATACCAAATCTTTACCAAATCACCAGATACCAAATCGTGTTTTGGACACGATTGGGGATTTTTGGCTTTGGTACAGTAAAATTTACCGTACCAAAGCCATCTACCGCGACGATAGCGGATGCTCTTACACTTCATAATCCCAACCAAACATACCCTAAACGAGTCTCCAAAAAGAAATCCAACCCATGAATTAATTTTTTGTAAAAAAAAGTCTGAGGAAGCCTCATCCAAGAAGCACATGCATCTCAGACTGTTCTCCATGATGCTCAAATTTGACTGTTCTGGGAGCACAAAGTGAATCAAATTTTACAGCATTTTGGTCAAAATTGAACTGCCCTACACTACTGAGGCAAACTTTTTTTTTGATGGATTTTCATCATAAGAATCTCAACTTGAAACCCACTATTCAATTTAATTTTGTTTTTTGGAAAAAAAAAATCATAAAAAAAAAATTCATAAAGCATCAAAAAAACATCACTCAAAAAAACATTGACCATATTTTATAATAAATAGAAAAAAAATCATAACAAAAAATCAAAAAAAAAATCAAACCAAAAAAAAAACAATAATCAAAAGAGAAAATAATTCTCATCAAAAAAAACCCCACTCCTCTCCCTTTTGAACCTTCAACACTCGATCAAACTCATTACAATAGAGAGAGAGAAGAAAAAAAATCAATTCAACTTTAGGATTTTTAACCATTCATCACTTTATTCGAATTCTTCACTTTCACTTCTTCTAATGCTTTTTCAACCCATAAAACCATATCCACTGCTTCAGTTTCAACCGATTTCTTTAAGAATTCATGTTCTAATAACTCTTTATAAGTCGGTCTCTCATCCGCATTCTTCATTAAACAATTCTTCACAAACGATTTAGCTTGAGTTGAATATCGATCTGGTAATGTAGGTGGTTCACCATGTACGATCGCATTTAATTGAGCAAAGATATTCGAATAGGTTTCAGGTGGATATGGGTAATGTCCAATCGCGAACTCAATGATGGATAAACCCAAGGACCATACATCTGAAGCTACTGTATAGGCTGAAACCGATCCAGCTTGTTCTCCTTGAATTCGTTCGGGGGCCATGTAAGATTGACATCCAATGTTGGTTTTGGCCAGCGATCTTTCTAATTGACCTGACACTCCGAAATCACATAATTTGGTTTGTCCTCTTCGATTGATTAATACATTGGTAGGTTTCACATCTAAGAAGAAACCCATTCCATCAACTTTCATCTTCCAATCAACACTCGAACAAATCACTCACCTCGATGCATCGTTTGTAATTCATCTTTTAAAAATCGAAGTCCTTCAACCACTTGACCAGTGACGATCGCTAGAACTTCTTCAGGTACATCAGCTCCTGCTAACTTATCTAAACTACCACCATCCATATATTCCATACAATAATAAACACATGATTCAATAAAGAATGCACCATAAAACTCTACAATCGTGTCTGATGTGGCTCTATGTAAGATATCTAATTCAGTTAAGATTGCTTTTAATTTCGAATGATCTAATTCTAATCTAATCTCCTACAAAAATCCAAACCAAACCCCCATCAAAAAAATCAATCAACTTTCTTCATGTTTTGTGTGTTTTTCTTCTTGGGTGGAAAAGATCATATGATTTTGAAAAAAAACTTACTTTCATAGCCATCATCACTTTAGTCGGTTTATGATAAACCTTTTGAACAGTTCCATAATTACCTTTACCCAATTCTTCTAATAAATCAATTTCTTTCATATTAATCTTAAATGAAGATCCATTGGTAAAATCAACTCCGTTTGAATGTAAGATTGCTTTACCACCAAAATTTAAACTTCCATTAGGATCGACAATTTTAGAAAAATTCGAAAACGGGGTAGGTCCTCCTACTCCTAAGAATTTAGGTCGTTCTGCAAAATTCACCGAGGGTGAACTCGATGAAGGATTTATATCTCCTAATCTCATTTGTGGTTTTTGTCTTCTCTGTGACATAGGTTGAAGTAAGTTTGGTTTTGGTTTTGGAAGCACGGTTGAAGAAGAGGTAGGGTGAGTGGATGAAGGTGATAAGCTAGGTGTGGAAGGATTAGTAGACGGCATGGATGATAAGTTGGGTAGTTGAGCTTTAGGACCCATGAAAGCCGTCGGATCGAGTCGTTGATCTGGTTTCATTGATGGGGATTGATCATGTCGTTTAGCCATCTAAAGAGATCAGATGATTGAGAAGAATCAGATCAGAACAAACAAAACGATTTGGATCGATCTGAGGTGAAGATCATGGATCACTTACAGCTGCCATCTTTGCAGCTAAACCAGGAGGGACTTTGACTCCTGTAAGATTACCATTGAGAGGACGAGAGATAGAAGAAGATCGAGTAGGAGCTGAAGTGGTCGGGTTAGGTAATCCTTTAGATGATGATGATGAAGATGATGATTGTGATGATATTGTTGTGTTTGAAGTTGATTCGGTAGGTGTAGAAGAAGAAGAAGAGTTGATAGGTAATTTTGAAAGGTTAGGAATCAATTGATCCATTGGGTCTGTGGTAGTAGTTGAATTAGGAGTAGGAGTTAATGGTGAAGTGATTGAGAGTGAAGGTAAATCTAAAGTTGAGATGGATGGTAATGAAGTGGTTGATGGTTTGCATGATGGTGAGGTGGATGTGGTGGTGGTGGTGGTGGTGGTGGTGATGGGAATGGTTTGATGATTGGTCATTGAAATTGGATTGGATGATTGGATTTGATTTGATTTTTGATTTTTGATTTTTGATTTTTGATTTTTGAATTTGAATGGTGATGGTGAGGGTGATGGGCTGATTAAGATGCAGTGATGAATCTTGCTGAACAAACAGATGGATGATTAAGAATCTTGGTGATTGGCTTATAATCAAATCAAATCAAATCATTCAAAATTTTCTAATCAGATTCAATTGGCTTATTAGTACCAAAAGAAATCAAATGAAACATCAAATTAAAGAAAATTGGCTTACAACTCAATTCAAGAAAAGTTAATTGATCCTTGCTGATCAATTCCAATCGATCTGGTTAAATCTCAAGTGACTTACTTACTTAAGCCTTATCAAATCGATTTACTACTTGGAAAGATAACAAGAACACTTAAAATAAGCCATCTCACTCAGATTGACTCATCGATGAACTCTAATTGGATTTATGTAAATGGTTGAGTTTTCATCTTAGAAGGATACATAAGGACAATTTTCACCCTAAGGTTCAATACCAACTCATTCTAGAGTTTCACATCATTCTTCATCTTCATCACTTTCTACTTTCATCATTCTCTCTATCACACTATTTCAAACAAATGATAATCATCCAAAAAAGAAAACATCATATTGCTTTCATCACTCATACATTCGTATCACTTTACACATTTCAATACCCACAAAGACTCATCTAAATCAGCAATTCTATCAGCTAGGTATTTTGTGATATACCTTCAATCTGCTCAAAACAACTGGCCAAAAACTCAGTTTTCAACCAAATCATGAATGCTGAAAAAATACCTTCATAATCTGATCAAAAGCTGAGTTTTGGTTAAGAGAAATCCCGGTTGAGTGGCTGATTGGTCTGACAAGAGATTCACTAGGCTCTGGGTGAACAGAAGATAGGCAAGTTGACTGTCTTCTTGAATGGTCAAATCAAATCCTGTGAGATCAAACATTAGATTTCAGATTTACCTCAATAAAAACGGTTCTCACCATACATCTTCTGATCCAACTTCTTCACAAGAGCCCCCAGAATCTATCCTTTGGTCTGGGAGCTACTTTCCATCTTCCTTCCTGATCATTGATACCCTCACCCACACAGGCTGTATGACATGGGTAGGGGTGTATCAAGAGCTATTGAAAGGTGCACTTGAAAAGCTTCTGCATGATTGGCAGCACCTCTTATAACCTGTAAAGATAGTGGACCACCAAGCAAAACTGGTGTGGCAGTCGTCATTTCTGAGCACAGAACACAGGTCCCAATTACCCTGCAGTGCACTGTGTGTGGGGGGTTAGGCCTGGAGCTGTGTGCCCACTGACTAAGGTGAGTGTCAGGGTGGGCACCAGGAAGATTGTTTCTTGGGTTGTAATAGAGAGATGAAGGCTTGAGCTATTCCTTTGTCTTGAGTTCAGGGATGAATGTAGAGCGTGTGAAGATTTTGATTCACCTTCCCACACCTTTTTCTTGTGGTAGTACCTTTGGAGAAAAATTGTCCCTTGGTAATTGTATCTCTTGAGGCAATCATGATCCCCAATCCTTTGGGTACCTGTACCATTTAGATCAACTAGAGTTTTTGGGTGGCCTGCTGCCCTCTAGGGTTCCAGGGTACATTTTATCTTTGATATGCACACATTGACATCGTATCACACATTGATGTGGTGCCATTGCATACATTGAGTTCAGGGTGAAAGATTGGGCTAAAAATGGATGAGTTCCTTGATTTGTATCTTTTAGGCTGAAAGTCTTAATCACTTGATTGCTAAAGAAATCTCAATTCCTTAGAGAAGCCTTTTCATTCCAATAGACTATGCGATGATCTTAACCCAATTTCATACAAAACAATGTTTTCAAAAATTGATTTCAAAAGCCGAGTTTCTAGTGATCTTTTGAAGAAAGTCGTCTGATCATTTGAGATTTAGGTTTAAATTTGAATCTTATTGATTTTCTTTTGACAATTGTTGAGAGGAAAAAAACTTTCGTTTGCCAATTTTTATAAAATACTATAATTTTAATTTTACCTTTCATACAACTTAAATTGAAATCCAATTTTTTTTTTGAAAGAAAAAACTCTAGCTTTTCATCTTCACTGATTTCCTTAATTCAAACATTATAAAACAAAAAAAAATCAAGTGTTTTGTTTATATAAAATTACATTCTTAAAAAAATTCTTTTTCTTTTTCAAAGTGGGTTTTTCCAAGACGATTGCTACTAGAGAAATAAGAAGTGAATTGAAGAAAAAAAAGAGACCTTCATTTTTGCTTTTGATTAACTTTAGCTTGATCCAATCGATCTATAAACAAACAAATTTAGCTTTAATTAATCAGAAAAAAAATGATCATTGGAGAAGACAAAAGAAAAAGACTGATGAAGAGTTTACCTAAGAGAGTTTGAACGATTTTAACACTTTCTTTACGTGCAGATCTTGCTTCATTCCATTCTACATCAATTTCAAATCCATCTAATTTTAATAAACTTTGTAATAACATTTCAGAAAGAGTTGTAAATTGATTTAATTGATTAGGGTTCAAACTTTGATTTTCTTCATTAGATTTGATGGATTCTTCTAATTCTTCTACTTTTGGTTTTATATTTAGAATCGTTTCATCTGTTAATGCTCGAATATTGGTGATTGAATTGGTTTCATTCATAATGGGTTGATGAGAAGTGGAAGTAGATCTTGCAAGATTTTCTAAACTAGAATGAGTTTCTTTATTCACTTGACGATTTTCTAAATCAGGTCTATCAATCACATATCCTCTACTCTCAGCTGATCCAATCATTCTTATCTTCATTAATGGTCTTTTACTTCTTTTAATCCCACCTAAGATTCCACTCCAGAAACTAGATCGATTCTGTGCTGAATTCATATCACTTTCTTCATCATTTAACAATTCACCTTGGTGGTAAGCACTTAAGGGTGTTGAATCTTCTCTCATCAATCCTCCATTGTAGTATAGTCTCATTTGATCCGGTATCACACCTGTTTTAGATGATAAATAACTTTTGAGACTACCCAGGGTCATACTTGCTAAGGGAAGATCGACGTATATCCTATAATCGAGAAAAAAAAACAAAAAAAGAGTAAGCCTTTTGTTTGAAATTTAATTTTGGTTTGATACGAGAGTGCAATGTTTTGAAAAATAAAAATCATTTGAATATCCTTAAAGGTTGTCTCTGACTTCAATTTATAAAATTGAATTATATATATTTAAAAGTTAGATATTCAGTTTAAGAAATTAAAAAAATCAAAGTTGAAATATATGAACTTTTTTCTGACTTTTCAGTGTCCCAAATCACTTCCATCTTTCTTTTAAATTTGTTTTTTCTTTTTGTTTGAATGATATTAATTTAATGAAGTTTGAAGTTTGATGGATTTGAAAGTCGAAAATTGGTTTTTAGTATCGATTGATTTGTTTTTTGATTGAAGTGTTTCAAGCTTTCAGATTCCCACAGACCAACAGTCTTCAAGAGAAAATGAACATCGTACCCGATCCGGAGTCCGGACTTTGACTGTCGAGCCCTCTGATCGAGACCGATGACTCGGGAGCAAGGATGTGTCTCAACCCACTATGCGAGTATCTTAAATATTGTCTCGTGTAAAAAAGAGCTTGCACCTTCAATACTCACTTCACACTACATTTGCGGTACTCAAAGTTACATATGTACGCGTATGTAGTTGTCGTATATAGTTTTTTTTGGCGGGGAAAAAAACAATTGAAGTATTTTTGAAGTATATTCCCCGCCAAAAAAAAACTATATACGGCAACTATGTACATAAATATAGTTGCTTTGAGTACCGTAATTATTTAATTACGGTACTCAAAGTCAAAAGGTAGAATCTACCTTTTTGGAAAACCTAACTTCTTTTTAAAAAGAAACTTGGCCCCGACCGGAAAAAATGAGATTTCCTGTTTTCCACTGCCAATCACCTACTTTCACCTTTGTACATACATCACCACAAGACAAAGGTTGTGGGTTGAAATTGAGGACCAATGAGACCTTAACTGAGGCTTGAAACAAATCTAAGGACAGAGGTAATTGGACACTGACACACAGCATGATTATAGGAAGTGCTGAGTGCATAAGTAGGCACGGGGTCCTCAAAGCCTAGAAGTTTTGTAGTTTTTTTTCTCCACCAAAAAAATCTAGGTTAAAAAAAATTCAGAATCTACCCTTTGACTTTGAGTACCGCTATTAATAGCAGACATTTGTCCATACAACAAAAGAATATCTTCTTTGGTAGAGCCTCAGGTAATGTGATTCTGAATGACCTCATCAAGACTTACAATTGTTTTGATTTTAAAATTGGGTGACACTCTCTTGATGTTTGTACATCATTACAGTGAAAATTATTTTTTTCCTTAAGGCAAGAACGTATAGTCAAAACTTCAAAAACCATTATACCTTTCAAACCAACACATTGGAGTGTTGAGAGATAAGTCATTATATATCTATGATTGTATCCATTCACAAATACCTAACTTGTGATTGAACATCTCTTTCAATTCTCATGAAAAAGAGGAAACAATACTGATGAGAATTTTAATCTATAGAGAATCCAACAAAGTCTACATTGGGAGTAAAAAAATACATACATCTTGAGGTGATTATATACTGATTATTCATAAAAACAAGTATATGAAAAAGAGAATTTCAGAATCATTTTTCAAATGTACTAAAACTACCAATTGATGAAGATACAATTGTTTCCTCTGAGGTTCAATCTTTCTATATAAGATTTACATTTTTTTGATATTGACAGTGATGTAGTATTAAAGTTTAAAAATGAGATTTGATATCATTATTGGATGAGATTTCATACTATTGAAGAAGGATAGGAAACTAAGCAAGTTGATTTTTTTCGAAGTTTCATTCAACAGATATTAAGAGATCAGACGTACAGATGCATAATTCAAATCACCGACTATTATTTGATGGTTATCAGTTGGTGTAGACGTTGGTTCTTTCAATTCAGTAGCCATATGAAACTAAAGTAGAAAAAACAGTTCCAAAACGTGATGGAATGAATGGCGTATGATGTGAACATGGTTTCATTGACATCTAAAGAAACTTTTCTGTAAGAAAACCAGACAACTTACCAACAAGATGAGCATGGCGACCAACATAGGCACTGATCCTCCTAGACTCCCAAGAACTGAGATACTCCGCGAAGTAGCTCTTCAGACATGATGAAGAGGTAGAAAGAATGTCATGTCAGTCAAGGATTGGTATCTCAAATCTAAGTCTTACGCAATTTGAAAAGAGTTTGGTCAATCAAGCTTACTTTCTCACTTGCACACTATCCTGCGCTGTAAAATAAGCCCCAACCGCCGTATCAAACAAAAGAGTTATCGCCAATACACTGTAATGCCAAGCTAAGAAGGCTATAAAAACGGAAGGTATCGTGTTGATGGTGAGTTGATAAATGTATTGAATATCTAAGAATTTAATCACTTACTATGATTGCGTTTCATGGTACTATTGACTTGACATTTGACTGAAAGAGTAGACTTGCAATCTGGTGTATAATTCTGAATACCACTTTCGTCACTTAACACCACAGAATCTGTTGATTGGTTGACTTCCTTTAAAATTCCTTTGATTACGTTTAGTAGACCCCAAACACTGATAATATAAAACTGTTGAAAAGGCAAAAAAATGATATTCCACGGATGAGTCATTCAGACCTACTGATTGGGGGAGTGGAAATCCAGACGGTAAAAATACTCTTACTACTAATGTCGGGAGCCCAGATACATTCCAAAAGATTACATTCTCTCGTGTGCGTTGAAGGGCCTCACTTCCACCTAATTGATATTTTAAAAATTGCTGTTCTAATACACTTTGTTCTACCGAGGTGAGGTTACGATAACCAGTGTCCCATAGTGAAGAAGCAGCTCCGAGAGCCTCATAAAAGTATTCTGAGGTCTTTATAGATTGATGTACAGCGATGGACTGGAGAACTGTCATAAAGATAGCTACTACTGTTACTAGCACTGGGACAAAGATCAAGACTCCGTTGAAGATCTGCGGATGGATTCCTGAAGAGAGAGCGGTTCTTGATTTGCGTTGTGAGGAAGATTGATGTTGCCTAAATAATGAAGCATTTTTGATTGATGATGAGTCTAGGAGTAGCACTGGTAACACATGGTATGGAGGACTGGTTTTACACTGACCATGTATGGAAAGCAGTCCATGCCTGTACGAAATATCCGTAATAACCTGGAAGCTGCCATGTGATATAAGCTGATATTCTCTAAGCTGGGTATTTAGATCCGTACTCACCCATCTGATTTCAGCCCTAAAATGCGTGTTAAGAAGATATGAAGATCAATGTCCACTCAAGATTTGAAGACCCGTCAAGGTTACTAACCAGGCTAAACCGTTGACATCCTTGCCAAATTCCGCTGATTTGAAAGATTTGTATAAAAATGAGATATAAACTGTAAAGAACAAGCTTGCTGCAAGCTGTGTGATCGCCAGAACTAAACCACTTTCATCGCGGGGAGGGGTTTCATAGATTGTGATTAGTAAGATGCAGTATCGAGGCTTGATGTTTTGGAATTTGGAAAAATATTGAAGACCTACTTGTTGAATATTAAATATGGCGTGGAACCTTTTTAAAAGAAATGAAATTCAAGTTAGGGATGAGCAAAAGGTATCAAGATAATTTTGCCAAAGGAGTTCAGGATGAGATTAAAAAGAAAATCACTAACTACGATGTGTATAACTTCTTTTCAGAATCCAAAGATGTTTATGTCGATTAGCTGAACCTTGAAAAAAAGGTAATGCGAGGATGACCAAGCAACAGATTATAATTAATGCATACACCACACCAAAGAAGACGATAATTGGAAAGGTATAAGACGGGGCGGGAGGATTGTCGTCGTGCTGAAGAACTTTGGAGGCGAAGGCGTAAGGATTGGAGTAAGGTGGGGCGCTGTGGAGTAATTGCTTAAGTTGCATAATGGGAGAGTGAGACAGCTCGGTATTGGTTGAAAAGGGTTACTTCTGAAAGAAAGCCAGCGAATCGAAGAGCTGGGTCGGGTGATTCTTTTGCAAAGGCAATGAAGAGAATATGTTACTGAGAACTTTGAAAACACAACTGAAGAAGCCACTGTCTATCGATGATTGATTGAGAAAAGGCCAGCTTTGCGAGAATAAATAATTTACAACTGATATAGAGTGATGTTTCGAGATGATGACTGCAATTAGCGAGATAAGAGAGAATATCTGGATGCTCAATTAGAGTCAAGGACGGAGTTGTGGTGAACTGAGATAAATCGATTTGGCCACTTCTAGCCTCGCAAGAATCATGCCAAGCGATCCACATGTGCATTGATTGCGGTAGTCACTCGGATAGAATTTACGGTTGAAGCAGCTAAGCGTTCATTGGCATTTGGTACATACAGCGCAGTACATGCGTAGGCGGCAGTCGAGCTGAGTCGTTTATGACCGTTGAGCCCGCCTGGTCGATATCTGCCAGCTTATATAGGTACTTTAACATACTCGCTGCAAAGTATCTTGGCAAGTCGAGCTGATGACGCATAATATCACCAGAGGCCCCAAGATATTCTGTGTCAATTCGGTTGCTGGGAGTGACTTATAGCTCATCATGAGAAGTATCTACAATCCCACCAAATGATGGCACACGGTACATGCGATAATTCCCGAGCTCAGCATTGCTCCTTCACATTGTGAGCCTCAACCCAAGCATGCATCAAACCAATCATAGTGCTTCAGTAAAGATGTTCAAGTAAAGATTCAGACAAAAGGTCGCCATCAACGGCAAAGCATCATATCATCAAAAGAATACTACTATTGTGAACTCTTTACTATATAGCCTGAAGTGTCATTAGAGCCTCAGGCCTATTGGACGTTATCAAACAACATGACTATGATGCTTCCCTCCAATTGGACCTTGCTTGTTGGGAGAAAAGGCCTGTGTACTTTCTTCTTTCCTTGTTTTGGTCAGTACATGTGGCTCATACGCCGCGGAGGGATACTTAATCTAGAGTGCTTCTAAATTATTGGCTTCATCGGCAATCTTTAACGGCTTCGCAAGTGACGCGCTATTACAGGTTCAATGCTTTGGTTTCGTTTATGTTTTCTGTTGTTTCCGCCAGCTGACATTTTGCGGAGGGTTTGGGAGAGTGATTGCCGTTAGCGCTATGTGATGCATAGGCTGTGCATAGGTGAAGAGGGCAAGATCAGCTCATGAGGCGAGCACTTTTGGGTCGACAGAGGCTGCCAGTCTCATAGGATCTCCTTCAAGATATCACCGCCCTGTGCGATCCAAGATCCCTCAGGCTTCTTGAATATTTTCTCGGGTTAAGATGCATATGTTCTGCAGTTTGATTAGTGTTTGTAGACTTCTCATCCCGAGTCAAAACAATACACTGGGTAAAGTCAAGAATGTGTAACAAGTCTGCCTGCAAAAGGCTTTGGGTCCAAAATTTTTGTGGGTGTTTTGAGGGAAAATCTCTTTTTAGCACTTAATTTCCATTTTTTTTGACCTTCCTGGGTCCCCGGGAATACTGAATTTTGAGATCCCTGGGGCCAAACTTGAGCTTCAGGAGCAATTTAGGCATTATTCTAAGTCCCTAGCTGACCTTATGTACTCAGCTACCCACCTAATTCAGTGCTAGAAAGTGCTAGGTCCAAAAATCTGATGCCAGTTTTTTTTTGAAAATATATTTTAGAAGTGTTCCCGGAGCCTGCGGGGGTACACATCAGTCCATTTTCTCACATGGAGGTTTTGAGCGACGGGTACTGTCAGGATCAGGCTCACCCCAGTTAGGCCGGTACCGGCCGGCAGAGCAGGGGGAGCCCATGGTGGTGGAAAGAGATAAACAAAATTTTATCTCTCTACTCCACCACCTATCATCCTGCAGCACACGAGAGATCATACAAGCTCTCATCTGTGGATCTTGAGATCTCAATTATTTTTCTGATACAAAACATTAATTAATTAATTACTGAATGTGGAAACAATTAAAAAGAAGAACCGCCAAAGTAGAATACAAATCAGAACACATGATCGCAGCAATGAGACAAGCAGAAGACAGAAAGAAAGAACTAGAAATGAAGCAATCAGAACAAGCAGAGAGTAGGAAGAGAAGATTGCAGTCTAGAGCTCCAGAAGTAAGGGATGAACAAAATACCCCAGGCGAAGACGGAAACGAAACGTCGAACTCGAATGCAGCAGGTATAATAGTGAGAGATGAAGGAGTGGAGACACCGGGGACTAAAGAGAAATCTAGAACGATGGAGGGGGGAGTTGGAGATGGGCCAAGAGCCTCTTCATCACCGGATGATTTGTCGGAAATTGAAGTACATGGAAATTCAAGGAAGGGAAAAGGGAAGAAGAAAAGAAAGAAAGAAGGAAAGGAAGGGGAGAGGGAAGAATTGCCAGGAGAATCAGATAGTGATGACAACCGGCTCAAGGGTGTAGAAGAGAAGTACAAAACGCTGGTGCAGAAAGATCAGAGTGAGTTATCATTCATTGGGATAGTGTCTGGAAGGGACTCTAGTACGCACCTTAAGAGGTTGTGAGCTGCTGTAGCGCTCCAGAGAGGTAGACCTAAAGGGTACATACCAGAGCCTCTCCTATTTTGAACTAGGATTTGCTCCGCCTGATTGGTGTGGAAGCTTGAATATATACTGATGATAGTTCCTTCTCTGGGTGGTATCGATGGGGTAGGACCAAAAGAGATAGCCCGAGAAAGGGTAGGGGGAGCATGAGAAGGGGTGAGGAGGCAAAGAATGCCCCGGAGTCACTCTTGGAACGGCTAGCTCACGTCATCGAGTTCGGGACCGATGAAGATCTGAAGAAGATTAAGGATGAGATAAAATCAAAAAGAGAAGAGAAAGAAGGGGGGATAGAGAAGAAAAAAGGGAAAAAAGGGAAGAGTACGAAAAAGAAAGATAGAAAGAAGAAATCTGGGAAATTGAAGAAGAAAGGAAAATCCACCTCTAGAAAATTGAAATCGAAAAGAGGGAAGAAGAGTGATCCCTCTTCATCCGCATCAGGATACTCGTCATCTCTGTCAAGTCCGGGGAACCAGTCAAATGAATCGTCAGAGAGTGAGTCTGGATCGGAGACAGAAATTGATGAAGACTCGTCAGAGGATAGTACTTCGGATTCGGGATCAGACTCGTCAGAGACAAATGACAAAGAAGAAGAAAGACCTATTATTTTTACATTCAAACCAATAACAGCATACGACCTACCAGATCTTCCACCGGAGTGGGAACAAAATTTTAGACAAATGAAATATTATGTTCCACTGACGGTATTCACAGCATCTTATATAGACAAATACAACACAATTAGTAAATCTAAGGCAGGAAGGTTCAAGTGGGATGGTCACCTGAGGTCTAGGGAAGAGTTAGAGAGACAGATGTCTTACGGAGAATTCAGTTTTGCCTGTGAATTGGAATATCGTTATGCGCTGGAAAGATATAATTTCAAAGATTATGCGAAATATGTGGAAAGACATCGAGAGATTGTTAGTTTGATTACCAAGAGACACAAGTTTTGGATGGTAGGGCTGAGATATCACTTAGCGATTAGAGCGGTAACCTTCAGAGTTAGGGGTGTAACGGCCTACAAGAAATTAAGAGGGGGGAAAAAGAGGAGGAAGGTAGAGGAAGTAGTGTTACCAGATGGTCTTCAGAGGGACGTAGAGGAGGACGCGAAATGGGATGCGCATACGGCGGGAGACATGAGGTTCGAGGGAAGTAACCCTTATGCGCTTGGGCAACCAAAATATGGTTGGAACTTCAAGACGGGACAAGAGCCGGACCCAACAGTGGACCATCTGTTAAAGACACAAGCAGAAGGGTCAGTTTCGTTCTCGAGTTGGAGGGGAAGAAAGCAGAGAGGTGGGAATAGAGGACATTACTCTGGTTATGGGAAGTCCCAACCTTCCAACTCTGCCGTGATAGCTCAGTCACAGAATTATTATCAGAAGAAAGAATTGAATGTAGGTAAAGATTGGGTAGCATTAGGACAGCAGCATGCATCGACGGTGGTAAAGGGAGGAAAGAAAGGGGGGAGAGGGGAAGGGAAAGAAGTGTGAGACTAAACATAAACGTCTTAGATTGATTAAGATTGTCTTTTAGATTGTGCTGACATGGTGATTTACCTGTTAGGAATGAAATAAACAATGAATTGTCAGACGGACATACCTTTGAACTGAGCCCCAATGATAGATTTGAGACTGTACCGCACTCAACTGAAGCGCGGGAAAGTGATCTCGAGGACATCCATGAGTTGGAGGAATCTTCCGTTGACAGAGAGAAAACACAATCAAAAGGAGTACTACCCCTAAGTAAGCAAAAGGTATACACTACAGAGATAGGAGATTCTTGGCCAGCCCCAGTGAAGTGTGAAATGAATTGTGCGGAATGGGAGGTGTTGATGAAGGAAGTTGGGCTGGACGACGACGTACCTTACATCATCAACGGATTTCGCTATGGCTTCTGCCAAGGTATCCCACAGCATGAATTCAAAGGGGAGAAGTGGTTCACCCCAGACAATCACGAGTCGGCCCTAGAAGCAAGGGAGCAAATAGAGAATACGTTAGCTAAAGAGACAAAAGCAGGAAGGATTGTAGGCCCATTTACTCATGAACAAGTTTACAAAAAATTTGGGTTCTTTAGGTCAAACCCGATGGGGAGCGCCGTAAACGGGGATGGCTCGGTGAGACTCATAAATGACTTATCTTATCCTAAGAATAAACCGGACACGCCTTCGCTGAATTTGTTTGTTGACAAGAACAACTACGAAACGAGCTGGGATGATTTTAACGTAGTAGCGAGATTCTTCAAGGAAAACCCAGGCGTGTGGGAGATGGCAATCTGTGACTGGGAGAAAGCATATCATCAGTTAGGGAATCACCCGTCGCAGAGAAGATTTGTGTGTATAAAGGACTTCAGGAACCGGATATGGATTGACCTGGCGATAGGATTTGGGGGAGTTGCGGGGTGCGGAGTTTTTGGAGGCCCGGCAGATATCTGGAAGTCGATAATGATGAGACTATTGAACATACCAATGATCTTCCGTTGGGTCAACGACAACTTAATATTCAGGAGGCCGAGAGATACAATACGGTTAGATACAGTGACAAACCTGAGCAAGAGTATGGGAGTGAAGACTAACCAGAAAAAGAGCTTTGACTTTAGTGAGGAGCAGAAATTTTTAGGATTTATCTGGAATGGTAGAGAACATACAGTAAGACTACCTGAAGATAAAATAAATCAAAGACTGAATCAAGTAATTGAATTCCTTACCAGCAATGAACCATGGAGTCATTCAGGAGTAGAAACGTTAGTGGGAAGGCTCAGTCACACCATAAACGTTGTGCCACATATGGCAGCATATATGTGCGCACTCTATAGAATGTTGAAGAGTTGGGTTAACCCAAAAGCAAGGAGATTCCTGAATGAGTCGGTGATGGAGGACCTTAGGGATTGGAAGTTGTGTCTAGAGATTTTTGTACCTTGCACGTTGATGCCATGCCCGGATCCGGAGGAAGTTGGATGGGTAGGTGACACATCATCATTGTTCGGGATCGGTATTCTAGTGGGGCGAAGTTGGGCATGCTTCAAATGGGGGGAGGACTGGCTCAGGAAAGGTTTGAAACCCAATGAGCGTAAACGCAACATTGTGTGGGAAGAGACGGTCACGATCTGGCTGGGCATCCTGGTCCTTGCGAAGTCAATAAAGGTAAGAGGACGCACCTTTTGGGTCGATACAGATAACACAACGACTGAAAATGTGATAAGGAAAAGGAAGTCAAAAGACGAAAAGGTGAATGAAGAATGGAAGATGATACAAAGGTTACTCACCACTTTAGGCTGTAACATACAACAGAGACGTGTTGCATCAAAAAATAACTTGGCGGATGAGTTGTTGAGAGGAATTTTTCGGGGTAGGCACTGGGGAGATGAAGTGAGAATTGAAATCCCCCATGATCTAGATAGCCTATTGTCACATAGTTTGATTCCTGTCTCTGAGATCCTAAAATCCTGAGTAATTACTTGAGTATAATGCCTAAGAAATCTCATCCAAAGAAAGAGCATCAAGAGAAAATAGAAGAAAGATCCTTAGCCAGAAGAACGAAACCGTTTGGTGCCTTCAAAAGTGATGCGAGAGGAATCGATAACTCAAGCAATGATGAGATCCAAGAGCATTTCTTGAGGGGATCATGGATGGACGGAACGTTGAAACACTACAATTCGGGAATCATAAAGTTAATGAGATTCGCGAAGGTGAAGAATGTGAATAAAGAGGAACTCTTACCAATATTGGAAGACCTGATTATACGGTTTGTGGTCTGGGCGTCAAAAAAGGGAGAAGAGTTAGCGAAGGATGACGAAGCGGTGAAATCAACGACTCTTAAGTCATACCTGGCGGGGATTAAGGCGTGGCATCTGTTCCATAGGCGAGAATACCCACACGGATCCGATAGAACGGTGAACAGGTTATTGAAGGCTTCTAAGATGGTGGAGTCAAGGATCTTGGAGAAGGAGTTAAAGAGACCTCCGGTCCTGGTTTTGGATTTGGTCGAATTGGCCAACTTCACGGATATGAAGAACAAACAGTCGATAGTGGCGACAACTATAGCGCTGGTGGGATTCTGGGGGACAGCTTGCCTAGGTGAATTGGTCTCGGATGATCCGGAGAAGATCCTACCGACATGGGAAGATGTTGAATGGGGCCCAGATGGATCTTATGCTAACATAGCATTACATCAAGCGAAAACGGCGGAGCTGGGGGAAATCCAATACATCTTCCTACAGGATCAGAAATCCTGTCTCGACCCGGTCAGAGCTTTGAAAATACTTTATGATTTCAGGCCAAGAAAACCGACTGACCATGTATTCGCAATAAACCACGGGAATGAAAAGGGGTTGGTTTACAAAAAGACAAGCTTGATAAAGCACTATAGGGACATCTGGAACCGTTCTAGACCAGAGAATAAGAAACTTCTTTATGGTCACTCCTTTCGAATAGGAGGGGCTTCATTAAGGTGGAATTTAGGGGCAACTAGAGAGGAGTTAAAGGTATGCGGGAGATGGAAATCAGATGCTTACAAGATATACCTCAGAAAGTTTGACAGCCGTGAGCTGAAACAGACGGTGGAATTACTAGAAGAGCTGAAACTATGATTCTAAAGGGGAGAGGTGATTAGACGGATGGCACAAACCTTATTTGGTAGGTTGATAGAGTTCTGTGGGGGATCTGAATTAAACTGAACTATCCTCTTTTCTAGAAAACTCTGTCAATGCTTAGGAAAACGGTTGAAATAATACATAGTAGTATGACTCATGTATAGTGATTGAATAAATCAGGATAGTGATTAAATCAGTCAAAAAAAAAGAGAGAAAGAGAGAGAGGAAAGAGGAAAGAATAGTGAGAGAGGTCAAGAACACTTGATAGAGTAGTTTTGAGATGGGGGAGGGTAGAACAAGGATGCGCGGTGAGATCCCTCACGAGATGGAGTAGGGGGGTTTCGACTTCTCAGACTCACGGCTCCAGAATCTCGTGAGAGGTGGGGTTGAGAAGTCAAACCTTCTCCGGTGCTGTTCTCCTCCTAAAGGTAAAGAGTCAAGGTGTTGGTAGAAACCAAAACTCGGATTCCTTCACCTTTGGGAACATCCCCAAACCACAAAAATTTAGGATGCTGTATCTTAAAAATAGGGCACAGTACTATAGGTGTGGTAGGACAGACCAAGGAGGATGGATTGCCAATACATAGGAACAAACCTAGTATTGGAGACCATCAATGAAACAAATAGGTATTTTAGTAAACAGTGAGCTTGTACCTCCCTGTGGTTAAAATGGATTAGAAGTGTTCCCGGGGCCTGCGGGGGTACACATCAGTCCATTTTCTCACATGGAGGTTTTGAGCGACGGGTACTGTCAGGATCAGGCTCACCCGAGTTAGGCCGGTACCGGCCGGCAGAGCAGGGGGAGCCCATGGTGGTGGAAAGAGATAAACAAAATTTTATCTCTCTACTCCACCATCTATCATCCTGCAGCACACGAGAGATCATACAAGCTCTCATCTGTGGATCTTGAGATCTCAATTATTTTTCTGAGCCCACCCGCCACCCGGGGTTGAGAAGTCAAACCTTCTCCGGCGCTGTTCTCCTCCTAAAGGTAAAGAGCCAAGGTGTTGGTAGAAACCAACACTCGGATTCCTTCACCTTTGGGAACATCCCCAAACCACAAAAATGTAGGATGCTTTATCTTAAAAATAGGGCACAGTACTCTAGGTGTGGGAGGACAGACCGAGGAGGATGGATTGCCAATACATAGGAACAAACCTAGTATTGGAGACCATCAATGAAACAAATAGGTATTTTAGTAAACAGTGAGCTTGTACCTCCCTGTGGTTAAAATGGAATTCAACATATCCTCCACATATTTGGATCAAGCTCAATGAGCACATTTCAGCTGTCTAAGTATTGTGGGCCAACATTAAACTCTAGTTGTGCATCATTTGTCCAACAAGTGAAATTTGGTTTTGCAGGCAGGGTTGTTACACATTCTTGGCTTTACCCACTGTAGTTGACTGATCACAGCTCCTCTCTCAAGCACAGGATACCCCGCAACCCAGTAAACAAAAATGCGGGAACTCGTGGGACATCAACACCTCAGGAAAATTCCCGTAAAGTGTCATTAGAGCCTTACTTTATGTACATCAAAATGGTGTGAGTATAGGTCACCCTATATACATATTTCACTCTTCTTAACATATCCAGTCACAAATGATGTCACCACTTGGTCCTTCAAGCTTGTACAGGAAGCAAGCTAAAAATGATTTTGCTGCACATGTTTTGACAGCATCATTGGACCCCTATCAGCTAAGGAGATGTCCAATTTCTTGTCATATCAAAGAGTTGGGTATTATCTTGTGCAAGACTTTGGCCACCAGGTAGGAATTTGACAGAACTACAAACATATATAGGCTAGGGAGATCCTAAGCCTACACCACAACCCCCCAAACTGTTGTTAAAGTATAACTCCAATAGTCTGCATCCAAGCCACTGAGACATGCGTACTTCATGCATCAGGAAGTATCTTTACCTTTCACATTGATCACATCATGTCACTCAGCACACATATATATGTTTCCTACTCTCTTTTTGATCATTCCTTCCATCTTCTTATATCTGTTTCAATCTTTACCAAAGCAGGACCTGCGTGTCATTATCTGTGAGAAGCACAATGGCTGATATTGCATTTTATCAAACCTAGGTATTGAGAATTATCTTTCTCTTATCACTCATACATGATCTCAGGTTGTTTAAACCTTACTCACGGTATTTGTGATTATTTCAGTCACTTCTGCATTTCCTATTTTATTAACTGTTGCACAACCTGGGTGTGATTGCGGTTGCACAACCAATATTGCCTTCAGGGAAGCATCAGCACAAATGCTTTGCTTCAACTGTAAAGCAACTTATCTACAGTCCAGATCCCAATTAAATTTGTTTTGAACACCCAGGCCTGCTACCAAAACCAGCTGTAAACTTTTACATTGTAGGGTTGATGAACAATGTATCTCCATTTTGTTTTGTTACAAGACCCCAAAATTGGAGTTGGTTTGCCTTACAAACAATCACAATAATTGGATCAAAATACAAAAAATGAGTGAAATCAAGATTAATGAACAAAACGGGAAAATACCAAGTGATTGAATGGATGACAAGAATCAAGTGATAAAGAACATAGACAATTTGAGAAAAAATGAAGATGTGAGGGAATGAATGAGAAGAAAGATAAACATCAAACAAAAAATTGAAAGAACAATGGAAGAAGAAAGATACAAAATCATTCAAGCCTAGAAAATGAAGCATAAGAAAGGATTGTGAGCATGATTAGAAACAAAAACAAATGGGCTACAACATAAAATAATCAAAGGCGGAAGAGATACAGAAAATTTATAAAGCAATAAGAGAGGATGAGAAACAGGAGCAGCAAATATATGATAAATACAGCAGGTTACAAGAGACAAGAAATCAATACATAAGATCAAAAGAGGTGGAAAAGATGTAATAATCCAAAGAATTATACTTCAGGCAAAATACAAGGGGTACAATAAATATAAGATGGAATGAAAGAACAGAGGATGACAGAAAAAGACACAAAAGATAAGCAAACCAGATATTACAACTCTTCTATTGGCATGTGTGCTTCTTCCATTCTCCCATAATTCCTCTCCATGAGTCCAATCCATCTCATCCATTACCTCCTGAATTGTGTCCTCAAGAGGCAGCTCAAAGCTGCATGTTTCCTGCAATGCTTCAAAGGTTGTTTCTCCAACAATCCAATTGTAATCACTTTTTAATGCCAATAAGAAGAACCTATTTTGAAAGATACAATATGAGCCATTTCATATCCCCATCAGATTGAAAGGGCACACATAAACATATTGATATTGTGTGGTCTGATTGCATAGAAATTCTAATTGTTGGTCCACAACATTCCAAAAGCTCTCCTGGGCATATTCCGCGCAATTTAAGCACCAGTGAATAGGTTGAATTCTCTGAGAAAAGCATGCTTGTCAAGTGTTTATCTCTAGGGTCATTTGGGTGAATTTATTAACTTACAAGCTAGGCATGTTGAGTTTTTTGAAGGTCACTGACCTCCTCAACAATTTTGTCCCTAAATCAAAATCGGCCACCAATTGAGCAGTTTTCTTTCTTCTCAAGCTTTGAATATCAAAGGGTCAAAGTTGGATAGATGCAGAGAGCAATAGGTCACAATGAAAAACAAATCACTCGTACAATAATTGTTTGAAGAGTAGAAACTTTTGGGGTTGAGCAGGTAGCAACTTGGGCTGGAAGTTGAATCCCGGTGATGAGCTGAAAGATGCCAGAGAAGGAGACTCGTGTCACTACCAGGAAAGCGAACTCACTATTTTCTTGAATGATCTTTTGATCTCCTTCAATGGATCACTGGTCAATGAGTGCAGTGCACTGGGTGCCCTGGCTTCTGGATTGTGTCCTTAACATGGAGGCACTGTCCTTCCAATCCCTGGGAGCTAAAAGAATCTTGCTTTGAGACTTTATTCAATAGATTGACTGTTAAGTTGATCAGTCTATATACTAAAACACCACTTAACAATACTTTGGCATATAGTGAGTGAGGAAGCTCCTCTTGAATACCTTCTTTGTTTTCCTTGGCAGTGTAAGCCTGTACATCACCTTTCAGGATGTACTGATATGCTATTTGTTTCACACATTTCTAGAAGTTGTACAAGGAAAACACTTGATTAGTTCAGGTATACAATTCTGATTTTAGGCAATAGTTGGAAGACCTACTTCCAGTTCTTTCCCTCCCCTCCAGGTCTTGTTTTGTTGTGAAGCCAACTGCCTGAGCTCTTCAGCCATCTGCAAGGTTTCATTGCAGGCCAAAGAGATTTCTTGTTGAGCCGAGAGAATTGTAACCATACAGGAAAGGAGCTGGTCTTGTGTACCAATTGCCTGGCTCAGGAGGTAAACTGGTAATCAGAGTGGTGATAGGCAAATAGAAAGCCATTAGAAAAATGCTTACATTGCATAGCTTATGGCCAACTGCTTTGTATTCTTTGTCCACATTTGCATGGCTTTCAAAGACATTGAAGGCCTGGAGTAAGCTTCCAGACATATGACTTGATGTCAATGGTGCAGACACAGGTAGGCAAGCTCTTTGATGGTTGACTGCAATTGAATCCAAAGTGGTTGCACAATTGACCACTCTTGAAGCCTCTGGAAGAGCTGGGCAATTGAAAGATCTTGAAGCCTCTAGAAGCACTCCACAACAAACCACTTGTTGATGAAGGGCTTGGCCATGATGGATTGGATCATCACCATCATCACCAATTAAGTCATTGCCAAATAGATTGTCTTCATCAGCAAGGGAATCTTCATCTTTGTCATCTTGATTGTTGGAATGGTTTTTGAATTCATCCTCATCTTGGCTACAAGAATCATCATCATTGACTCTGTCATCTAAGTTCTTTTCATCAGCTTCCAAGTATCAATTTCAAAAAGTAAACAAGTCTAAAGAGACAACCAATTTGAAAAATAAAAAATTATTGCATGAGATTGAACAGACAAACAAACAGGTGTTTTTGTTCAGCCATTGTTCAATATAGCAAATCATGAGAAAACATTTTACTTACATGTACCTTGGTCAAACAGGTCTAGATCATCCTTGATAAATGCATTTCAGTATTTGTCTGAACCCGGTACCTCAGGGCTCTCAGGTAGTCCAAGTGAATTCAAGACCACCTGTCTTTGTATTGTACAGTACTGCATCTCTCACTGTAACTATTTTCTGACTAAGATTGAGGAGTCAACTATTCTGATTCAGGACTGTCTTTAGTAGACTCCATGATGAAGACCCTTTAAAACCATACACACATTATGCCCATAGGTTTGAGTTTCCATATAAAGGTATGGCTTTTGAGGGATTCAAATGTATGTCATTAGGTCAGTAAAACAATCCCTGCCCTGCTGGATGGATCCTTCCAGCAATATTTTTTATGGTCCACATCCTTGGTCACCCAAACCTACCTAATGAGAATGAACAAAGCCCTGTGGGTTCCCGGTTTACTGCCTGCCTGTCAATTTTTTGGTGGATAAACAAACAAGGAAACTTTTCAAGTACAACCTTGTAGTGCTTTGTACTTTATAAATAGGTGTATGTGTCTCTGAATTACAGGTCAAGATCATCACCTTTCCACCCCTTTTGTCACCCAGGATTGTTTCAGGGCATGCTGTGGGTGTCCCCACAAAATTAAAGAGGATGGTGGGGCAAACACCCTAGGTTCATCTAAGGGTTAACTGTTCAAAAATATGATTGGTAAGTCAAACTCAACAACTTAGAATTTGTGCATACAAGATTGTGAGACAAATTGGAAAATCATATTCCATGGATACAAAGAGTATGCAAAGTGGTCACTACAACACAGCTAATTGTCTCAGGAAAGATTAAATCTTAAAACAATGCATCATATTGATACTTGTCACATCAACTTATTTTGGGTCAATTAAGAATTCTTTAGTTCAATTGGCCTTATATAATACAAACATTCTCAACTTTCAAGCACATGCATTTTATCAATTCAGGATTTTCTGAAATATCTAACCTCAAAGAGATATGAAAAACCACTTCAGCAGAGTTATAACAGTGATGGTGTTTTTTTGTATTCACCTCTATGTCCTTCAATGTTTTCCAACAAGCTTGGATTTTACAGAAGAAGTCTCAAAGTCTAGTGAATTGGGTGGGAATTTACATGATCTTTCAATGACCACTCCCCACCTCCATTATGTAGGAACTATCAGAGAACCCCAAGATACACCTGATACAGTTCCCAGCCCTTCAAAAGAATCTATATTGTCTGTAGAGGGTAAGATCTCAGAGTACATATGGACAATCTGACTTGCAAGCTGATCATGGTGTGGTATACAATCACCTCCAGGAAAACAGTTCAGCAACAGAGAAGGTCAAGTGCATGGTTCAAGGAGACAGATAAATGAACATATCAAACCTCATGAGATCTTACTCAAATCTACTCAATATGAACCAAGTTTCAAAAGAAAGGCATCAGGGAAAAATAAGATTAATTTCAGTGGTATGAAGCAACCATCAAATGAGATTCAAGCAAGTTCAGGGGCTGGAAATTCATTTCTGGCACATATTTCTGAACAAACCTTATGTCCAGCCTTGGGTGACACAAGCACCTCTGATTTTGCACACAAAATGGAGATCAGAAGTTTACCACATGAAAACATGAATAAATTGTGTATACAATTTTCAAAGCATCTTTCAGCAATGTTTGCAACCCAGGTACGACAGCAATTCAGTTCTCTGGCTTCAAAAACTTATCCTGCAGAAGTATCACAAATATGGGATCAATCCACTCTTGCTCCAATGACTTATTTTCTCCTTTTAAGAAATCCAACCAAACCTCAATGGGATCGAATTCAAACACTTTCTACATTTGCTTTGGTTGCATTTTATGATCTTGATCCAGAATCTGCAAGAGATCCTAAGAATGAAAAACGTTTTCAATTCTTACTATGGCATACAGAAATGATGTATCACCTTACCAATCCAGAATTATTATGGTTTGTTAATGAAAAAGAAGAAAAGTTCAGAGATGAAAGTTTTTATAAATCGATTAAGACCAACTCTACACTTTCCCGATTCCTGTTGGATTTAGCAAATGAAACTTCTTTCAATGCAGCTATTAAAGCTCCATCAAAGCTACTAAACAAGTTCAAAAAGTATCTTTTAACTCATTGGCAGGTTGACTACTCAAAAAACTATCCATTCCATGGTAGCTCAAACAAATCAAAACGAGTGTTAAAGGATGAATGGATGGAAATTGAGAAGAAGATATCTGAGTGGCCATTGATTGGGAACATGAATAAATACAATTTATATGGTAAAGAAAATGAAAGGATCATGAGTGAAGAATCTTTAAAATCTCTTTTTGGAATCAGTCCAATTCAGGAAGATTTTCTTGTTGATTTGAAAAAGTTTAAAGAGGATTCCAAGAGAGAAAGGATCAGGGAATACCTCAAGAATTTAAATCATCATAACATACACCAAGTCTTGGCTGTCTGGATGAAATTCCACAGTCCAAAACGATTGAAATCAATTGATCCTTTCTGTTCAACTGCTTTAGTGAATTACATTGATCCAAGTAGATCACAAACCATCTTTGATGACTTCTTGAAATACTTTGAAAAATATGACAAAAGCAGAGTAGCCAACCGTATAAGTACTAGAGCTTCACGTCAGAGGAAATCAGAAACAATTTCCAAAGAAGTTTATGGAGAAGGTGACTTGATTTGAGTTTCATTAGAAAAGTGATCGAGGTCAGGAGAAAGTTTACAAAGCACCCTGACTCGAGTTCAACACAAACTTTGTATTTTTTCATATTGATTCTTTTACTCTATTTCTTAATCTATGCAATTACTCTTTCTGATCTCACTGTACTTGGGTATCAGTTACAATTTCTTCATTGTGAGATTCAGCTGTCACTATCATCTAGTTAGAGTATGAGAAGAGGCTAAGATATGGATTGATGGACACAAGGGCTATATGTGCCATCCCAGTAAGAGTCATGTTTCTTGCATTTACCACACTTGAAGTGAGAATATATATGAGATTTGAAGCTTTGACGAGGATTGGCCTTGGGTCAATTAGCTGGTGAGGGGATCGGTGTATACATGTTCATCTGGCGTCCCAACAAGATTTGAGTCACTGGTTTTTTTGACATCCCTCTACGCCTATTGCATCCTATTGGGTTCAGAAGTAAGCCAAGTTTCATTGGAGTTCTAAAAATGAAGAGGACTTTGTTTGTAAGTCTGATGAGAAAGTTTTTAACATCTTTATTAATGAGTAAGAATGGGACAGGGTGGCAGCTCACAGGTTCGACTGCTTTGTGCGGGATTCCGATGTGTCGTATCAACTCCTCACGAGTTTGGGACTGTTGAATCGTCTTGCATAGCCACTGTGCAGCAGACAAAGCTAATTCCAACCAAACAAATCATCATTGCCGATTGATGTAAGGAACACTTGGCGTTAGGTTGAATTTTGATGGGAGAGGTCATAGATTCTTCGAAGTCTCAAAAAACGGTCAGGTGACAGACCAGTCCAGATTGTCTGCTTCATCAAGTCACCCTTCCAAGATGAACCATTGCTTGCCTCCATTTGCTCGTCTCATGTCCGGTTCCAATCCGAAAGAAGAGATTATGATCATCAAGATGAAAATGAAATGTGAAGTTCAGAAAGAGATTGCTTCATTCAAGCCAGTCAGGATCACCAAGTTGATCATCAGGAGATTTTGACTAGTATATTTTGTGTTCACCGCTTCCCACCGAAGTGGATTTGAAAGACAAATGTTCACTTCCACAGACAAGTTGTGCGAAATGATCACTGGTGAAGAACACGCGCTGAGAGCCAAAAGTTCGAATCTGTTCGAATACGAGGTGGAACTTCATACAGAATTCTACTCACCGTTCCAATTCCAACTCAACATCTACATATGTCATCTGCCTTTCAAAACTCTCTACAAGAGCATGTCTCATATTACGCACGCACCCAACAGCATTTTAGGTAAAGGTCTGTGCGTCATCAGGCGATGATCTGAACTTTATTGAAATTACATACCCAGCTGTGTGTACCTTGACTCTATTTTAGCTCTTTTTGTCCTTCCGTGCCTTTAAAAGTTCTCAACACTTGAATTCACTTCTACCTCGGCTATATAAATCATCACTTCGCTTGACATCCCCTCACTCATCTTTCATCTCACTTTTTCATCAAGTTCATAACTATATCATATCACCATAATAATTTGACTTCTCCTACTTTTAACTCTTTCAACACATCGAACAACTTCAACTCTTCTTAATAATCAATAGCCTCTCATCCAACATGTTCTCTTCAGCTGCTGCACTTTCCGCTTTCCTACTTCTTCCTGCCGTCTTGGGTCAAAATGTTACAAGTGACTCCACGACCACTACCACTAACACCTCTACCACCTCTACCACCACCCCTGCTACTACGTCGGCCACCACGCCTTCTACTGGCACTGGAAGTACCCCTTTCACGGTTCCAACTGTAACTGGTACGACTTGTGGTACGGCTCAACAGAACTTCAACCAGTGTGTGGTAAGTTGAATCATATTCTCTGCTTATGCTGCCTTTCTTTTACATCAAAATATCCTACTGATCATTCGCTTTGGTTGTCTTCTTCTTTTCCAACAGACCAAGGTCGGCAAGGATATCTCCAACTGTCCTTCTACCGATAACGTTTGTCTTTGCCAGTCAGTGTCTATCACTTTCTTTCTTGGCTCTCTCATCACATCTCTTTTTGTCAATTTGTACCCTGATGCATCTACCTTTTTCGTTTCTTCTCGCTATTAGGACCTACGCCAATATCGCTGCTTGCTACAATGCTTGCCCCGAATTACAAGATGGTGCTACTTACAAAGATCAATCCACCCAGTACTGTGCCGAAGCCAAGATTTCACCCCCTTCGATCTACAATCAAACTTCGCCGGTCGTTAACACAACTACCACACCAGCCACCACCCCGGCTACTACCTCTAACACAACTCCTAGTCGTACCAACACTACATCTTCTCCTGTGACCACTGCTAGCGCCTTTGCTCGAGCCTCAAGTGCCTCAACCCTCGGTTTCTCAACAGCTTTGTTCGGCATCACCACTGGTCTTTACGCCCTTCTCTTTGTTTGAGAGACAAATCTGTCTTGGTTCCTATGAAGGCTAGATCTATTTTCCTCGGAATGATCGTTTTCATTTGAATCATTTTTCATTTGTTATATCTTTATCACCTCAACCTTTGATTAATAATATCCTCAGATGCGATTCGGAGATGACCTTCATACTCGTGTTTTTTCATTCTTGTGATTCTTCTGCAATATGGGAAACTCGGAAATATCTTTTAGATTATGCTATCTTATGTTCCTTAATATGCCCTGTGAACTTTATTTATGCACTAATCTAAAACCTCTTCAATTTCTGTCTCCACAACTGAACTTGTCCCAATTGCATAGTCAGAGTCATTGGAAAATCATGATTTAGGGTATACAAACATTTCCTCTGGCAAAGTTCAGAGAATTTGTCAGAGGGTTTTTCGGAAAACCCTCTGATAAGGTATCTGACATGCTGTTTCCAAGTTTTGAATTTTTTAAATTTCAGAACCTTCGGCAGGTGATTCACAGCCTGACTCCTAACTCAACAAATCAAGGAAACCTTCACATCCAGCCAAAAACAATAGTGAGGGTGAGGTAGCTTTGAGATTATAGAAGGAGACAAAGGTGGTGTTCTGAGAAAGGGGCATACAAAGTTCAAGAACATCAGAACAATAAATCCCGCCAAAAATTGAACATCTGTTGTTCTGAGAAACCTTGTGGCAAATTCTCATAGAGTTTGCCAGAAGAGAGTATACCCTAATTTAACACAAGTTTCTTTCACAAACAAAGATTGATATAACTTTGGGGGTAGGGTGTAAACATTGAGAACTAAGTAAAGATCAAGAGCCTTTTCAATTAACACAGGATTCGTGTATGGTATACTGAAAGATCAGTTGAAGAACAGATCCTTCAAGCTCTTACAATTCAACTCAAAACACACCAGTGTGACACCAAGTTTGAATTATCCATTAGACACACCCACAGTTTTTTTTCTTCAACTTTCTAAATCCTATGTTTTTGGCGAGATGAACACAAAGGCTTAGAAAAACATAATTGGATAGATCTCTAGAGTCAAAGAAAGATGAGAAGACAGAATTGGAGATATACTGCTGACCAGCTCTTTACAAATATGTATCATACAAAAAAATCAGATTGAACAGTAACAGCCAGTTTGTGAAAATATGTTCATACTGCAGACCCAGGATAAGTAAAAGGTACCTTGTGTCTCAAAAATCCCCAGAAAGGTTTGAACTTCTTGTACAACTTGGTATGGAAGTAAGTTCAGTAGATCTGGATGATTCCCTAGAGATTCTAAATTTACCTCTTGCCCAACAGATATGATCTTCTGAAAGGTTTGATCTGAGGAGCATTGGGTTAGTAAACATCTTCATCTAATAATCCTTACTAATTTCTTGGAGCACAAGGAAATCAGTTCTGCTCAGGATGACATCCAACATTGAAGGTCTCAGTGATTGAATGGCTTTGGTTGTGGCTTGGGATGAAATGATGAAGAATTGGTTACATACTATCATTCATAATAGAATGTTGGGTATGTTGAGCTGACAGCCCCCAATGGACAATCTGCACCTAGTCAATCTGGGTCTGACATACCCAACCTGAAGGCAAAGTTGGATATCATAGGTCCAGATAATGCAGTGAATCTCAACTGTCTAATACTCTCAGAGGATGATCACCACAGGCAAGATGGAGACAATGGCAAGGAGACATTAGGATCAATCCAACTGATAACTTTGGATTACATGATATCATTAGGATCTTATACTTAGGGTTATAACCAGGCCTTGACTGTGACGTTTGGGGATGGTTCCAAGGCAGGGTCAGTCAATGAAGAAATCTGAAAGCTACTATAGAGCCTACAGCTTGAGCCAGGCTGGCACTGGCACTGGCCAGCTCCATCTTGCGGGCTTCTTACTTAGTGCTGAGCTTTAAGACCCAACACTTACTCACAAACTAATTCACATCAAGTCTGTTCAAGTTCATGAAAATAACTTCTCAGTATGATTTTTCAAAGAGATGTGTATCATCACAAGCTTGTTGAAGATGCTATAGGCTGTTTGAACCCCAATGACATCTACACCTAAACTTGGTTTAACCCATACATCTGGTGGTATCTGTCCTGTTGAGCTCTTGTCTGGGGCTCCCACCTGTATATCCATGTCTGGGCTCTGGGCTTCACACACTCTCAAGTCTCCATGGAATTCTACTACTTGTCCAGTCTGGACCAGGGCCAGATCATGTCCCCTGCAATTTGGATAGTAGTCATCCCGCGCCCCTGTCAGATTTGTTGGCCTTTTGAATAAACTTGACCAAGTCACTGGTGAGCTGTACCGGCCAGCTCAAACAAGGGACTTGGGCCTAATGTTGGAAAAATGGCATGAGATCTGTTGGGGCTTTTTGCAAAAAACTGATGTCCTTATGAACTTTTTTTACAATTTTAACTTGCCTTGTCATCAATGATGAAACTGGTGCATTCTAATCTTCTCTACAATCTTTCACTTTTGGTTTCCCCATAGCTTGACTGGGTCTAAAGATATACAGAAAATCTCATATATCAATCTTACACCAAAATCAAACTTTGGTATATGGAGCAATCCAAACTACTGTAACTTTTGGCTCTGGGCTCTGAAGTACTTTTTCATTTATCTGCAAAACCAGTCAGGATCAGGATGTGTGAGTCTCATCATTGATGGCAAGGCAAGTTAGAGTTGTAAAAAAAGTTTATAAGGACACCAGTTTTTTGCAAAAATCCCCAACCAATCTCATGCCAATTCTTTCAACCTTAGGTGTAAGTCCCTTGTTTGAGCTGACCAGTACAGCTCACCAGGAACTTAGTTTGTAAGTTTGTCTTTTGAAGGCCCTTCTCAACCTCCTGGGCTGGAAATGTGAAGTGTGTTGCATTCCAGGTCACCAATTTGGCATCTGTTTTGAGATCTTCTTTTTCCAAGGAGCAAAAAATTTATACCTTTTGACCTTTCATGTGCCATGATGTTTCAGAACATCAAAGACCTGATACAAAAATAATAAGTTTGTGTTTGCTGATTGTGAGAAAGACAAAAGATTTTAACATAACTGAGATCAACCCCATTCCTCATTTCATTCCTTCATGTGTTCCATAGCAGAAACGTTATTGGAGTTTGAGACAATGTATTGATGTTTCAATATCTGTTGGATTGATCCTCCACACTGATTTGACGCTCTATCTTGCAAATTGAAAGGTGTATGCGGAAGAGAACATAAGTAATGACATTGATCTATAAACCAAGCTTCAGACTCAGTCTAAAATCCATCAAGTGTTCATTTTCACTTTACTCACTCTAGCTTCTCTGATACAGATACCTACATTATACACATCATCATCTTTCATTTAGCTGATGATTCATTGTTCTCAATCCAATGTTTTCTTCATCCAACATTTTTTTTGCTTTGCTATCTGCTCAGCTCATCATGGGGCAAGGATTGGATTTAATTGAATCTATCACCACTAAAGTTGATTCCGGAATATCTTCTGGCGTCAATATTGCTAATCTTGCAGTGCCTGATGTTTCCAACACAATCTTGGCTTCAACTAAAACAATCTCAACCTTGGTCTTGCAGTCAACTTTGCTCCTACTGTTAATGATACAAGATGTGGTAGTAATCAAGAAAATCTTAATCAATGTGTGGTGAGTGAATTTATTCTTCATCTTGATTCTTTAATGAGAGCTTATATTTTTTTGAATGTTGAAATTCAATTTTTTATTCTACCTCTTTAAACTAAAATATCAAAGGATATTTCTACTTGTCCTAAGAATGATAATGTCTGTCTTTGCCAGTAAGTAATCCTTCTACATTTTGGAGTAAACTTTCTTATCAACCCATCTCAGGTATCAGATGGATAAGGCACTGATTCAGATTCTTTCTTCAGCACATACTCAAATCTTGTGGCTTGTTGCGGTGCTTGTCCTGAGCTACCTGAGGTGAAGACTTATGGTGATAAATCACAAGGATTTTGCTCTTTTACCTACTTCTACACCTGTTCCTCGGCATTTTGCTCATAACTCTGGTCAAAGTCAAATTGTTATCTCTAAATTTTTCAGTAGAATTGATTTTTGTCTTTTCATCATTCACTTCATTTGAATCAGGGTTTTTGTAGAACCCTCTTAGATTCCTTTACTTTTTGAAATCTCAAGACCTCAACTTTGTTTTATTGAGGTTTATACCTAAGATCAATCCTTTTGTCAACCTCTTGTGTGAAACTTTTGGATAATTTCTTTTCAATCTTGAATCCATCAAAGTGCTTCAAATATTGTGCTTTACCATTGAATCACCTTTTACTTGGAATTTTATCGGGTTTATTCCTTAGAAATCTAGGACTTGAGCTTCAATTTTGAAATACAGTTTTTCAAGAAGAGCTTGTCACAAATTCCCTGCCAGTTTGTTCGAGTTTGGTGGGCCAATTTGGACAATCATTTTAAAAACAATTGCACGAATCCGGTGAGCCCTCAAAATGATAGCTGTAAACCACTGGATGACTTGCTCTTGGTAAACAGGTTTGCATATCATTGGCTGGCCACTGGGAATGCCAAGGCTGATCTACTAGGACTAATGCTGTTCTTCAAAATGAATTGCAGCTAAGACTAAGAGTAAGCGTTTTGTGTCTTTGCTCTGCTGTGACTTTTAAAACTGGCTTACCATATATCCAAAGTGCCACAAAAGAGCTCATTACCTTCTCTTTACCGTCTGTAAATCTGAAAACGCACTTTAATATATAAAGTGGATGGTTTCGGACTCTTTGTTCTCTTCCCACTTTTATATTATCTCTTCCTCAAAAAACTATAATATCCTGATCATTATCCTTTCCATTCATAAATCTTTTTTATCTGATCATATTCCTTTCACATATCTTTTGTTCCACCGCAACTTTTGCTTGTATACAAGATTAGTTCGTAGTCCAGCTCATAGTGGACTCTTCAATTATGTACTTGTCTTGTTCACCGATTGTAGGCTCAACATACACGTTTGTAATCTAGGGCTCTACGACCCGATTCTAACCAAAGATCTTTGTGAGTGTATCAAGAATCACCAAAGCACTAACCTACTCTTCAACAGTCTTCACTTTTTAACAGTTGAATTCAGAAAGCTTGCACACATTTGCCTTCAAAACTCGAGCGCCAAATTGTGGTTGACCTTTACAGGTTCTACCAAGGATCAACTTACAATGCATCCGCCAAAGATGTTTGGCCCCTTTGTAGTGAGTGACATTCTCGACGTCGAGAATGTTTCCGCCGGATGCGGTGTTAAGAGAAGTCCTACAGTGCAAGCCGCCTATCAACACCAGTAGCAGCAGGACTACGGGAAATTGGAATGGGTGCAGAAACCGAGCGGTCAAGAGTTGGGTTGGGTATGAAGCAAACTTCACAAAGTCATTTTTACAAAATATGAGCGGAACACTCTGGCGCTTCAATCTTCTGAGAGCAATTTTGTGGGTTAGACCAAGCGTTTGCTTTTTTTACAAGACTCTTGATCCTACATCACTCAGTCTTTACTCAGGCTCCATCGTATTTTTTGTGGAGCTCCACTCAAATTTTCTTCCAGTTCCGGGCCCGCTCTATTTTCTTTGTCAGGTGGTGCCGAACAGGTACGTACTATGTACACCGGTTTGCTTGTCCTGGCGCTGCCGAATCTGATGCCGCACCGCTCTCCTTGATTAATAATCCTCTCTACTTTCAGTTCTCTATATATTCCCATTTTATCAGACGACTCAGGGACCCATCTCATCTACGTAAATGTGAAGTTCTATATCGTGCCGAGCGCGACACCGTGTCGGAGCTGTGCATGTCGAAGCTGTGCATGTGTATGACCATGTGGTCCCTGGAGTACTTAATACTAACTCGTCAGTATTAAGTAGTCTGACTCAGTCGTCATGATTTCCTTGAGTTCTTAAGTGACGTATGCAATAGTTTTGATTCCCTTCCTGTCGATTTTTGCAAAGCGTGCCGAATTTTCGGCACCCCTTTGCTTGAGTCTTTCTGGATAACGTGGGCAAGCTTTCGGTATATAAACTTATGCGCGTATAAAACATTCATCCATCTTCAATCCAATCCTTATATGATGTTCATCTTTCGCTTAATGATCCTTAGTAATGTAGTCTAATAACGATTAAGCAAGCCTTAACACTATCCTTCCAAATAATATCAAAAGGCAATTCATTCTTTTCTTTTACGAATGACCAAATGACGACACTTTTAATGCAGGCTGAAGCATCTCTTTTACTTAAAATGGATAGAATCAAATCCTTATAACCACTCTTTAGATACGTACATTGTTTTCATATTTCTTTTAATTAGTCACCACTTCAATTTCAAGATATCCAGTAGGCAGAAACTAAAGAAATATTTTTCGCTTGACTCTAATCCTTAAAGCTGAATCCAAAGCGCGTCAATTGACCTTTTGAATTCGTTTAAATATATAAAAATTTATCTTCTTTTGATTATTACTTACAATTTAATATCTTATCTTTTGATTTCAACATGATTCATACCCGAATGATCTTGAATACCATACAAACTTGACCAACTCTCACGCCTAACGTCTCATCATCAATCGATGGATCAAAAAGGTCGGAATACGAAAAGGAATTCGAGGAACCAAAATCAACTTGTACGAGTTATAATCTGTCATATATTGACCTTCGCATGATCAGAATTAAGATCCTTTCTAATCAAAACACCAACAGAAGCGGATCAATTCTATTCCGGTAATATTTAAACTCTTGTATTAGAGGTCAGCACCCCGAAACTCTTAACGGTCATTGAAGAACCCGCTGGTACATAAGGACCCTGTGGTATAATTCTGGGGTGTTTTGGGCTGGTTGAGATGACGTTGTTCTTTGAATACACAGTCCGCTGAGGAAAGTTCAACTCTACACAGAGACAATACAAGCAACAGCGTGTGTGCGTGTGACTCTGACGAGTCTGCATACTCCCGAAGTCAAAACATTTTTGCGAGTCGAGAACCCCGAGTTATGCCGTGATGGTCGAATTTATGGTAGAATGTCCCACAGTGTGACACGAACACCGCGCAGCTCCGACCGGACTACAGAAGCTGCTCAGCATCAGCTTCGCTCCACTATGTGGAACCCGGCCTTAGTCTTGCAGCTGAGCGTTAGTAAGTAGAAATGGTAACGGAAGTTCGGCCGAAGATAAGGAGATGCGCAAAAATTGAACACAACATATGATAAGGAAATGTGAACGAGCACAGTCCTGGTAGTCCAAGGATTCAAACCATAAGTCAGACAATTCAAATTACGATCGAATCGATTTCTCAGGATCCCGCCAAAATGATTTGTACAACAACTGATTCAAATTCATCGAGGAAAGCCATATAATTACAATGAAGTCGTTGAGATATCAAAAAGGATTATATGTCGAGAATTAAATACTTATCAACAACTTATGAGTCATAGATGTCGAAATGAATCAATTGGTAGTGAATCTCTCATGGCTCAAGGATTAGTTCCAGCAATGCTTCTATACTTATCAAAACAGAAAAAGGAAGGTGAAAGGAAAGTGCTGAAAATCAAACTGAATGTAAACAACAAAAAGCTGAACTGATAGAAAGATAGCCAAAAAGAACACCGCGCATCAATCTTGATTTCCATCTTTCAAAGTTGATTTTTTTGAACTCTTAACGTAATAATCCACCACTCACACGCCCACCCGTTCACACTTCCAAGTCACATTTCTTTGAATTTCCTATAGCTGTTCTTCTCAGTCAAATCTTTGTTCAGCCTACATCGATACATTTCCTAAGATTTTCAATTTGACTCTCACTCCCTGAACCAAACATCGAGACATTAGCTTGCGGCAGATCGACCCTATTGATTTGAATCTGATTGATTGTTATTCCGAATCTAAAGATTTGGGCAAAGATCTCCTTCCTCCTCTTCTTGTCAATTCATTTTACTACAATATTTTTCACCCTCCTCACACTGTTTGTGATAATCTTTTTTTGTTTTTCAAAGTTTAATCCCTCAAGATGTCAAATAACGCTTACGAGAATGAAGATCGAAAACCACTAGCAATGACGATCAAACCAACTTGGCCACCTGTCTTTCCACTTTGCGCAAATGATCGACATGCTTGGACATTACAAGCCAAAGCCGGTGGGCTAGGTACTGGTACAGCTAAATGCGATCAGTTGAGTTTTCTGATCTCGAATGCTAATTTCTCCAGAAAAAGTTAACTAAAGCTTTATATCTCTGAAAATATATAGTATCACAGAGGACAGTCAGGAATTAATGTATTTAAAAGGCGATCGAATTACAATTTTAATCCCAATGTTGAATTCCTATTCGAATTCCTACACCAATTCCGATCCAAATCTAGAGAATTTCACTTTTTTAGGATTCTGTGAAGGTCAAATCGGTTTCGTTTCGATTCAAAATCTAAAATTCCATTCACCTATCCGAAATAATCCAGCTTATCTACAAGAATTGTTCAATGATCTAGAACATCGGACAAGCAGCCCACATAAATCAAAGAGTTACTGTTAGTCTTTGAGTCCATTTTTAGGGATGGAGATATATAGCTTATCAATCCTGATTCTTTCCATATCACAGTTGAAAAATCCTACAATGATCATCCTAGAGGACCGGATTTCAATCCAGTTGAACGACTAGGTTCAGGTACCAGCAATTCATTTCCAGATTCTTCAAAACGTAATTCTGTGCATATCAAATCATCCAATCCAAATTTCGTCTCAAGACGACGACAAATTTCTTCACCTTCATCCACTTCCACTGGCGTCACAGGTATAACAGACTTAAGTAGTCAAGATTCTTCAATTATACCACCACCACTACCACCACCATCTTTACCTTTAAGAACCTCATCATTCTCATCAAGTCCACAATTCTTGAAGCAGAACCCATTGCCGAACACAGAAGCTGATGAGAATTCAAGTCGAATGAGAAAGATCTCTTTGAATAGTATGGGTTCCTCGCCACGTCACTCAATCATTAAACAATCTTCAAGCCGTGAACTCTCAACCAAATCGTCCTTCACTTTGCCTAAACGCAATAAACCTGAAAAATCTAAACACAAAAGAAATTCATCTAAATCAAGATCTCTTCAGATCTCCGGTCCTGTTCTAACTGGTCATACTAATCCAATGATCGAATCTACTACTGGTATCACCGCCACACCTCATCGTGATTTGATCAACAAAGCTAGTAACAGATCTTTATCTGGTAAAGATAATGGAACTCGAGATTTGACCGAAGAATTAAATAATTTAGCTTCTAGCTCCAAGCAAGACACTAGTCCTTCACCACCTACAGTCACTTGTACAATTCCAGCGCCTGATCATGTTGTGTCACATGGTATAAAATCGCCAGCAAGATCTCACTCTTTCTTATCGTCAACTTCATCTTCACCTTCCACTCAACCCAATTCCAATTTCCCTCCTACACCGGTCACATCTCATTGTTTAGGTGATAGATCGAAGAAGTCATCAAAAGAACCGAGCGTATTAGATTATAACGCAGAAGGGATTATTACGACCAAAGGTGGATCGGCTTTTGAATTAGTTAAACCTCAGACGATTACCAAGACGAGATCCAAAGCTCATCTGATGAACCCAGATGAGATCGTCTTGAATAAACTGGAAGTTGAGATTGAAAGATTCGCGGACGAATTTGAAAAGGATATGGAAAGAACAGTTGAGGTACCATATCCATCTACCAATCAAGATTTAACGGTCTTGGACTATGAAGAGATGAATGATCATGAAACTCATCCAGATGAATCGATCATAGAAGATGGAGAAAGTTATCGAATTAAAGAACAAAAATGGGTCCAAGTTTTAAATTCATCATCAAATAAAAAAGATAATAAGAAAATCAAAAAATTAATTAAGAATGGTTTACCTAAATCTTTAAGAGGTCGGATTTGGGGTTATTTATTAAATTTGAATTCACAATTAAAAGTTCAAGGTTTATTTGAAAAGGTTTTAGTTTTGATTGATGAAGCTTTTGATCTTGATGAGGTTTTAATCGATTCGGATTTAGAAAAGATTTGTCGTCAATTTGATTTTCATTCGTTTTCTAAACAGTAGGTTTGTTTCGTGTTTCCATCTGATTTGTTCAATACTGATATAATGAATCAATTCATTTGCTTTTCTTAGTGATTCGACTGGAATCTCAGATTTAGAAACTTTGATTAAGTCGGTCAGAACTTACTCCAAGTTATATTTACCGAATGAAAGATCTTTAGATTTCGATCTATCTTTACTTGGTGGTTTATTATTAATTCAATCCCCATTGGAAGAGGCTTTTTGGAATTTATTAGGGATTGCAACGATTGGGTTTCCTAATCTTTGGAATCAAAGGGGATTCTTATATGCGTGTGATCGATTTACTAGGATTTTGGAAGATAATGATTCGGTTTTATCCAATCATCTAGTGAGTTGCTTTTTGATCACTTTTCCTTTTGCTGATCGGGCCCTTTCTGATGATACCTCTTTCTCTTGGATTGTGTTGTGTAGAATTTCTTTCATATCCATTCATCGCTCTACTTACATTCTCACTTTTTGAAACTGTTTATCAAAACTTTACCTGCTTCAACCCTTTTACCTACCCTCGTAAGTCTAAAATTAACTCGATCTGTATAATCAAAGCTTTTGTCGAGATTGTTGATTCAATCTCGATCTTTGTTTGGATTTGATCAACATCTTAGGACGTTTTGATAAGTGAAGGTGAAGAAATGATGTTCAAGATTATGTTGGTAATCATGTTGGAATCAAAAGATAAGATATTAAATTTAAGTAATAAAAAGGATATAATCTTATTCTTAATGAATCTAAAGGGAAATCGACAAACCTTAGATTCAGCTTTACATGTTAGAGTCAAAGCCAGATGGCAGACATATGGGATATAGTTCTTTAATCTTTCTTGAGAAGCATTTTCATATTATCTCTTTCTTGATTTTTGATTGTTGATTCTTATCATCTCACATTCTTTGATGGATGAATTGTCGTTCTTTCTTCTTAGTCACTTTTTATTCTTATCTTTCTTGTAAAATATTTGTTTGCTGATAATTCTTGCTGGGTTCGTCTGTTTGCGAATAACGTTTGAACTGTAGCAGAGGTGCGATGCATCCCAGTACAAACGAACTGTAGTCCGGGTTTTGACCCGGACTAAACCTGTACAGATCGGAATACAGATTCAAGTAACTCATCGCCAAGATCACTAGCCACTTGAGAGACACCTCAAGCAAGGAGCCAACCAAGAGTTGGCTGGTCAAGCACGTAGCTAGACTTGACGGGTCCTCTTCTCAAGCAGAGGTACCCTCTTTTGAGTTGGCCTTCATTCCTCCGCTCACTTTTTATTATAAATAGAGATCATCACTCCATCACACTATTACTTGGTATTGGATTTTTATCTTGAAACCTTTTTCCCAACACTCGTGTCTATTTTTGATTGTCTTCAGACCGGTATCAATTGAGATCAATAATCAATGGCTTATAATTCTCATCTAATGATTCTTTGTTACATCATCTTAATGCTTGTGATCATAAGACATATGACGTAGATGTTTGGTTTCTCTCTTATAAAAGGCTCATGTGTGGCTGTTTACTTAGACTCTTTTTCTTTATCAAACTCAAACATTTATCTCCTCAAACCTCTTCTTTACCGTAGTGGTTATTGTCTTTTGTTCAATCAAGTCCTCAGCTCTCACAGGTGATATTCACTCTAAGTGTTTCCTCCTTTCTTCCTTCAATTGATTCCACTTCCGCACCTTTATTGGAAACCTCTTTAATTTTTATCTATCCCAAAACGATAAAAAAATCCAATCCATATATCACTACCAGCAAAAGGTAATTTCCCTGCAAGAAAAGAAATTGCATCTAGGACAACAAAGGGCCTAAAAGGCATATTTAATGTTGAATAATGCAGATTTGATGCAGATTTACTGCATTTTCAATCCTTTGTCACTCAAAATTCAATCTCTTTCCTCATGGGGAAATTACCTTTTGCTGGTAGTGTATATATTTCATCTTGCTAGCTTACACACCGGCAACCTTACAATACCTGTAAAATACTGGTTGTTTTTGATTACAGTCAACTCTCATATAACTCATACCCAGAAAATTCAGATCCAGAAGTATGGGTCTTCTCAGAGTCTGGAATATCAGAATCACTTTCAAAACTTCTACTTATAGGTTATTTATGTATATGATTTGTGTGTAAGTCTTTTAGCTGTTGAAATTTATCAATAGATGTAGAGAAATTTGAAACATTTGATTCAAGGATCTGGGGCTCTCAATCCTATACATTGATCCTTTAAAAAATTTGTAAGTTCATGTGCAAATTGATAAGAATCTTCATTTTTGATTGATAATTGATATGATATATATAGTCTTTCAAATATGGAGTGCCATTTTTTCCAAAGAGTATTAAACTCTGTGGCAACCTGATTGATTTGTTTGTCATTTTTTACATTCAATCATTTGTTTTTGAACTTCTTTTTCTAAGAGATTTTGTTCAAGACTTTAACTTATCTTGTCTGACTTTTCAATCCATTCCTTCCATGCATTAGACCCCTTGAAGATCTGAAAGTTAGTGCCATCTTGAATTGATCTTAATTTGTCTTCTGAAAATCTGGAAATTATTCCCTGAGTAATTAGATGATCTTGCTTCCAATTAAATCTTTTGAATGTTTTATGATGATAATGACCATCATGAATTACTAGAAATAATACTGCCAAGCAATCCAAATGAAATCCACAGTCCATTTCAGCACACTCACTAGAGTCATTTTGTCTTGTTCATGACCCTTCAAATGAAGGGTATAAGATGTAATATAATATAAGGATTCCCCCAATAAATTGAAATCTATCTCTCCTCTTGATATCATATATTTTTAGTGATAGTCATAAAAAACCAAAGAGGTGATGTTCATGCAACAGTCCCAAACAGTTGATGTTGGTGGCTGAAATTGAGTAAAGTAAACAAAGAGTAAGGTTGTTTCTTCAGTCCAAAAACTCATAGCTGTTGAAAGACAATCAAGACTGTCTCAGTCATGAAAGGTGAAGATGGGTGTTATGGTTAAATTTCTATTTTTCTTTATACTTTATATCTGATCTATGAGTTATTCTGTGTGTTTTCTCTTTGTAATTCCCAATCAGTTCTTATGTTGATCATAATTTATATCAGAGTTATTTAGATATATATGTTATCAAATTTCCTTTTTTGTACTCTCTTTTCTCATCTATTGGAAAGAGAGTAAGTGATTCATTAACTTTTTATATTCATAGCAGTACTGATACTATTATATTATTAAAATACAATAGATCAACTGGAGTCTTTATCATCTGCTCTTTTAACTCATTTCTCACTTTTATTTTTCCTCCAAAAACTCAGGTTAGTCCCAAGTCTGAATACTTGAGGATCTAGGAGAAGTGTGCTCACATCAGGCACAAACATATCAGGTAAACTGGTGTTGTTAGCCATTTACAATAGCTTGCTCAGTTTGATCAGAATTGGAAAGATGCTTGAATCTTTTGATTATATAGGTTATAACTGAATTTGAACATAATCTTGAAACTCCCTTGGAAGGAGTCAGAATATTGATAAATTCTATGGAGTCTAGATCAACATATCCCTTCATTGGCATTTTGGTGTTTGATGGACAAGCTGATGTAATATGGTAATCTGGAGAAAACTGTTCTGATTCAACATCTAATTTCAAAACACTCAGTGGGTCTGATTGTCCTTCATCCACTCCCTGTTCACTAGATGATCTAGTGGGTAACCTGTTGGTTGCTTTGAGATCTGTGGCAGGATTCAAGAGAGTAGGTGAGGCCTCTGGGGACATATCTGTCCTTAATTCACTTGTTGGCATCCCTTGAAATAGGCTGATTTTAGTTCTTGGGATCTCCATGGATTGATAAAGTGTGAAGAATGTAATCACTTCTAGCAATTAAAAGTGCAGGTAAAAATTGTATGCCATTCTTTGATTACTTGATGGAGATGCTGGCATCAAAGAGCAAGAAAAAATTTGTATTTGTAGAAGTATTAAGATCAAGAGTTCAGATTCAATTGGGAATATTGTGAGTCAAATGGATCAAGTACACAATCTGAGCTCAATCACGGAACATGGTTCTTGTTTAGTAGAAAAAAACATGTGACTTGTTCTGAATCAATGATGCCATTCAGGATAGTATCAAAATTTCAGATTGATCACATTTAAAAAGACCCTGAGAGAATCCACAGGTGTGTGCCATAAACTGTGATGTACAGAAATTTGGGGCAATTTCATGCCCAGCCATCACCCCCAAACACTTACAGCAGATTTGGAAAAGCTTGCCACGGATTGCCCACCAATTTGCTTGAGTTTGTGGGTAAATTTGGTCAAGCTTTTTTGAATTTGCTGTACTTAGCTAAGGCAATTCTCTATGTGCAAGCCAAAATAGACCAAAGATCTTATATTTCAACTTGAACCCCAAATTTTTCTGTACCTCACTTCTCCCATGAAATCCAACTTGTACAGTCAAAATCTCTGCAAATCATATATCTCAATCATCAGCTAAAACCATGGCATACATTCAAATTATGCTACAAGCCATACTGTAGGGAACCACATCTGTAGTTTGTACAAAATTATTACCTAAAATGCCTCCCTAAATGATGTGTGCAAACCTCCATATGTTATCAATTTATGGAACAGCTGTGAATGCTCTGAGCCTCCTACATCTCTTTTTTGGATTGATTGGTAGTACAACTATGTAACTTACCAACTTCCAAAATTCTACAGGGGCTCAAAATACATTCCAACCCACACAGATGCATAATTAGCCAATATGCATAGGGTTAGAAATCCACCAAGCTGGTGCAGGCTGAATTCCAAATTATTGCATAATTCAGTAATGCATACTTTTTTTTCCAAAAATATCTGGATCTTGGTGGTTGTAATGCATTGAGCCTTGGGGCCACCCCCACACTTCTGAGGATCTGAAAGCACAAATCTTTGTATGTACATATGTAAAAACATTCTACCACCACTCATCATAATACATAAATCTATGTATTAAGGAATGTCAAGTCACAATATTTATGACAACAGCATTTCAATGCAGCAAACTTTTTACATTTTTGTTGTAAAAAAAGTTTGCCGCTGTAAAAAGAATGATCACAAAGCCGGAATCACAAGCAGGAGATTGTTGTTGACTTACTGTTTTATCAAAACTGGACACTTAATGTTCTTCCTGTTTTCATGGACTTAACATAATTTTATGCTACTGCGGCAGACTTTGTTGTGAATTTTGGTTGTAAATAATCTGACTTGACACCCCTTAATATGACATTTTTCAAGTGTGCTGATTGCATCCTCATGTTGCATAGGCTATGCATTATGACAAAACCCACTGTGGTGATCAAATTCAAACACAGGTATCCTTATTGACAAAGGCTCTTGCTATTTGACACCCACAGAAGACCCATGTAGGTGTAGCAGTTTTAGAACCTACATGGATGTTTCCCAGAAAATTACGCCTACAATCCAATTTCACATGTTGAGAACTGCATATAGCAACTTTTCACCTAGCGCAAGACCATTTTTGGAGTTGCAATGAGTATATTGGAGGACAGGAACACTGTTTTGAGTTGCAATAGGGGGTTTCAAGTCAAATTAATTTTATGAAAATTGTAAAAAAACTGACAAATTTTTTACAACAGTGAAAGTTTGAAAGTTGTCTGATCTTATAAAAAAAGCTGAAAAATATGTGAGCATAAAAAGAGAAAACTGGTTTGTTTTGGTATCCAGACAGCAGTGCACCAGCCAATCTATGATTGGCCAAGCTAAATTTAGCTTCAAACCGTTTGTTTTCTTCTTTACCACATCAATTGAATGAGATTCAATTGTTGGATTTTACCACAAATATACAGGTTTTTGGATTTGGGACACCTAAAAAGGTGTCCTAAATTTTCAAAATTTATGGTAAATTTTACAGTCTTGGACAAATTCTTGTACTACAAAATACCATAATAAATTCAACTTGAAATCCCCTAATGAGTATATTGGAGGACAGGAACACTGTTTTGAGTTGCAATGAGTGTATCAGAGGATGGAAAAAGTTTTTTCAAGCTGCAAGCCAATATACTCTTTGCAACACAAAACACTTTTACCATCCTCCAATATACTCATTGCAAATTAAAACAGTGTTTCCGTCCTCTGATATACTCATTGCAAGTCAAAGCATTGTATTTTTTTTATTATCCTGACCTTTCAGTATTTTTGTAGTATCAATGGTCTTTTTTCTTTCCTGTAAAGAAACAATTGTATATCTAGAAGTCATAGGTACACATATATTGTAAATAAACTTAGAATATACAGAGGGTCTCAAATGATCATCTGGTACCCATTTAACCAAACTATGTGAGTACCTATCAAATCAGTCCTTTCATATTCCAGGCTGACTGAGTTGTCATTATGCCTCAAACCAAAAACTCAAGTCTAAAAAAACATTCATTTTCATCCTTATCTGAAGCCACCTCTTTGCAAGGTGTAGATTATAATTCACTCAAACCCAGGTTGGATCACAGAAAAGGCAGCCTCCAAAAGGCTCTTTTGGTTCCTATTAATCCTATTAAGATCTATATAAATGTGAAAAAGACCCCAAGTCCTTTTTAAAATGTGGAACACAACAGATTGAATAAATATAAACAACAAATTTTGCAAAAAAACAAGGTATATCCATCACCCATCATCATTCTTTTAAGCAAAGCTGTCTATGATATACAAAAAAAACCCTTGTCAAAAAAAAAGAATAAAAATTAATCTTTATAGAAAATAATCTTACATAATGAACAAACCACAAAACCAAATCACATTTTTAAAGAATGGTAAAAAGATCTGATTAAAATAGGGTTTTTTTCTTTTCTTGGTGTGTTGCTGTTTGTGTAGAGTATTTGCCTTTATTTCAATGAATTTCATTCTCATTTTCAATTTCATTCAAGGTTAATCCTTCAAATTTAACTTGTTCCCAAACCAATGGAAATTCATCTTTAATTCGATTTCTAACAATTTTATAAATATCTTCCTTTTCATCTATTCTTTGATTTTCATCTTTTCTTTGAATTTGATCTTGATCTTGATGATTTAAACTTTGTTTTCTCAATTCACTTTCTTTTCTAGAAAACCTTAATAAGATAGAAAACGTTTTTGAATCAGGTAAGATTCCAATTTCGTTAATCATCTCATTAAAAACTAATTGAATTGATTGATTGAAATGTCTAGATCTACATAAACATTCTAACCAAGCTTCAATTAGGTTTTTATTCATTTCACAATTTGGCCAATCTTGTTTTGATTTTAATCGATTCCAACCTTGGATAGCTAATTTATTTAATTTACCTTCTTTTCCTCCAATCCTTTCACTCTCATATCCTGCTAAATCAAACATAGTCGCTAAACTTGAATTTTTCATTTTCGTTTTAAACTGTTCTTCATTTGAAATTTGTTTCCAAATCATCCATGCGTTTGAATACATTCGATTATAAGCAAACGCTTTTAAGAATGAATGTAATACTCTAATTTCTGGATCTACATATGCATCTAATTTAAATAAAGTATAAAGTCTTTCAACTTGAAGTCTAGTTGAAAGATTCCTAGGATTAGATTTTACAATCTTTGTAAAATGATTTAATAAACGAACATAAGTTTCAGAATCGGGTGGAACATTAAATGAACGCATTTGTTCAAAAAGTTGACTTAAAACTTGAATTGATAAAGCTTGTGGTTTTTCATTTGACGTTTCGGTGATCGAATTAGAATCACAACGAGTCAAATAATTTAAAAGGAATCGATCAAAGAAAGGTCTAGTAGGAGTTCCTAATTTAATAAGTTGTTCATATGCTAAATAAACTTCAGCTCGATTGGGCCCAAGTTTGATGAACCTTTCAATCAATTCTTCCAAACTTTCAGATCTTAAAATCACTTTTTGTTTAATTAATTCATTTAATACTATCTTTAAAAACTCCCAATCATTTAAATCTAATGAAAGACGAAGAAAAGTGAGACCTAAATTTTGACTTTCTTTAATTTGAATATGTTCACAATTTAAAAAATCATCCCATAATTGATATAGAAGTGAAGGATTTATAAAAGATCGAAATTTGAGAATCGAATTGATATATTTAGGTAAGATTAAATTGTTTCGTTGATTAATGAATTGATACCAATTGATAACTTTTTCAAATTCATTACTGATCATCATTCTATTAAATAAACAACTTGCTAACTTTGACTCATTTAGAATTTCAATTCCAGTGATATTGAGTAATTGGTCTACCAAATCTTGAACTGAATTTAAATCGGAGGGAGGATTAATTGAAGACAGAAGACTTGCTAGGATATTGATAGACCTGATTGAATCTTTAGACTTCTGAGGATCAAACAAATGAGAAAGTGAGTCAAAAAGTTTGGTTTCGTCGCCTAACTTAGCCAAGTGTGAGATAAGTGATACTTCGATCCATTCATCTAATTCGACACCTTCCTCTACTTTAGATTTGATCAAATTCAAAGACCGAGGGTCTTCTAATTGAGCAGCGTGAAAGAATAATCCCTCTTGAACGCCTTCCTGTCTCATTTCTTCAATCAATCGAGTACGTTCTTCTAGAAGACCTTCATCAGTAGCCAATCGAATCAATTGTGCATAATCTTTTTCATTCTTTTGAATCTGATTCATTTCGATCACTTTTAATCCATCTTGAAAACTTACACAACCAAAAAGTAATTCATTTCTAGTTTCTTGAGTCACTTTATTTGATGTTTTAAGCCATTCAAGTGCTTCGATCACTTTACCAGTTTTACCAGAAGCCATTAAATAATAACGTATATCGATTTGAGTAGGTTGATAACCCCAGATCGGAATCAAATCATTAAAAATCTTGATGACTAATAAATGATGATCTTCTGAATAACTTTTTATGATTAATTTTGTTAAAGATTGATGATCTAATTCAGGTGCAAGCCAAGGATGGGATAATTGATTTTTAACTAATCTAGGATAATCTTGGTTTAAATTCACGATGGGTTTTTGAAACCATTCTAAAAAGAGTCTAGATGTATTTGTGGATGTGAATGATCTATGAATTGATTTGAATTGAATGATGAAATGATTTAAAGATCTTTTATAAGAATTTAACATTTTATGATGAGTTTTGAATTGAATTGAAAACAAAACTCTTTCTTTTTTTCTTTTTTGAACAATTATATAAATCAAATTAATCAGATTCTTTACTTTTTCTGTTTCTTTTTGTGATTTTGATTTTGAATTTGATTAATGTTTTGAAAGTGTTGAAGAATGATTAACTTCATCAGATTTTAAATTCTCTTTTACACTTTTGCAAGAATCGAATTCAAGGTTTGATCAGATGAATCAGTCAATGATACATAACTTGAATTAAACAAATTGACTTACTGAATTGTAAATTGTTTTGCTTGATTTTGATTTCATTAATAAAATGCTGAGCTTTAATTTTGTTTTTATTTTCTTGATCGTTAATTTTGAATCGAATGCTTATAGATAGCTACACTCACCCTCACTAATAGCATATTCAACATCACTCTCATTTGCCACGACGAACCCAAATTCAACTTGACTGTTGACCACCACTACCACTCAAGCAACCACTGACCATCACATTCTCAATAAGCTCAAAACCAGAAACTCATTCAAATTCAATTTAACAACTTCAAAGATGGAACAAGTAAGAGAACTTTCTGAATTACCTCAAAAATTCGTAAAAGAAGGAACTCAAGTAAGTCAAACTTCAAAATCTTTCAACTTTTATTCAATTCGAAACGAAACATTAATCCAACTCATTCTTGACTTTAACAGTTTATGAATCGTTGTACAAAACCTGATCAAAAAGGTATTTATCTATATACTTCATCTAATCAAAAAACAAAGCATTCGATTTTGTAGTAATCTAAAGTATTGATTATCTTTAATCTTGAATAATAGAATACGTTCAAATTTGTAAAGCAGTAGCCATTGGATTTGCAATCATGGGTTTTATTGGATACTTTGTTAAATTGGTAAGAAAGATTTCAATTCAATCATCAATTTTGATCATTAGATCTTTTAATTAATGATTTTATAATTTCTGAATCGAATTTAAATTATTTCAGATTCATATTCCAATCAATGGTATTTTAGTGTACGTCTCTTATCTCAATCTTTTTTTTTCGATCATAATCAAATTAATTGATTAAAATTTCATCTCTTTTCCTTTTTCACAAATAACTTGATTTAATAATAGTGGTAGTGTATAAAATCAATTTAAATTCTTGATCCCAATCATTTTTAAAAAAGGAATAGAAAGATAGATGTCATCTTTTTGTCTTTTGTTTTTTTTCCTTCTGTCATCATTTCTTTCTTACTTGATCTCGCTGAGAAATGAAACAAATTCATAATTTAATCTATAATAGTCATTTGAATTAAAGACATTTGAAGAATCTGAATGTTTGATATAAAAATCAATTTAAATTCATTTGAACAAGGATTTTCCCTTTTTTAAACATACCATGAGTCAAACCCCTTAAACACTGCTTTACAGCTGTGTTACATAATTCTGAAAGATTGAAGTTAAAATTGAGATCAGAGCATTAACCAAGATTGAGATCATACATATAACAATCTTAATTCAATTAAAACAAAGATGATTCATTGAATCTGTTAACTTCAAATTCAAGTAACTTGATCATACCATTCAAATTCAAAATCAATCTAAATAATTCATTTTCTTTTATGAATTCAAATACAAACCTCCTCTCAAATCCATTCTTGAATGTATATTGTTTTCTTCTAAATCTCAAACTATTAAATACAGTTTAATCAAATCTTTTGTCATTTCTTGAAACCAAATTGATCATTCATTCCTCTGTAACCATAGCTTCTAATGCTGCCTCATTAGCCACTTCAGCTTCTTGCATCTATCAAGATTATTAATAAGAGAGGGGAAAACAATAATCAAGATGAGTTATTGATTCAATCTATCACCAAACATAATCAATTGGAAAACAAAACAAACACTTACCGTTAACTCCGCTTGTAAATCTTCAATACTAATTTGTAATCGATCTCGTTCTTCAATAAGTTCCTATGAACCATCAAAAGTATTCAACATCACAATCAGATTGACTAGAAAAAGAAATTTAATCATCAACTTGATACAAACCTTATAAGTCGATTGTCCTTCTCTACCCTGTCTCACCAATTTATTCACTTCTTCTTCTAAACTTTCGAATCTACGTTGACTAGCTCCAACTTCATTGATTTCTAATCTTTCAAAACTCAAGAATTCGATTTGAGATCGATCTAATTGATGAAATTTTTCTAATAACTTTTCACTTAAACTTTTAAATCTAATCTCATATCCTCCAATCAATTTATTGATCTTCTTTTCCATCTTATTAGCTTGATTAGCTTCTTTGATTAATTTATTTCGAGATTCGTCTACTAATGATTTGATGCCTTCTATCTTTTCAGATTCCGTTAATTGATCTTCTTTAACAAATTGATTGGTTTTAGCATCAAATGAATATTCTTCAAAATGTTGGATCCAACTCTTATGAAATTCTTCTTCTTCTGCTAAGACGGCTACTCGTTTGATCTGTTCCTCTGTTGCTCCTGGAAATCCACATGCTTCAGCAAGTTCTTGATGTACCAAAACCTTAGCAGTCGCAAGATGTTCATCTTCAATCGGATCTAAACTTGATCTACCTCCACCAGCAATCTTGCCTCCAGGTACAGGATATACTATAGAATCATGTAAAATCAATTTAACCATCTCTTGAGTGATTTGTCTATCAAGATGATCTTCAAGTTTATTTCCAACATTCAAATTCTTGGTTAATTGATGGGGTTCAAATTCAATAGGTCTAGGTAAACCACGTTGAATGACTTGTGTTCGTCTAGCCAAAGCTTTTTGTTCTTCTTCTTTACTGATCGCTTTCATTTTAGCTACTCGATCTGCTGCATCTTCGATCATAGATCCAGCTTCATCTACAATCTCAGCTATCCTTTCAAGTTCTTCTTCCGGTAAGACAAGTTCGTAATCGTTCTTAGGTCTAGGTAATGCCATGAAACCTTGTTTGAGTTGTTGTTTAACATCAATCGATCGGTTTCTTGAATCGCGTGGTGTATCTCCCATCATCGATTCATCTCCAGCATTGATATTAAGATTATTCCTACGTAAAGGTGTTCGCATTGGCGTACCACCTGGTCCGATTCCATCACCACCTGGAGTCGCGCTAGGATCACGACTATCTGAGTGTAATGGAGTTGCCAATGGATTAGGTGTAGCGGAAACTGTTCGAGCAGGTGTAGCACCATCAAATCCAGTACCTCTACCTGCTAGTTCATGTAAAGGTGTATTAGCTTCTCCCAATAAAGGAGTTTGAGCCATCGTCATATTTCTTAGATTCCTTGCTTCTGCCATAATATTATCAGCTTGAGCTGGTGTACGTGGTGTACGAGCCGTTTGAGCATGTTGAAGTGTAGAATATTCTCCTAATAGTCCTTGACTAGCTCCTTCACCACCTTCTTCGACTAAATTCTTAGCGGTTTCTCCTGCTTGACCAATCTTGACTATATCTTCTAATTCGATTTCTCCTACTTGTGGTTCAGGTAACATTAACTTCCTTCTTTTTAATATATTAGCTTCTTCTTTTTGACGTTGAATCAAATTATCTTTGGCAGGTATGAAATGAGATGATGCATCTTTGTCTGCTGTGGTCTCTTTAGCTTTACGTGCTCGTTTTCTTCTTTCTTCTTCATCTTCTGCTCTTGTTCTTTTATGTGAATCTAATTGTCGTAAGTTTTTACCTACTGGTGCTGCTACAAATTTGTTTTTTTCTTGAGTTGTATCGTAAAAACCTGGGGCGGGTTGTTTTTCAAATGGAATATCAGCATTATAGTCCATTCCGTCTTTCTTGGGTCGCATTCGCATCCTTGAAATGCACAATAAGAGTTACAGAGATGAGTACATTGTCCATTTTGATATGGTGGTATAACATTCGCAACTCACATGATTCCTGCAGCTTTTAATTCCCTCTTTTTCTGTAACATAGCTAATCGTCGCGCTTCTTCCAGTTGACGTTCTCGCGCTTTACGCTTAGCTTTCTTTCCTTGAGTATTAGCCAGTCTCGCTCGAGCTTCTGATAACATTTCCTTCTCTATTGATCGATCCAATGAAAAATGGATTAGGTTTTTTTTGGTTACGAACTGATCGATCAAGAAAGAATTTTAAAACTTACCATCTTCATCCATATCGATCGGATCAGGTCTTGCAGGTTTAGCTTCGGGATCAGGATCCACTTCACCGGGTCTAAGTCTTCTAACATCATCAGCACTTGGACCAGCTTCAGCTCCTGTACCAGTCAAACCAAGTTCATCACCACCTTCAGTTGTCTCACGTTGCTCTGCTTCATCTAATAATCTTTGATATCTTTCTAAACATTGATTTGCAGTTCTACCGACTATAGGTGCAATCGTACGCCATTGAGTTGGCATTAATTTAGCTAAATGTAATAATTTCTCATCTTCTTCTTTTGACCATTCGGCTATAAAGAATAAGAAGAAGAAGAAAAACGAATTCGAAATGTCAATTGTCTTTGACTTGTTGGTATGATTTGTTTCGTATCAATGACTTACTTTTCTTAATTGATGGATCTAACCATTCATACCAACGTGCTTTACATTGTTTTGGTGTTTTTCTAACTAATAAAGAAGAAATTCTTGCCCATTGATTTTTTCCATATCTAATTCAAACCAAAGGAAAAATCAAAAATGATACGTTGATAAGCAGGAATTCAAGTTAGATTAGATGTCAATGTATCATAAGAGAGGTAGAAGAAAATTACTTTGAGATAGCTGCTTTTAAAATTTCATCTTCTGTGTTACGCCAAACACCACCTTTAATAATGATTCTCATCTTTGAATTTCAGATCGGTATACAAAAAATTGAGTGTCTTGAGATGTTCGAGTTGATAGAAAGGATTAGTATTCAAAGAAGTGGTGAGTTACTTCAGTTGATATTGATTTAAGCTTGAAGGATCCGGCTGATCAACGCATCGTGCACATGAGGTTGTCCGGTCACAACCTCAAGACACTGAACAGGGCCGGATCATGAAACCGGATCTGTACTGCCAAAGAGGTTAAATACATCCTGTCTTCAAATTTCAGTACACTAATGAAGACGTCTGAGAAAGTTTATTAGGTGGTATGAAAATAAGAGAACAGAAACTCTCATATCCTACCCCGACCAGCAAGTATTGAATGTTTCTGGACTCTAATTATGAGCCACAATCCCCATAGGAAATATCTCGACAACATCAAGACTTGCAGTCGAAAATGTTCATAACACTTCCTTATATAACAAAGCAAGACTATCAGAAAGGTATACTAAAACGCCATGAAAACAAAATTAAGTGTTCATTGGGTGAGCTAACTATGATATCTACTACCTTGAAATGATTTCATCATCATCATGTATCAAAGTACGCAATCAAATTTCCCTCCAAAAACAAGTCATCGTCATAAAATCAAAACCAAAATCAAAATCAAAATCAACTGAAAAACAGAAGAACTTCACACAAAAGAGATGTATCCAAGATGGTGGTTAGTGGAGGAGGATACAAAACAAAAATGCAATCGAAAATAAAATAAAATCAAAAATCAAACTAGAATATGCTCAAGTTGAAGTATTTCAA